>CM042433.1:8389554-8814554 GCA_023631565.1 Gymnocephalus cernua | reverse complement strand
TTGGTCAAAAGAATCTTCTTATGGACATCATTGCTTAACGTTTTGGGGTCACCATGGAAACGAGCAGCAAACACAACTGATGGTTTGTCATTAGTAGACCAACGGTTGACTTGAACCTCAAATGCATCCATGATGCTCTTCCCACCTTTGTCAGTGGCCAACATAAAGTACTCATGTTTCCCCTCATGCTGCTCCTCTGGGAGGCCGTACAAGAGCTGGATAGTGCTGTTGAATTGTATCCAGGATGTTTCACTCACTGCTTCTTTGGGGGTCCTTTTCAAAGTCAAACGCAGCTTATCAGTAGTACCATCCTCCCTGTCAAAGAATGTATCAGGAGGAATCTTAACCTCGAAGTATGTGCCAACCCATGCATTCACCTGATCAATGGCATTGCGAATCTCTGGGCTTTGATTTATGTCTGGAGCCAAAGAGAGAGGAGTGGTGCGTTTGGGTGGTTTAGTAGTGGTGGACTTGGGTTCCCTGGGAGCTGGGGTGGAGGTTTTGGGTTTCTTGGGTTTCCTTGTGGCAGAGGGTTTGGGTCTTTTGGTGGTGCTTGGTGGTGTTGGCAGAGCAGTGGCCTCCACAAACGTAGGCCGGGTCATGGTAGGCTGAATAGGGACGGTGCTTGTAGTTCCTAGTACTCTTGAGGGTTGGGGAGGTCCAAAAACAGGTGTGTGGGCTATCTGATCTCTGACCTTCATAGTGGGCTTCACTGGAAGAGGCAAAGGGCCTCGGACAGGGGGAGCAGAGTTGTCTGTTGCTGGGGCAATAGAAGGTGAGGTTGGGGTGGGAACAACCCGTAGAGGGGGCTCTGGGTGAGTAGTCGGAGGAAGCTGGGATGGCACTGGGGTAGGAGTATTGTACAACTGGCGTCTGACCCGTTTCACTCCATGGGGCTTTTTGTTGACTATGTGCCAGCCAACCACTGGGTATCCCAGCCTGGCTGACATGGTCCCATCCTTTGCTGAAGAATGGACGCTGTTAATGTCAGGAATACTGCCCTGGTCAAGGGCACATCCAAGTTTCCATGACAGTAGGGCCCCATTCTCCACCACCTTCTTGGCATTCCCTGGTCCAGCCATGAAAGCAGACATGTCAAATAAGCGATTGTTGACAACAGGGACCACCCTCATGTGCTCCAGGGGCACATGAGAGAATTTTCTCATAATGCCCAGTAAGTTGACCCTCTGTTCAGCAACCATCTTTGTCAAGTCAGCATCCAAGATGACAGTGAGGACCGTTACAAGCTCCTCAGAGCCACAGGTGAAAGGCTGGATGCCACTGATATCAGACTGTAGAGTGAGCAGGGCTGGCTCAGTGTCTGCCCGTTCTTCTGGGTACACTTCAATGGAGAAAACCGTACTGGGGAACACTTGGCTGCCAGTCTTCTCAATTATCTCCTCTCCAGACACCAAGATATGATACACACCTTTATCCTTCTCCAGGGCCAAGCCTCTCAGACTGCAGCTTTCTTTGTCCCAATATAGCCAGGAGGGTAAAGTCTCCTTTCCCATCTCAGTGAGCTACAAGAGGAAAAAGAGAAACACCATTACTGTTTTGTACTGCAAAGATAATTCTGAGATGTAAGTCAAGTCAGAAAAGGAAAAAGTCATTACTTATTTCTTTCGTGTGATAATTCACTTTGAAAATAATTATGAATGACCATTACAAGTTACCAGGACCCAAGTGATGTCCTAAAATTTGTTGGACTTTTTGTAATAAGATGAAACCGAGAATAGCAAGTAAATAATGGAAATTGTGAAGTTGTAACTACGAAAGGTTTGTCATTAAAATGGTGAATTACTGCAACATAAAAACAACCCTGTATTTAATTATGTTTGGTATTGAGCAAGTTGCTGGTGAAACAGGAACTAGAAAAACCAAACAGATTAGATGAATGAAAAACTTTCAAATATCTGAGTAAAAGCAGAAATGCTTTCACCATCTCCCCAACCCCTCCATATTCCAGTCAGTGTATAACATCTCACCATATGAACAGGAAGAAAGGTGAGCTTGTATTCATAACTATGTGAGTCATCACTCTACATGTTGAGTTAGTATTGTATGACAGGATATCATTCTGCATCACCACTTGGGCTAATAATAATAATCTTATCAAAAGTCAGATTGGAACAAATTGCATCAAGGGGGGGGCAGATTTATCAGATTTAATTTGTCCTACTATGTCTAATCTTTAGGTTACTTACATGGACATTGCAGGTTGCATTGGAAGGTCCTGGGGGAACCTTCAACTGGAACACCTGGCCCACGATTGCTGAGGAGTCAGGGATGCCAGTGTGCACTCCCCCATTCTTTGCAGAGGAATCTGGGATAGCTGTAGGCGGCCCCTCACCGACTAAAGATGCTGCAGCTTGGAGCTCAGAGAGCACAGATGACTGCATAGAAGCCTCTAGTTCCACAGATATCATCTCCACCAGTGTCTCTTGCTGTTCTGGCACAGTACCCTGGGCCATGGTCACCAGAAGCCCTATTACCAGAGGGATAGTTCTACAAGAAAGAAGCCTGCTTCTCCCAGCTTTCCCACAGCTCATGTCTTTCCGTTTATAGTGCATAGCAATAGGCTTTAGGGCTGCCCAACAGATGTCTATAAACAACTTAAGAGGCCACATGCATGGACGTCAGTCTGATGATATGCTTGTGGGTCAGATTCCCTAGTTATTGGCTATGCTCACAGATGCAGTGGTTTCTCTTTGTTGTCCTCTGTGATCCATGAAGATATCTTTGGCAGCCTGTTAGACAGCCATTTCTGCCAGCTACATGAGAAAAAACAAAACACGTGTGAAAAACTGACAAAAAAACAAACAAAAAACAAGTAGTATGACCGCTTACACTGTAGAGTTTCTGCTGATACCAATTCATGCTTAGTAACTTCAACTAGGGACGTGATCCAATTTATTATTTTAACAATAAAAAACAACTCAGTAAATGTATATCTATGTATTTATTTATTTCTTACTTACATTTAGTTTTACAAAGTTAGGAAAGCAATGTTTAAGTCAAGCTTTATACATCAAAGAATGATCCATAAATGCATGCAATTAGTTATTTGTGCCAACAGCATAGATTTCCATTTTCAATTTAGATTCTACACATGTAGTTTCAAAGTAATAAACATTATTAGAAAAAGGACACATTGATCTCCTTCTGATCTTCACTTCTATATCATGGCATTTTCAGTAATAGCGATTCTCACGAGATGCACAAGTGTCAAAGGTTGTTTGTCTTGGTTGTAAGTTTTAATTAGGTGCCCTGGGGGTTGGAATTAGAGTCTCTATTGCGCTGACCCAGCTAACCTCAATCCTGTAGCACTCACAAACTGGCAGAGGAGAGTCATCCAATTGCCTGGAATCCTAATGCCTGACTAGTACAAGGCTGTGACGTCAACTTTAACAAAATATTGCCTGTTCTAAACGGCTCCAAATCTAAAAGTCTTCTTACAGAGGGTCTTAGTAAAATACATGTCCTTCACTGGCCAACATTTTGATCAACAACCTGCGTCTTGAAATCAATTCATACAAAATGCATCTAAGAAAGTTTAATGCTATTTGAACTCACCCCAGCAATATTTGGATGATTCATACAATAAACAGCCAGTAAAGAGGGCTGCACTGCAATGGGATAGCGACCTCGTGGGAACCAATACAAATGTTTCAACCACCAAATGTACATGTATTTATTTACCTTGATACAGGCATGAACAGACGCTTAACCTCATTGGTTTGGGATAAGATATAAAATTAAATGAACTTAATGAGAGGAAGTCATTAAAATCAACCATGCATCTTCCAGTAAACTGTATACCACCAAAGGCTGTAGCAAATAAAGCTTAGCTTCAGAAGATTAGTTTGCTTCTCTGACTCATCCACAAGCTTTCCCTCTACTACTCTCTACTCCATTGCTGTGATGTCAAACATTCAAACATCTGGTTTGTATTTGTTCCTTCAAAACCCATTTAACAACCTCGTTTGCAATTTGTGTATTCTAAAAGGCTGCTTATTAAACAGTTGAGCAGCTGTATTTGCCCTGCTGAATGGGGCAGAAAGATTTTCATTAGAAAACATTGCAGGAGGGAGTGATCAGAATATATGTGGGAATTGGGGGTAGTGGTCAGAAACCCTGCAAATTCTAAACAGACCTCATTTTTTATATCAAATGTAGAAAAGGACAAAAATTGAGGGGACAAAGTTGTTTTTCTTTTTTTCTTTAAAAAAAAAAAAAAAAAAAAAAAAAAAAAAAGGCATTGGCCTCAGACCTCATGATTGACAATTTTGTCTGATAAATCATAAATAGTATGGGACCGGCACAAACAGTTCTTAACAACATAGCCTTCTGTAATTAAGTTACTGTTGACTTTAAAATTTAAATTATGCAAAGACACATTAAATGTTCAGTCACTTTATTCTTACTTCAAAGATAACTCAGCCTTAGAATGAGCCAATACATTTTTTTACAAAAATTATTAATTATGTAGTTGAAATTATCTCTAGACAAATCAATATTAAGCCTTCTGTTAACCTGCCAAATTCATACTACTAACAGCTCCTTTGGTTTCTGTGTATTCAAGTACAGTCTCTCTCCTTCACAATAACTGCCCACCTTATTCTGATCTAATCATACAATTGAAATAAGCTAGTATCTCGATAGTGGTGTACAGCTCAGTCAGTGCTATTGAGGCAGGCCAACCCACTGCTTTTGCTTAGAAAATGTATGATTCATCATTGGACAAAAACCTACATACTAAGGCAGCTACAGTCAGCTATTTGTTTGCTGGGAAAATCAATTTTGTCAGTAAAGCATCTATTGTCAGAGACCAATAAAAACATGTAGGCTACTGTATGCAAAAGAAAACAACTCAGAGCACATTGTCTAACCTATGTATGCGGTTTTAAGTGTAAATGACGATGATGAATATCTACAGCGGGTATAGGTTGTGGAGTTTCTGACACAGAATTGAACTGTTAGGACTAGACTGCCAGCTGGGAAAACTAGAACATACAATCAATTTTCATCCACAGGGCTCCTGTACCCTCCACCATGCTGCATGTGGTTTGAAATGCTGGACGGACTCATCAAAGACATTACATACAAATACAAAACATAAGATGTATCAACAAGAAAAGTCACTTTGAAACATACAAAACAACTTAATATTTATCTTAATATTCGGTAGTGCGCAAGGAGGCTGAATCTTCAATGGACTACAATATGCAAACTGTAAAGGCAGGAAGTATTACATGATTCATCTATCAATTTGTGGTTATATGTAAAACACAAATATTAACATGAATAGGTTTTATATATAAACTTAGTTCAGAATGAGCACACCTCAGGCTATTGCCACACACACACGGAAAAAAGCTACATCTGAGCATCAAAGTAAGCTCTCCACAATGTGGCCTAGATTCTATCACGTTCTAATTTCAGTGTGCAAGTAAATCAGAATACAAATCAAACATCTCATTAAGAAACATACAAAATGTTTTAATATGTTGATTTAGAGTGTTCTAACACACTGTTCAAATAAAAAAAAAACAGAACGTGCATAATAAAAACATATATTGAGTATTTGTCATTTGAGAAAAAGGCCAACCATGTCTGTTGTTAAGAGGATTGACCTTAAAAGGCATTAAGTACAACTTAAAAATAAAACTGTACTTCCATCACCATCACTCTATGAAGAGAACACAAACAAAGCCTAGGCATATTTGTTGAAAAACACAACCTGCCTTAATTACATTTCACATTGCTAATAGAGGGGTTAACTATGCCACATTGTTATCATGGCAATTTCCAACAGCATTTGGGCTAAGCTATAGCGCTCGTTAAAATAGTTAAGACATGTAGTTTCAAAAGCCAAAGTGCTAATACAAAGGTTCTATAAAAGTGTTCACAATATTTATTTGGGTGTTGATACAACCACTGAACACCAATTAAAACCAAACCGTTTCTATGACAAGCACTTTTTATGTATGGTAAACAGTGCAATGACACAGGCTTGAGTGTAGGTGATTTCTTCCCATTTCACAGTGACGCCTTCACTACCAAGGGGGGCGAAACCGTTTACAACCACGGTATCCATGCTTTCTACAGTTCAACAGTAGTTAAAACTTGAAAACCATCAAAAATAATTAGGGCTCCGATGCACCGTGGCACTCAGGGCCAATTGAATTGACGTACCACATCCAGCAGCCTCTAGATAGTGCATGAGCTGAATAACAAATATATATCCACAAGACAAGCTTTGCAATTGGATGTTTCCCTTGTGTTGTCCTCTACACTGTTCAACCAAGAAATGAAATATGTGGTGAGAAAACAAACTCGGCCTTGGCTGAATGAAAGTCTAACCTGGCATGATGACCTGAGAGCAACTCGTTTAACGCTACAGAAAAACTGTATGCTGTCAAAACCCAGCGTTGTAGCTAAGTCAACACATTTTTGTGTGTGTATTTCTATCAATTCAGAGGTATCTGAAGCATGAAGCAACAGTAAAGTTTAAAGAGCAAAACAATGGCAACGCTTAATCTCTGCTCTGTAAAGCTTCCCAACAAGTGACACTTATCTGAAAATTAGCAGATATGATGTATCGGTTGATTTTCTCAATTCCTGTTTAAACTGATTAACGTTTCGAACTGCAAATGATTGTGACATCACTATCTAACTACACACGTTCTAACTCATAAGAAAATGGCAAATCTCCTGGAATGAACAATAACGTCAAACTCGTTGTGAATTTCACGTTAACTAGTAACGTTAAGTTAGGCTAAACCCTTACCAATTTAACACCAGCAACGATAGAAACCTCTGGTTGAGGACAGCAAATGATGATTTGTATCCTGTGATTAAACAAAATCATCGACATTGCTATTATAATCACATGTTTCAGGATAGACATTTGTGTCCTAGTGGCCAACGGTACTGTCTTACAGCTAACATTGGCTAAACCGTTAGCTACCGGGGCCCGTCTCAGTTGCCCCCGTTTCTATTTGGAGTATAGCTAGACGAGGCCTTTAATGATAATGCCACCTACGACATTCAACCTTGATAAATAATTTAACAGCCTACACTAAGTAAACTCTGTCTTTATGGGAATATTAATCCATAAAAGCTGCAAATCCAATAACTAGCTAGCTAGCGGTGTTAAGTGCTATCCAGCATCTGTATCGCTAGCGCATAGCTAGCTAGCTAGATGCACCTGTTTTATTCTAGGCGGAAAGCAGCGAGCTGCTGCTGCATCCACCAGCTCTGTAAAAAATATTGCAGCTAACGTTAGCTCTGTAAGGCTGCACTGTAAAAGCTCTGTTACTAACAAATGTTAACACTTCCGTAAGGAAGTGTTAACATGAGCCAGCTCCATCACTTTCAAAGTCGAATAACAGCGAATGGACTAAGCAATGATAGCCACCGAGTAAGGCTAACTAACAAACTAACGTCAGAGTAACGTTATGCCGATGACAAAAATAGCTGATTACCTGTCCTGTCAGCGGACGGGAGTCCGTGCTAATTCTGTATATGAGCCGAGTTAGCAAATATGACGATGGTGGCATTTTTAACGATGCTACTGCTAAAACAGAAACTGAACCCAAAATTCAAACTGACCTTGTTAGCGAGCTAACGTTAGCTAACTCGCGCCGTAATGTCTCCTCTTCTACCCGGAGAGCGCCGCGGAGACTTCCAAAATGCCATTAAACATGCGCTTTCCCTCAACGCCACAAACTCATATCTAGCATTTAGAAAGTAGACTATGTGGGCACAGTCAAGGGAACAGATAAATCACTGGTTTACTTAATTTACAGATAGTTCACTACTCTGTAGCAACCCCTCCCCTGCTGCCTCTGTCCTCTTCCCAGACAGGTCTACAGGTTGAGGCCAATCGTGTACCAGCGTGACTCCGCCTCCCTTTTATCTGGAGACATGCAGGTGAAAAGATAAACTGTTGAGGACACTTGAATTGAGAGTTTAGATGCACAATACTACCCATAGTTGCGCTGAATAATCTAACAATTATATAGGCTACACAATGTAATACTCCAACCTTGAGTAAGGCAATACTTAAGAACTGTCATCATGACATGAAGGCAGGTTTTTTTTTTGGTGGAAAAAAAAACTTGGATTCAGGTAGCATTACGCACTGTGACAGCTTCATCATATTTCTGAGAACCCATCCATCCATCGTCGTCCGCTTATCCGGTATCGGGTCGCGGGGGGGAGCAGCTCCAGCTCCAGCTCTAATTTCTGAGAACATTCAACAAAATCTAGTAATGGCATGCTATAGGCCTACTGTTGGGACCTTGACATATAACATCCATTAGCAATCTATTCATTTTCAGGTTGTAAAAATGTAATATAAAACTAGTGCTTCTGTTAACATTTTGACTGTGAGAAAGTCACCATCTTATCAATAAAACAATTAGACAATTGCATAGTTTAATATCCTTTCTTCCTTCTCCTGTGACTTTGCATAGCAACTATCAGCCAACAAACATGCCAAGACCTTCATGGTTTTATTTTCTGCCATGCACACAGATTTCTTATTTTTGTATTTTCACAATGAATCATTACAAACATTACATTTGTAGCATGTAGTACAAACGTTTTGCAGATATAATCATCTCTTATCACATTTGACAATTTAAAGCTGGTAGATGTTACTTAAGCACTGGCCTCAAGGGATGTTTTAATAAAATCCATTGTATCTCATTTAAAAGTATTTTCTTAATTGAGCCTTTCATCACTAGTATAACTGAAATGACTTTACAGAGAATGGGCCTACTTTGATCTGACAAAAAAATCACCACAGAATAAAATGATGCAGGATAGAATGCAGCAAAGGGAAAGACATAAATGGCTAAAGTTATTGTAAAATCTATCCTAATAGCCTTTCTGGCAATATAAACATAGATATTGAAGACAAGTATCTGCAAAGCCTGCTGTACAACGTCTCTATGATGATTAAAAACACCAAACAAAGGTATTTCCACCTACATTAATGTCCTGTAGTGACAAAAGTTAAATACACCCTGAAGAGATCTCTCTGATACTGTATCTGTGCTTCATAGTGTCTTCCATGGGGATTTTTGTAACAGACTCAGATTGGCAAAATTTAATTTTTGTTGTATTTGCTCATGTTTTCTAAAGTCAAAACACAGTAAAGATGAGGGCCATTCACAGTCTAAAGGTTATATTTGTTCAAAGAACTGTGCTGAAATAAGTAAACAGCAGAGTGACTCATTTTCTGTTTGTGCAGGTTAAAACATGATGTCATTATTATATCTTATTTTCAAGACATGTCTACATCCTTTTTTTCTAAATTAAAGTTTCTATGTCAATACAAAAGTTCTATATTGACTGGTATTAATACTCAAAATGTCATGAGTGAAAATCAAACTTTAGAGGAAAAAAACATCAGCTGGGTGAGGAATATTGTGGGGTTTTATTGACAAGGCATGTAGGGTATCTTAGTACAAGAAGGCTTATCAACCATGTTGCACACAGTTTGCAATAATGTGCATTTGCATCAGTGCATTCAGGCTGCTGAGTGAAGGCAACTGTGATATTTATTAGTCACAAGATTCATGCATGTGGTTGTGTAAGGGTTCAAACATTCAAAAATTAAGTGTTGTCAGGTTATATTGTTATGTATATTTAGTTCATGTGATATATTAACTCCTCAACAAAAAAAAATGCATAAAATGTCATCAATACTGTCTGTTACCCAAATACTCTACTTAAGTATAAGTAGTAATGATTTCTAAGTAAAATACACAAATTCAAGATTGAAGTAAAAGTACAAAAGTATAATCACCAAAATGCACTTAAAATATTAAAGTAAAAGTACTACTTGGGCAGAATGGTCCCTTTCAGAGAGTTATACATATCATATTATTGGAATATAATTATTGATGCTTTAAAACGTAAGCAGCATTTTAATGTACAGCTGGTGGAGGTGGAGCACATTTTAAACTGCTTTATATACTGTTGGATAGTTGAATCTACAGCACAGCGTCATATTTTATAAATTGATTCAAACAAATGTTGTGTAGTAAAAAGAACAATATTTCCCACTGAAATTAAGTGGACTAGAAGTATAAAGTTGCATAAAAATAAAATACTCAAGTAAAGAACAGTACAGTAAATGTACTGACTTGAGTAAATGTACTTATATGTTACCTTCCATCACTGCTGTTACCTCAATTCATGTTATAATATATTATGAAACTTTCAGTATTACAGTATACACATATGCTACAGTTAATATTGGTTTGTGAATTTGTGGAGCAGCCTTTCAACCCACATCCTGCTCACCAGCTTTCTGCACTGCAAAAGATTCCTTGAGATTACTTTTCTTCACCTTGACAACTACCTACCTTCCCATTTAAAGGCGAAACAGACACATACAAAGAAGGTGACATTTCTTTAAGATCTCTTTGAGCTTATATGAATGACTGGTTATATTAGCCTGCATTATTATGGTTTTTAAATAGGGCATGAACTCTATTGGGAACAATACTTGAATGAAGAAGGAAAAGTTTAAAGAAAGAGGAACGTCCCCCAGACTGACAGTCAGTGTTGAAAAAGAGGCAAGCAGCACAGTAAAAATCATTCACTTTTCCAACGTATGATTAGATGTACCATTTATGTGATGCCATCATCATACATTGTCAAAAACTATAAACGGTGTGAATGTCTTGGAAGAAAAATTGCCTCGATGTTCATGGCAACAAAGAGAGAGCCTTTATATACCAATAAAACCCTGTGTGAGCTTGATTAGGATTTTAAGATGGAAAAACTGAGCTTGTCTGTAATAGTTCATAGACCTGTCAATCATCTGCAAGGCAACAGTATGGACAAAGTGCACACATGTTGTATCTGCATGTAGATTTGAGAGAATAAATTGGAAATTGAGTATCTAAATATATGTTTTACTCAAAGAAAACATGCACAAGTGATAATATTAGTTTCCAAATACATGTAAAGAATGAATTATCACATAGATATTGCATCGCAGGTTGCTTTCACACATTACATAACAAATTCAGAGTAACGAGAACCTTTTGTTGTAATTGTGTTGTACCTTATACTGTAATTGCCTCTTAATGTAATGAAACATCAGCATAGGATTAATATGTAAATTGTATTGATGTCAGCAGAGAATAATACATGCATTTCCTAGCAGTTGCTGTTCTCTTGTCTCATTGTTTACACTTGAGACATATTATGGATGAGGGATTTCCATTGCAAATGCATCAGCCAGCTCTCATTTTGCCAAAACATACATACACAAAAACACCTGCAGGTCTACTAGACCATGATAGCCGCAGCACCGAGGGGCTTTCATGTGATTGCACATATCAATCTGACTCTTGATGTGTGAGCAAAGACCGAGAAAGAGAGTGGATTACAAATCAGCTGACTCCCTACATTTTCTTCCAAGTGACTTATTAGAAGGGTTATTCTGTGCGCCCTGTTGGACCGCAGAGGGGGGCGGGGTGGACAACAGAAAGTCCCATTCTGCTTTATATATGTTATGCTCAAGGATCTCTCTTTTTAACCCACAACTCATAATTCAGAATATCTGCCCTAAAATGTTTGTTTTTTTGGATCTCACAGGGTTACAGTAATTTGCAGGGCCATTTCATTGCAATAAGAATTGAAACACTTCAAAGAATGTTTCAGGAACTCATCATTTTCCTTTTTTGAAGTTTAGTTTTTGGTCTGCAATGCGTGTCTGCTTACTCCATCACTTGTTATGTTGAGGTGATAATAAAACAGGAAGGAGGATATCCTTACAGCACAGCGCCTAGACCAGAGTAAAGTTCCTGTTTGTGGCTGCCCCCAGTTATCTGTTCTTAATGCTCAGCACAAATAAGGTTTTCCAAGAGGTTCCATCATCACTGATGATTGTTTATACTAAAATAAATTTAGATTGTTAACAGGCCACTGCTCTGTAAAAACATCCTCTTTAGTGTAACAAAAAAATATTATTTACCAAATATTATGTCTTTTTGAAAAGCAAATTGGGACTTGTAGTTTCATCTTGTACTTGTATTTACTTGTATCTCAGTGTAAATTAATCCCATCAAAGTCTTGCTGAGGCAAGCTAGCCAATAATTCGCAAATGACACTGCATAATTAATCCACCGTCCATCAGAGACCCCGAAGACAATTACAGGGGATTGGACATTAGCAGTTCTGTACGTTCGACCAGTGGCAGATGGAGCCACTCCATTATAGTGTAAACACGCAGCTTTTGAGGAGACCTCATGCTAGTCTGAGAAAAGCCTCTAATGGCCTCTGTGACTTGAGTAATACTTTTCTTATCAGAGACAAACAGGCCCAATGACTGTGAAACACATCAAGAGGACATCAGCAAATATAGAAATCAGCAAATGGCAGGATGACCCCAATGAAGAACAGAAATCAATATAAAACCCAATTACTGAATACTCAATAGCCCCTGAATGTGTACTGCAACTCTTTAGCAGTTGCCTGAAATACCCTTAACCCAATCTATCAGTGCTGTTATGTGATTACACAGTCATAATTGTTAGTCCTTAGAAACCCTTTGCTCATTTGAACTATGATACCATATTTACCTCCCAGTTCTCATCAATTCCTTATTTGGACAAATTTAATAGTAATCAGTCTAATAGCTACTACCTTAGAAATATAATTTAGTTCAGTTGTGGCTGTATCTCTTTTTCCAATGAAAAAGGAATCATTTAAATAAGGCGATTGGCAGGATTACAACGATGGGACTGTGATATGGCATGTTACCTAAATATACGCATTTTAACCCATGAAAGTGGCACGGCTCTATGGATGGCTATGTGTCCAATCGTAGGTCCACTACTTTTGTCCAGATTGAAATATCTCAACAATTATCAGGTAGATTGTCATGAAATTTGGTACAGCCATTGCTGGTCCTCAGAGGATGAAGCTTACTGACTTTTCATCTAGCACCAACATGAGGTTAACATTTTTGGCTTGTTGTGAATTGTTTTAAAGGTCCCATATTATGCTAATCTTCAGGTTGATACTCTGGTTTCTACTGGAACATGTTTACATGCTTTAATTTCCGGAAAAAACATTATTTTTCTCATACCTGTTTTGTCCTGAGTCTGAAACACTCCATTTTAGCGCCTGTCTCTTTAAGCCCCCCTCCCAAAAAAGCCCAGTCTTCTCTGATTGGTCTTCCGCATCTGCGCTCTAGTCATCTCTGCACTGTCATTGCAGCCGGGGAATGATTGTAATGGCACTATAGCGGCACATTCAACCTATATATAATATAGTTGTGGGCATCACAACCGTACGAAAGTCCTTATGGCTCATTTAAAGGCACCATTTCTAAATACGGGCTGTGTGCATTTCTCTGTGGATTGCGCGTTTAGATACTTTCACAGTATCAAAAAATATAGCACCTCGACCTGCTTTATAATTTAAAAAAAGACATGAAAATCTCACTTTTTACAATATGGAACCTTTAACAACTATTTGATGGATTGTTCAGAAACTTGATTCAAACATTCATGATGCCCTTTGGAGTCTGAATCTGGGAGAGTCAAATCCCTGCACAGAGTGACAAGCCTGTTCAGTGTAACCTGACTCTACGCCTCTCCCGTTACCTCTCTGGGCTAGATAATCATCACCTTCCTGTGTTTTTTGTCCTCGGCGGGCTAAGAGATTTATTAACTAGCAAGCAACATGTATAGTCTCAGGAATGTGCTCCAGTTTCGTCTATTGAACCTGACGGTGACTGGCACTCAGGCCTAATGTGGCAGGCAGTTCTGTCTCGGTAAGTCTGCGTGGGCTGCCAAGTGTGTGGAGCAGTACTCCTGCTTAATATCTGTCTGAGGCCCTGGGCGTAGGGGCAACAGAAATGGGGAGAAAGCGCAGAGACCCAACATCGGGTCCCAGGTGTGCATTTAACGCCACCTATCAATTCTGGCCCGGGGTGAGGGAGACTACAAGTCAGATCAAATCATGAGTCAGAGCTGGAGGATGCATTTCAGCCTGCCTTATTGCCTGGCTAGTCACATGATAACAGCACAGACTGAGATGGAATGAGTCAATGGCGTCTACGAGAATCACAGCCACATCCATCTAGGTGATATGTGGGAAAGTGTGAATTGAATCTAGACTCTGGGGCGTGTCACTCATAATCCCATGTCACAGTCACATCTATGATCAGAGACGACCAGGAGAGGAAGAAAAAAACATTAGCTGCGCTCAAGGGGAAGGAAAGGCAGCATCTGAAGCTGCCTATTATGCGGCTCCCCATATCCACCCACTGCTTGGTCCAAAGCTGTCTGTGCTGCTTAGTTCTGGGGTGGCACAGGGACTTTCTGTGATACAGCAGAGCCTCAGTGCAGGGAGCGTAGTGCCGATGCCAAAGTCCTGTTATCCAAATCTGTCGGCACTGTCTCATTTAACAGATAAGAGGCTAATCTACAGGGTGGGCAGGAGATAGACATACAAATACAAGGCCTTTCTTGTCACTCGCCATTCTCCACATTCCTTGAATGTGTATAGGCATGTGCAGCCAAACAAAACCTTAAGGATATTTTTCCTTTATCCCCTTAGGCTCATATGTGCTGTTATAGAATGAAAATCATAATGTATTTGTTCTATTTATCTGCCTGAATTGTTTTTAATCTTACAGATGTAAATTAGAGCCATTGCTTATCCTTTTTTTACTTTGCAAAATATAATACCAAGCAAACAATCATAGCTCCAAGCAGTGCAGCAATGCTGGTGCAAAGACTTTTGTATGAGTATAGTTAATCAGTGTCCAACACAAAACTGTACTCCACCCAGAATTTCCAAGTATTTGCAATATGGGTGGATGCATAGGGTGGATACAAAGACTTCTGAGGGCTCAGTCAAACTATGCAATGACTCTGGTGTCCTAAACCTAATTTCAGTGGGGGTCATCAGTCTTTCCTCCATCATCAACACAGTCAATTTGCCTCTGAGCAAGATTAATCCCCAGTAGGATGGGGGTATTGTCTGGAAATCTGAAATACTTGTGCTGATGCAATACCTGAGTTTCAGCACCAATACCAAACAATAACATTTCCAACGCCTTACTTCGAGAAATATAAGCATGTTTTTCTACAGAACATAATTTTAAAAGTTGAATAAAAGAAGCCAAAGTTCTCAAACATTAGTAGCCATACAAGAACGTTGCCTAAATAAAATGACTTGATTTAAATCAAGGACTGATCAAACAATAAGTAAACAACTTGACAGTACTTATAGGTTTTCTATACTCAATGCTACCGAGACATTTCAGTCATTACCAAAACATTTTGAGGTTTAATCCCCAGCGCTAATCCCTAGTTCAGCTGCTCAATTTCCAACAGTAGAATATTGTGGCAATGCTAGCTAGCTTCTAGTAGAATATGTAACTGAACGTGTGCTCAGCAACATACCGCATGGGACAACAAAGGGTTAACAACCGATGAATAAACAATGGTTTCCGTAATTAAAGCCTAGGGCACAGAAACAGGCACTGAAACAGGCACTGAAACAGGCACAAACTGGCACGCTAACCAGCTCTCGAACAGTGTTTCTCGGTAATTGTTTTTGTCCTTTTGTTGGCTGCAGAGTTACAAACATTCAGCCTTTATCCTGTCAGGCATTTTTCACTCCAAATCCTCTGCGCTAATGGAGGCATGACATGGGAAATGTGTGTGCTTCCAATAAATATACATGAGAAAAGTATTCAGTGGATTCTCATGTTATTTAAAGTTGCAAATGTATTCCTATTTAAATACTGGTATGCATATTCCTTTCAATGTCAATGTCAGCAAATACAGGCTTCCTTATGGTTAAACTGCTAACTTTCAATACTTTCCAAAGTTGCAAAATAATGTACTACCACACTATTGTGGAACTGTGTACAAGTACAGTATTGTGCTCCAGCACAGATCTCATTACCTGTTTCCCCACCTCAGTGCACTTTCAAGATCAAAAGCTGTTTGAAGGTACTCTTCATACCTGACACATGAGACTCAGCAGATAGCCCTATCTCTGAACTTACTGTTCAATCAAGAGCCTTGATGGGGCCCTGGGACAGGATGTTATTAGTAAGTTATGTTAAAAGTTTATTTTGCACTGGTGTTTGTTTAAAATGCAAAATGAAGATTCCAGAGTTACAATATTAAATCTGCCCCATATTTTCCTCAACAGCAATCAGATCTCTTGAGAGATTAATAATGCCGAATTAAAAAGAATAGTCACATTCTTATTTCTATTTCTATTAGTTTTAACTTCTCGCAACTTCTTTTGCACCTCTTTGAAATGAATGCCAGGACTTCCCATACATTCCACCATACTTATCAGATCAGGTTCCTGCCTACAGGCTGTTTCCAACCACAACACTAGAAACCATACCGTCATAATGTTGCCTACATTGCATTTTTGTGCACCTGCCGATGACACCGTATCCTTTGGCCTGTTCGAGACATAGCCTGGAGGAGCACTTCCTCTCACATCTGCCATGATCTCATGCTCAGTTTTTCTTTTTAACACACACTGAATTAAGGCGCCTACGACTCAGAGCCACGGCCGAGGTCTTGTTATTGAGACAATGAACAGTTGCATTCAGTTTTGCTGCATGATCGTACAATTTGAGAAGAAAACCTGCATAAAAACTCTATTTTTTAATTAATTAATTAAAACTGGAACAATGTTTTGAACAAAGCTTAATTTCTTTGGGTGCAGGCGAAGACTCATTAAATGAAAGAGAAATGCAATAGTGATCTGTCTCTTCTATAAAACTATTGATGATATTAGAGGAAAGCTTGCATCTACAACTCTATAAAATGGTCCTTTTAAAGTCCCATCTTTATGTTTAATTGGTGTAACAATGTGATGTTCAGTTGAGAATCCTGTTTTATATCTTTTTTAAAGCTGCAATGAATTAAGATATAATTGTTTTTTATAAAACGGGTAGCTCAAATCAAGCAATCTGATTATAATAACCACATAACGCGGATGTGATGTCTAAATCCTTTGCAAAATAAGTATCACTCTGCATCTGAGAAAAAAAACATTACACTGACAAACTGATACAGTAGCTGGCGCCATAGAGGGAAGCCATTCATCTGCACACACACTGCCATGACACAGAGCTGGTTTAAAATCAGCAAAGTATCCCTTTAAGTGTACAGTACTGTATATTGAAGCCCCAGTGTGTAACGTATTTAGTTGTTCATTATCAAAATCTGTACTGCCCTTCACAAACTTGTCCTTTTTTATGAATATTGACCACCACCATCAATTCTAAGTAGTCCTATTGGCTTGAAATTTTACATTTATGCTTGAATGAACTGGGGTAGACGCTCCAGAATCATGCACCATCTTGAGCCAGTAAGGGACATAAAGGATATACTGCTCCGCATTTCGTGCTTGTCACTCAGTGGCACTGACTTTGACGAATGCCAGGGAGGGAGGGGGAGAAGATTACATGCAACTCACTGCCGGCAGATTTGAAAGCCTGTTGCGTCTGTTATCGAGGACATGTAACTGAGTCGCCAAGGAAAGTGAAATTCAGTTGCTTGTCATATACAATTTCACCGCTAGATGGGAGAAATTCTTACACAATGTAGCTTTAAGAATATTGTCACCGCTTTACCTTGCCATCAGACAGCCGATGGCGAACTGAAGCCTTTATCTATGCTCTTTTCAAAGCCACCAGACTCCAAAAACAGTCATTTTACTTTGCAGAACCTCGATCATTTAGTTAGTTTGTGTTATTATGTGACATTGGTGAATCTGAACTAACACCACGGCCTGTCATGAGCAATTGCTTAAATCATTTGTATGGTGAAGTGACAAATCACACTAAAAACACCACATTTACCGTGGCAAAGTAAATAATACTATATGTTTACTGTGGTTTTAAAATACACACAGTTATAGATTCATGCAGTATTGAGGCAAGCAAGCTTTGTTCAAGGATGATAGCTGAGAGGCGAACCTTCTTAACTCTTACCCACATTTTTCTGGCCGTTGCTGGGATTGACCTCACAGTGTAACTACCAGACCATTGCTGCCCCTTAGAAACCAGAAGACATAAGGACTTGAGTAGATTACGTTGCCATATTGAAGATTAGTGCATTAGTATTGGTAGCACAACAACTGACAGTGAAATCATGGTGATTAGACTTCAATAACTGCCCAAGTGGAGAACTCAAACCTGCAGTACTATTTTTAGTTGCCCCTTGTGGGCAGCGGACATATCATGACCTTCTAAGCTGATATGGGGAACTTCACCAGCTAGTCGCTAACTGTCTGTTTGCCATTTCGTGCTCAGCAGGAAGTGTGCTGTGTGTTTTATAGAGTTTTCTTCTCTGATAACAGCTGCCTGCTAAGGCCAAAAATGTGGCTATGAAAGCGATGAGAGTGAACCAAAATAGTAAGTTGCAGCTGAACAGCTAAACAATGAGTTGAAATTCAACATAATACTCCATAAATCTGAGGGGAGCTGCAGATTCAGGTGCTTATTCTCTGTAGGTACTGTACCTGACTACGAGCTATGGCTTTCATATTGTCACATTACTTTTACATTGTTGGTTGATATTGATCTCAGCTTTGATACAAATATCAAACATACAACTAAAAGTACCTTTAATCACATGGAACAGCCAACCCTGTGGATCTGAGGGAAGCTCATCAGTGGACTTGTATCTGTTTTAACCGTGTCTTTTTTTAAACTGTCATTTGATTTCTTTTATTTCATTTGATCTTCAACTTCTTCTTCGTTTGTTTTTTACTGTATTTGTATGAACAGAAATAATGGAGGTTCAGTGACTGAATAAGATTGAATAAAAAGCAGTGGATAAAATGGGACATATGATTATGTCACACTTATTTATGCAACATATAAATGGAAATATCGTATCACATGGCCACTCAACTTCCTCAGTGCCCAGTACAGTACAGTACAAAACAAAACAACACTAAAAGAGCATGGCAAACATAATCCTTGTTTTGTAAGCTATTTAATACCAAATCTCTTATTAGTATTCCAACTCAAGTCTGTTCTGTCCAATGTCTCCTTCACACCCATTGTTTAAAATAATATACTTGCTTCAAAGCAAAGCCATATATCTTATATCTTCAATCTTCAAAGGAAGATATATGGAAATGTGCCTTCTAATAAACATCACCATTCTGCATCTAAATGCAAATCATTGCCACAGTGGTTAACACTAGAGTCTTGTGTCTGTGCATACATTTTATTTGTGGGTCTCTTTCATTTTTTAAACCAATACAGCGGACATTGAAACACTTGTAGCTTCTGTATACTTATCATGTGAATTTAAGGGAAGTTATAGTTAAGTTTGTACAATAAATCTCTTTCATGTTTCATGAGTAAACATTAAAAAATAAATGTTAAACCGTCGCACCTCGCTTGAGAGGTAATCAAAGACGACTGCAGCTTTCAAGAAGATCAAGCTACTGCAGAAGTTACTTTGATGAAAGCTTCTCCTCCTCCACTACTCTGAGCCCTGCCATGTGGAAGCAGACTAAGAGCACAATATATCTTCAATCACCATTTATCAGGATACAGTTAAGAAATGCTGTGAAATCCAATGCAGAGAATGTCAAGCCATGTTTGTTTATGCATGGGAGGATTGGAGAGAAGAAGAGAGACGTTCCACAGCTGAGTAATTGCTGTTGTTGCCCTTGTGTCATTTCTCCTTGTTTCAGTGCCATTTAGTATGAGAGGTATTTGTTATGGTTGGATGCTCCCAGACAAGCAGGGATGGTAGGGGCTATACATTGTGTTTGCCAAAGCAAATGGTGTGTGTGGGGGGGGTCTTTGTACTAGTGGCTGAAATCAGCGCAAGCAAGGCTTTTGTGAATTTGACATCACTGTCTTATTTCCAGCTCGGTTTGATTTCAGAAATGATCAGGTTACAATGAGAACACAAAGAAGCACATCAGTCTTAACCAAGCTAAATTAGAAATTATCCAAATACAGTACATACAGAGTATCCCTGCTGTGTCAAAACCATAATAACATGCAATTCTTTCTATTTTGTCCTCACACCTTATCACTCTGGCAGAAATACATCTACATACACACACACACACACACACACACACACACACACACACACACACACACACACACACACACACACACACACACACACACACACACACACACACACACACACACACACACACACAGAAAGAAAGGAAATCTGATTTCTAAGAAATCCCATACCCATAGTGCAGCGCTCACTGTGTTAATTATTTCCATGTATTTTATGTGGCAAATGTATTGATGCAATCACAATTCCCTCTCATAGCTGATGGCTTTGTCATATCCAACAGTGCACCTTAGCTGTTTTAAAGCCACATCAACATGAATGATGGCTGACAGCGATCTGACCCACCACACGTGGTGGTTGCATTTTTCTTTTCTTTTCTTTTTCTTTTTTTTCTTTTTTAAAACAAAGCACCCTGTCTCTGCAAGATGGATTGGAAATCACACAGCACCTCCTACTGTTTGAAAAACAACATATCACTCTGACACTGGACCAGATGGACCACAGCAAGTTATACAGTAAAGCTTTTATATGGTTAAGTGATTGATTCATAGGGTGCCATTATGTAGAAACTCCCATAGAGTTGCTTTTGCTTGGGTGACAGATTAAACCATAATAGGCCATATTATTCTATAGCTTTCCTCAAAGTTATGTTTCCCTGTCAAAAGATTTAAGACATAATACAGTAATATGTCTTCCCTCAAGGTAAGGGTCTAACACGGTTTTATTCGCTTGGTGGCACTGCACTGGGTCAGGGTTGTAGTAATCATACCAGATCATTTCATCCCTTTCATCTCAATAAGTGACCCTGTAAGTGCTTAAAATGTGCTGGAATCCAGCAGCTCCCTAATTCGAAATTCTGATCATACATTCAGGAAATAAACAGCTGATGACAAAAACAAGTTGTGTAAATGTATCTGCTGTAAATATCTAATTTATTTATAGCCTCTTGGTTCTCTTTTGACTCCCAGCCAATCACCATCAGACAGACAAAGCAACAAAATGTAACAGCTTACAGGGACAGTAGTAAACATGTCAAGCAGTGAGGAATAGAGGCCTTTTGTTTACAAATATAAATATGAGTTCACATCCATCATCTTCCTGTGAATGAGAGGCACCTGAGAAACAACTGGAGATAATTTGTAAAATAAATGGAGATGTCATGCTCAAATTACCCAGACGTTTCCTCCTTCACACAGGAATCAGTGGGAGCTGTCTAGATGTCTCCCTTCCATGTCTTTGAATTAATGAGACGTTTTGTCAAGTGAAAATTCATCACATTTAGCTTGTTGTGAAAGAGACTGATTCATGTCATTCTGTTCCTTCAGTGGTGTTTGTTTCACATGTCTCAATGAGAAATAATGTCACCCACTTTGCTAAGGATACCATGCTACTATTACATAGATTATTACATAGATAGAATGATGATGAATAATATTACAAAACATACATTCATGACAATGAATTCTTGTTTGTTTTAGAAACTAGTGATGGTGGAACAATTGCAATAGCAAGATAAATACACTAGATGGCGCTATGTGAGAGAAAGTTACTGATCTTATTCACACCACAAACTTCAAAAGAAAATGCCAAGAGCTTCAATTTTACACTTGCACCACCGAGCTTGCCAATGCATTTCGCCTTGTACATTTTAAATTGTATGTATAAATGTATATTTAAAGCAGTGGTGATGATTTCTAAAACTGTCAGTGTCTGTACTAAAACACCCACTAATTGAGACAAATACCGCAAATTTCTGAACAGTCTGATTGATTCAGCAAATTTCACCGGTCATGCTATGATTTCACACCGCACAGACTCTCAGTGATCGTGAATGTGTCAATCTGCGTATCGACGCACAGTGAAAGCGCGCCGCGCTCCCAGTAGAGGTCCTGTGGGGAGAGGATCACACCACACCGGCCGAGGCGCGGATACAAACATAGCCTAGGCTACTGAAGGCTTGAAGGCATCCGAGACAAAAAGGACTTTTTACCCAGAGAGCACTCGATCTCTCCCACGAGCTGCCTCGGTTAATGGTGATCAGGGTGAGCGGGGTGGTCGCCGCCTGCATCTCCCTCATTTTGTGTGTGTGTGTGTGTGTGTGTGTGTGTGTGTGTGTGTGTGTGTGTGTGTGTGTGTGTGTGTGTGTGTGTGTGTGTGTGTCTCTACCCTCCTCAGCGCACAGGCGCCCTGCACTCCAGTCTGCTGACACACCGGGAGGACAGTCCGCACTACACGTCCGCGTCATTGGACTCTATGTGGATACAAAGCCCGGTCACAACACACATCCATGGGGATACTTTAGTGGGAACTGCAGCCTGCGACCTTTTACATGAACACAGGTAAGTGACTTAGATTATACAGAAAAGGCACAATTATGGACAGCATGTTCCCAATTCTCCAACTTGAAGAGTAACATTCTTAATCGATGATCGCTATACTATTTAGTGTCCCTCGAATTACACTAAACAGAGGCATGCTTTATTTTCTTAATGAACCATCACCGAATTAAAGCTAGAATCAGGCCATTTAAATTATATAAACAGTATACTATGTTGTCACGTATGTAGAGTAAGCTGCTAGATTCATTCGCTTGAACTAATGAAGCCATAAAGTGAGTGTTAAATCCAGCATATGGCACAAAGTCACCAGATGAGCAGGGGACACAGTAAGACTGAGGAGACAATTGGTCTCTTGTGTGTTGATAATAGAAAGTGGACCCCGTTGGCCAGGCCAGTCCTGAACACAGAGATCATTCTCAACAAGTCCGGTACTGTGAGCGCCTGCTTGGTGCTGAGGCAGCGAGTGTGTGTGACAGCAACATTATTCACCAAGATGCCTAATTGCATTAGTCTTACATTGTATAACAAAACTGTCTTGCTAAGCTGACCCAAATGAAAACCAAAACTCAGTCCAGATGCTGTTTGGCTGGACATGTTTTACTCAATTCTACCACACAAATACAATATTTTACAGGCAGTTATGTTGATTTGTCTATACAGTTTCCAACTATTTTCTTTGCCAGACACTCACAGCCAGTGACACTAGTCATTTGAAGGATTGTTTTCATTTAGCAAAGAGGGTACACACAGGCAAGATCTTAATTAACCATACTATAGGCTTCAATACAAATTAGTATTGATGTTTATGGTATGATGGCATGGCTGTTTCCACTTCCAGCTTTAATAACACTCATATGTTTTGCATAGTATGGCCTACATTTATCCACTTTAGGCCCATATGAAATTCAGGAGACGGATCATCTTTAGACTCTTCACTACTTAAGAAGCAAAAAAAAAAAAAAACAGCTGATAGTGGACCAGCTGATTGATTCAGGAAATCATGTTCCTTTCTGCCTGGGGACGCTCATGAATCTTGCATGTGCAGCACTCAGACAAAGATGGAGAGAAATAGGACACATTGGAGAATTGCACATCACTAACTGTTAGCTGTTTGTGGAAGAATTAATTTAGGTGTAATGCATAACATGACTATTTTACTGAAGAAGTAGGAGATTCAGATTTATCTTCCAAAGCACAAAACGGAGATCAATAAAGTGTAGAATTTTAGAATTATGTGTGTGATGATGTCTGCTTGAGTGCAAATACACTATTTATACCTGAAAAGGAAATAGGCTGATTTGGCTGATGTGAGAGGCACACAACTCCAGGGAGCACAAAGACAGACCATCATATATATGCTGACTCTCTGTCCAAATGCAATTCCTTAATGCACTTTGAGAGTCAGAGATCTAATAAGAAGTGGAAGAGCATCTTCAATAATGAAACCCCACCTGCATCTCTGCTGCAGAGTGAGGGCTGGGGCCAAGAGGCTTCATAAATAACAGAAGCCAGACCTTACACATGCTGCTCCAACATCTGGGAACTGCCAATAATCCCTCTCATCTACTAAAATGCTGTTCTTGCAGACTGGGTGGGGGTTGAGGGCAAATGCTTAGTTTTAGTTTGGAAGTCATCAAGTAAATGCAGCCCTGTGCAGCAGCTTTGCTCTATTAAACAGTTCTGCAGAGAGCGAGATCATGGATATTCAATCACCTTTTACGGACGAGGAGAGTACAAGAAGAGCTTTCCAGATAATTTTGTCTTTAACAACATTTTATTCCCCTGATTACTTAAGTCATGTCATTATCAAATTAGTCCTAAATTGTTTTCTGTTTGACTCAAAACATATAAAAGAAAGCGTAAAATGTAGTCAATTGCAGTGCTTTTTGCTCGTACGTTTTACGAGGCAAGTCAGTATCATCATTTTCACTCAGCCGTTAATTTAGATGGTGTTGTCACAGGAGCGTTGTTGTAATACAAATTAATTTCCTCTCCAATATCTGAAACAAATCTCCTGTAGCAATTAACCTGCATTTGAGCAATTAAGCTGTGCTTGTCGCTATCTAATAACTACAGACTCTTGAGGCTCAACTCCCTCTTTTCCAGCTTTTTCGATTGCAATAAATGTTAGTTCATTATTCTTATGTTTTACCATGAAGTAGGCTGTGTTTTACAAGAAAGGACTGAAACAAAATCACATGCATATTTGTGATGCTTCTATGCAAATAGTGTAGCTTGCTTTGTTTTGGATCTTCTTGTTCTGCTTATGAAGAGAGCCTTTCTTCTAAAGCAGAATGTGACCCTCACTGCTGTTCTTAAGACTGACCCAGTGT
Source organism: Gymnocephalus cernua (assembly GCA_023631565.1). Taxonomy (NCBI): domain Eukaryota; kingdom Metazoa; phylum Chordata; class Actinopteri; order Perciformes; family Percidae; genus Gymnocephalus; species Gymnocephalus cernua. The sequence continues at coordinate 8,789,792 of CM042433.1, read as the reverse complement.
TTGACAGAGCCACAGGCTGTCCCCGTTATGAAAAGATAGCTCTGTGTTGAGCTCCAAAGATTGACCCAGCAGGCCCCATGACTCTCTTGTTGTGTCTTGCAAAGAGTCTCATGAGCGTAATTTATTTAGTTCTGAAGTTACCCTCAAAGCGTGTCTTTCATGATCCTCTTTAAATCGACTCAAGAAATACTGATAGGTGTATGCTAAGTACGCCACTCCAGTGCGTAAGTGCTGTATATCAAGTGAATAAGCTAAAAGACTGCCTTCGTGACAGTAATCCCTCTACAGGAAACTAAATGGAGGTTTTCTTTCAATTGGCCATCTGCATCAGTGTGTGTGTGTGTGTGTGTGTGTGTGTGTTTGTGTGTGTTTTGTATTGCGACCAAGGAGAGAAGCCTTTTATCCCCCTCTTCAGCTGCCGAGTGCCTGAAATATTTAACAGCGACTGCACTATTTTGGGGTTTGTGCTTGGTTTGTTGAGCAGCTTATGTAATATGTAGTTTCAGCTCAACATGCACTGGTACTGTTGTATACCAAATAACACACCGGCAACTCGGCTAACTTAAGGGTAGTGATGCTGTTAAGACTCTGACTTTTCAGCCATACTGTACGCCACTATGAAGGGCACCTGCACTAACTGTTCTTTGATTCATTTAATTAATAAGTTTCAATACAGTGTCTTGCAAGTCAAAGGATGCATGCAGGGCCAGTCCACATGTTTTCAGGTTACTTGTTTCTCTAAAATATCGATCAACTCATTTCTCTTGCCTCCAACTGTACCCATCTCTCCCCCTTTCTTTCTCAATTTGTCTCGATTCTCTCTTCTCTCTCCTCTCTCTGAGGTGTCAGATTCTCTGACTCATGCCCTGGTGTGGAGGATGGGAGGAAAGCAAGGATGAAAGAGAAGAGAAAGTCATTTTGCAGATAGAGTGACCTTCATCCAGCAAGAGGGATGGGATAAAAGCTTGAGTTAATACCCTGCCAAAGTGTATTCTCCATCATGCCAAAAAAAAACATTCAGAATGATATATGGTCCTAATAGAAGAAGCTCTCTAATAATAAGAAGTATGCCATTGTAAGTCAAGGCAAGGCAAATGACCAGAAAATTCCAGTGTAGAGTCCAGAGGCATAAACACTCTGGAGAAGTCAAACTGTATAATCGAATGAAAACAGCACTGTAGCACATGACGTACAAAGCCAAGTACAGCTTTTCCCAAATGTACTGTAGATCTATAATATGAAGAAAAAACAACAGATCTCCACAAAATTAATCTGCCACTATTTTGGTAAACACGTAATCATTTCTGTCATATTTCAAGCAAAAAAAAGCCAGACATCTCTCAGGTTTTGGCCTCTTAAATATGATGATTTGCTGCTTATCTTTCTCGTATATGATAGTAATTTGAATATTTTTGGTGTTTGGACCGATTGTCGGATAAAACAAGGAATTTGAAGACCACACCTGAGACTCATTTTCAATATTTTCTGATATTTTACATACCCAACGATTAATCAAGAAAAAACAAATCTGCAGATTAATTGATAATGAAAGTCAGCATTAGCCCTAAACTGAGATAAGGAGAGTCAAATGACAAGTGTGCAGTATACGGTATGGGCTTGGGCCACACTGTCCCCATGCTAACTAAAGCGAGTGTACATACATTCTCAGAAAGTGTCACTGTGTGTCTGGAACCAGCAGCCACTTGGGAGATAACAATTGACAGCCCAGAAACACGGCCATGTAAGGTTCATTATCTGTATGTTTGTGTTGTTCTCATCCCTACTGGCAATAATGAGAAAGAGGAAGGAACTCGGGTTTACCTAATGAGGAGATGGGATCCTTTGTGAAAACAACACTTGATCAATGAATGTTACTCACACAATGGCCATGTTCTTTCAAGGGTTTACGCTTATTAATAACCATTGAGCCAGGACTAACTAAATACTGCTCCATCCTGACAGTCACAGAATCTGATTGCTTAGGGTAATGGAGTGTTGCTGTTCATTAGCTAGCATTATTCTGTAGCCAGATTGACATGATTCTAAGTCGCTGTGACAAGAAGAAACTCGCGCCACTTTGAGACATGACAGTCTTTGAAAAAGGCAACTGTTTCTGACGTCAATCATTTGTGGCTCCTGAGCTCTCATCACATTGCAGAAAGTGGATCGACAGTTGTTATGATGAAGATAAATAATCTGCTTTTGTGTAAAGATAAGTGACGTTTTAGGTCTGATATAGTCAACAATATGTTTGTGGAATGAGGGAGATATTACAGTATTTTGTTATAAATAAGAGTATTGTTTAATAACTAACTGGATGGTGCTCCAAGTTCTTAATGTCAGCCAGAAATCCCACACAGTTCTGGCAGATGCTTAGAAATTCCTACATCAGTAATTTTGTCACAGCACTTTGAATTAGAAACTTCATTGCAACTTTTCAGTGGATTTGTTTACACAATCTGCAGGAAATTGTGTAGTTTTATTCACTCTTTAAAACGCCACAAATTATGGATTAAAAACATGCTGCTTTAGGGTAATCTTATCATCTAATCTTATCATATATATTTCAGTGCAGTGACCGCAGTGAAGGTGGCTGTTGGCCTCCTCCCTGCTGCAGGGAAGCCGAGCTAGCTCCAGGAGCAGCATGTTGCTCAGGGGTCTGTTAACCCTCTCTGGGGCCCTGTGGTTGACAGGCGGCTCGCACCGCAGCCTCACACCGTTGTGCTTTAATAGCAGATGAAGCCATGGGCTGATAGGAGAGGACAGTCCCCTCTGCCCCGAGGGCTGACCCCTCCCATTATATCTGACAGAGCTGAGACAGACACTCTAAGAGATGAAACACTGCTCTTTAATTTCAAGCCTCTCCTCTTTCACAACTAAAGCCCTCTCCTCTTTTCTTTTTCTTCTCGTGTCTCAGTGGAAATGCAGCCGTTTTAAGTGTTAAAGTTGTGAGCTTTGCCTGTCAAAGTGTCATATAATAGAGCTATATGATTTATGTATATTAAAATTCTAAACTTCTGTATTTGTGTTTTTTGTTAGGAGGGGGTCAAAGTAGGCGGGGTTTAGTTGGGAAAAAAGTTATGTCATATATTCCCTTGTACCAACCAGAATTTGGCAATATGTAGTAACAAGTTGTGGGGTTATTTGATTAAGTTGTCAGCACTGTCAATCAATTCACCCACACAGAGTTCTTGGCAATTTAACACTAGGAGCTACAGCATAACATATTTAAATAGGTTTATGTAAAAAAGTTTAAATTGTACTTAATTTGCACTAGCGTTTTAGGTTGCATATACAGTCTTCCCTCAGCTGCGTTAAAATAACCATGCAGCTCGGCTCATAAAGCAATATTACTGATGAATCCCAGAATGACTTATAGCTGTGATGCTGTTAAAGCTAATCCAAACATGCAGCTCCTCCTCAAATATTTCATTCACATGCAGTTGAGTTCATTTAATCAAGAAGCCTTTGTATAAAGTCATAATTCTGCTGAAATGTAAGTATTAGTAGTATGTACAGACTGTTTTAAATGTGCAGTCGTTAGCTGTGTTAGTCGAATGCTTTCCACTGTTTATAGACACTCCAAATGGCTTGTTTACTTGTGTTTGTGTGTGTACCATTGTGCTGTCTTGCGTGGATGTGTGCACACGTGTTTGTTCCCAGAGGATCTCATTTAAGTTTGGAGGATGCGACTCAGCCTGGCTGACCACTAGTGAAGAGAAGCCTATACATGACTCTTCTCTTGTACTGTATGTGATCATCCCATGGACTCAAACATGGAGTACTTTAAGTTTGCTCATGATAGATAGCTGTAGAAAAAAAAGTCCTCCTGTAGAACTTCTCAGCAGATCAAAGCCAGTTCGCCCTTATATTTCAACAGGGCGATTTCTGCGTCTGCGTGTTTGTAGTGTGTGTGAATTGTTGCCTTCTTTCATCCCAGCAGCTGTACATTGGTTTGTGTGTGCTTTGTTTTGGTGCACACAGACCTGTGAATGTGGCTGTCTCTATGTGTGTGAATGGTCTCTCACCTCTTGCCCTTGCCATGCGCGTGTACACACGTTGACACCCTCTCACTTACTGCTCTATATGTGCCCACCCAGGGGACACTTTATCCTCTCCGCCTCCGTGTGTTTATCATGCAGACACTCAATACCCCCGTCCCCCTGCATGTACCATATGCAGAGGGGAACCCTGTTTCTGTCTTTCACCATGGAGACCAGGCATGTCCTCATTCCTTCTTCATTTCCTCTAAGCCGGCCCAGAGCCGTCTGTTTGCCGGTTGTGTGAGGGACATGGTTGCCTCAGAACAGGTGTCCAGTCCTCTAGACAAGCGGGTTGAACAACATCCTTTTCATCTCAATAGACTCTCTGGAGTGGATGCTCCTGAAAACATGGAAAAATAAAAAAAGAATATTGCTGGCGGCTGTCAAGGGATGTACGCTGGTTGCTTTTATCCGTGACATCTTTGATGTGTGCTTCATGGAAGTAAGACCAAAGAAAACACATCTCGATTATCGAAGGATAATTCCAGGTTTATCACATATTTCGGTAATAAATTGGGTCTTATTTTTGTAGTTTTTGGCATGATTCTTATCTGTAATTATAGCATTGTACTGTATTTTCTGAATAGTGTATTACGGGTGGGCTATGCTAAATTTGTGTTTAGATTTGGCATTATTCTTTCTAGGGCTGCAACTAATAAATTTATTTTCATTATAGATTAATCTGGCGATTAGTTTCCCAAGTCATCGATTAGGTTTAGTCTATGAAACGTACAAAAGTAGTTAACAAATCCATATCCCAGTTTCCCAGAATCAATGATAATGTCTCCAAATGTCATGTTTTGTCTGACCAATAGTTTAAAATGTAAATATATTTTATTCACTGTAATATATGACCAGAAAATGAACCAGAAAATGTCTGGCATTTTTGCTTGAACTTTTTTATTTATTATTTGTTAATTGTCAAAATAGTTGCAGATACATTTTCTTTTGATTGTCCAATGGCTTTATTTTCAGCACAAATTAGTCCCTGGAGTGTTAGAATGCACGCACATACTATATATTGTTTGATTATTTGCAATAGGGGATAGTGGTGTAGTGTGCATAGTTCAGAAAAAAGCATTTTGCATGTTCTCACTTTTGGTGTTCCCTCCAAATAAAGTAGTTTAGATAATTTGGCTTAACTGTTGCTTGTTTACAACCTGGCTACTGGGGTTTCTTGCCACACCAGACTTTGAGCGAGTACAATCTCATCATAACTGAATAGAAATGATGGCCACAAATATAAGACCCAAATTGCAATAAACAGTATTTCTCCTTTAATATTGTTTACACTTAGGTGCATTTGTTTTTGTGTCAGTCATTTGGTCACAAAGTCATGCTTAATAAAGATGAATACAATCAGTGACTTGTAACTAGAAGCTCCTGCATGCTGGATTCAGTAAGGACCAAGGTTACACAGTCATGACAGAGGAGCAGAACAGTGGATGTGCTCTCTGCCTCTTTCTCCTGTTCTGACTGTAGTTTGGCAGCCTGGCTCTGCAGTCTGCACTTTGCTAATTCCCTGTTCTGAGTTACCAGGTCTAATTTAGAACAGAGGGGCTCTGTTCATTCTGGAACGCTGCTGCTTGGGATTCTGGAAATGAGGAGTTCAGAGATTCACCGCCCTCACACAGACACAGAGCGCATGCCTTGTTATCAACCCACAGAGCAGCGCATAATGATCCCTCCAACCATTAGCTCCTAATGTAATAAAATGCTAACATTTTAGCCATGCCCTTCAGTGCCTAAACATAATGAAGTTAGCCCACGGGTTGCACAAATGCTCTGTGATAACACGTGTTCAGGATGCATCGATCAAGATTAAAGGCATCATGCCTTTTACTTGGCCTTATATCTGTAGCTAACAGCAAGCAAAATGTTTCATTTATTTATCTCCAGTCAACCCCCTGGGCTTTGTTTGATATTTATGGAAATTGTATGGAGATGAGTTTCTAACTGATAGTTTCGTAAGTCAATCCAATGAGCATCTCTCTCCAAAAAACTTTGATTTGGTGCAGTCTAATACAGGAAATGCCACTTTGCTCCACTTACCACCACATTTTGACAGACTGGCGTGTCAGACTGCGCTGAGGCCATGGAGGGGAATTTAAAACCCACACAGACAGTCAAGCTCTGTAGGATCTTAAGAAGGATGTGTGTGAGCATTATAATGTGTCTTTGCAAGCATCCAGTGCATGAATAAATCAACGAAGCAGCGATGGCCTTGTGCACTAAGCAAAAGCAATAAACCTGCCTACAAGTCTCTCCGGATCTCATCTAAAATAACACCCATTTATTAAATCTGATCTCTTCACATAGCTCACCAAATCTACAGACAGCATGCAGATTTAAAAAAGACACACATATGCCAGGCGGCGTCAGTAGGATTGCAGCAGTGGGCTGATGTACAGTGACTCTGTAGGCTGGTTGGAATGCACTTGGCAGCCAAACAAGTGGCCGTGATGAGTGAAAAAGAAGAGGAGAGTTTGTCACTGAATATGTGTGTTAACATGATCCATGGTGATAAAGGATTTCTCTGATATCTTAAATATCTTAAAAGCATCATTAAAACCAAATGGTTTTTATTATATATTTATATAGTATTGAAGCAGAGCTGAGATGAATAGATTAGTCAATCAACATAAATCGACAACCACTTTGATAATTCAATAACTATTTAAATAATTTTTAGCTACGCTAGCAGCATGGTTATAGAGTTGGCAGTGTCATTCACTTATCCAGTCCACCACTTTGGTCGAGTCTGACATATCTCACCATTTACTTTGACACGTTGACACAACATTTGGTACAGACATTCATACTTCCCAGATAATAAATCATAAAACTTTGGTGATCCGTTGACTTTTTCTCTAGTGCAACCCTGAGGTGGACAGTGTTTTTAGTAAAATATCTTGACAGCAATTGGATGGATTGCCATGAATTTTGGAAGAAAAATGTTGCTGCCAGATAGTGGCTAGTCCCCTAACTTTTCATCCGGCGCTATCAGCAGGTCGCAGTTTTCATTTATCCAGTGAAAAATCTTAACATCCACCAGATGGATTGGTACAACATTTTGTTCAAACATCTATGGTTTCCAGGTAATGTATTTGAATGACTTTGATGAAGCCCAAATACTGTACCTACTGTATCAACATGCTAGCATTGCCATTGTGAGTATGTTAGCATTCTGGCGTTAGCATTTTTCTGCTAAAAGCACCATTGTGCCAAAGTACAGCCTCAAAGAGGCGCTAGCATGGCTGTAGACTCTCTTTGTCTTATTTTCTTTTAAATAAGTTTGGCTAACCTAACAAACTTGGTTGGACACCTCCTGATGTGACATTGGAAACGAGTGGTGGGAGGGGGTTTCCAACGCTATTTGACCATCCAACAAGCACTTTTGATGATGGAGTATACCGGCATCTTTAGTCTTGTTTAAGTAAAAATGACAAAGATTCTCTGGATCCAGCTTCTCTTCGGAGAAATGTGCTGCTTTTCTTTGATTTCTGTGACAGTAAACATAATTTCTTTGGGTTTTGGACTGTTGTTTGGACAAAACAAGACATTCGAACCATCCACCAACCTTAGGTATACTCTGATGATTATATTTTGACATAGTAAAGTTAAATAATCCGCTGATTAATCAATAAAGGAAATAATTGTTAGTGGTCGCCCTAAATGAAAGCATTTGTAGGCATTTGTCACATCCTCTGGAAATTTAAGAAAACAATCCTTTAAGTTCTGCTCATCACACAGCATATGCAGTGTAGCTATATTTATGCATCACATAAACTACCTACAAATATAACTACTTCCCCTGTCCATGCTGACAAATGTAAGCAAATATAAATCAAGAGGAAACATGAATGATTCCATGAACTAGTTATACATCATGCTGAGACTGAACAGCCAGGTGACTCACACATTAATCATCATACCGTATGTCACATTACTGACAAGTAGCCACTGCCACATCCCCATTCTGGGATCAGCGCAGATGCTACTCATTTAAGTTATTTTACTCTGACTTACTCTGGCTGTGAAACCCGGTCCCCAAAGAAAAATCCACACGTTTTCAGGTTAATGAAACTGTTTCGAATTGAATTCGAATAACTTTGCATGAAATGTTCGCATCCAATTTCACAAATCATTCAACACGCGGTAAGAGAAACTGCTTGTCAGTTAATGAAGACGCACAGATTGTGTGTTAGTCATCGATGGCTACCCGCAGTCTGTTAGGACCCCAAAGCTCTGATGAGATGCAACATCACTGACACTGCTGGTGCTTCTGGTCAATATCCTGCACACACAATGGGCTTCATTATGACTTTGTTATGAATCCCCATCAATATTACATCAACTCAAACTAATGAAGAAGTTCCTCACTAAGATACTTGGTTTCAATGTTCTTTCAGGCGGTTGATGACATAAATGTCTTTCATTTTGGCTTTGATTTGTCCTCTGTTCATCTGAATGTCTTTGATCTCTGTGAACAATCATTCAGTCAACAATCCAGTTAGACACAGTATGAGCACATAGTTTCAGAGAAATGAACTAGAACACGGCCATTAGTTTAATAGTGGCACATAATGTTCAGTGAATAATGACAGTGAATTTCTTGTCTGTGTGCAGACGGCATACGCACGAGCCACATCTTGAGTGCAAACACTGGTGTTAGTGTGTGTGTGTGTGTGTGTGTGTGAGCGTGAACGCATATGTTTGTGACTTGATTCTCATATTTCTTTGGTAAGAAGGAAATGTTTTTTGAAATGACGAACAAATTATTTTAACTTCAGTCATGCTTTTCTCTCTATCAGAGCGGCACTGAAGGACCTTGGAGAGCCAGAGAACGAGCGCTGGCCTTCCTTTGACTGTGACCAGCGAATGAGCCTTGTTCATGCGTCTCCCTGCGTGTCACTCCCACATCACTATGAACTGTGAGCAGGACTTTGCAGACGGGGGCTTGGGAGTGACCCTCACACTACGCCTGCTCATGCATGGAAAGGTACAATCCCCCTGCTCAAACATTGTTTATGAAGGACTTGCATGCTGCAGCACGCAAGATTTTTCACAGCCTCATAAATTATATACCAGAAATTCATAGAGTTAATAAATAATTAAAATCTACTATATCATGTTTTTTGCTTTTTAAATTTATATTTAGTGTATGTAATTATGTTTATGTCTTTGTATTATAGGAGGTTGGCAGCATCATAGGAAAGGTGAGAACTCCTATTTTTATTCTACTAAACAAAATACTGCATATTTCTATAAAGATATTAATCATAAAAAACAGAATGGTATTCCTTTATCAGATGAGGTTGATGTTTTGAAATCCTCTGTCTAATCTATGTAGATTTTAAGTTATTTTCCATTGTCTTAAGCCAAATACCTTAATGATGCCTTTTATGTGGATTCATAATAATCCTTTGTGGAATAATGTTCCTCTCCTTCTTGATTCCGTCTTGAAATCAATGCAGAGCACAAAGCCCTCTAACACAGTGATTCTCAACTGGTGGGGCGCGACCCAAAAGTGAGTTGTGGACCCATTCTGGGTGGGCGCGGACAGCTGGTCAATAAATAAATAAATAATATTTAATACTCATCTGATTCTGATTTTATTTTGAAAAAAATATTTTGACAGACATGCGTCAGAGCCGTGCAGCAGTCTAACACCGTAGACATGATAACCATCATTTGATCAACGTTCAAGTTTGTGTTGATGTTCGGAGGCAAGATAATTTGTGGCCTTATTTATTTTGTGCAGTTTTAATATTTGATTTATTTAAGTCACTTTGGTCCATGCAGTTGTCATGTTCCTCCTCAGTTTATTATTAATGTGCTCTGAAATGCACTCTGCACATGTAAGTATGTGTATTCATGTTTAAAAAAAGATGTGTGTTTTCAAAGGCTATTTTTGAAAAATAAATTAGCTTGATTTGAATTCTATAAAAGTGGGTCACGACTTAATGACCATGGGAAGATGTGGGTCACAGAGTGAGACCAGTTGAGAACCCCTGCTCTAACAAACAATTGTAGTTTTGAATATCCCCATCCTAAATGTAATTGCCCTAAACCAAACCTCTTAAGACCTCGCCACCACCCACACCACCCGTAATGCAACCCAGTAATCCATCAAACAAAAACATTAGTGCATTGACTGCAAGCCTCCTGTTGAAACTGAGCTCCAAAGACATATTACTGTTGGCCCCTTGTGGGTACTTTAAGTGTCTGTAAGGAAGGGCCTGGCTGCTCTATGTTGCATCAGTAGCTCCAGCTATCACACCTTGTAAAACAACACCTAAAGACATCAATTGAAGACAGAACAAGGACAAACAAAAAAAAACTGAATGCAGAAAATAAAGAATGATGGAAGAAAATGTCACAATGGATGCCGCAGTGTATTGCAGAAATCAGATATCTAAACGAAAATAGAGAAAAGAAAGAGAGAGGACCTTGGCACATACTGTGCAGCTCAACAGAGGGAGGCACTCGATCTGCAGTACTTGGACTAATAACTTGCGACTGTATCTATTCAGCAAACCTCTCATCTCTTTCTCATCAATAGAAGACTGAGACCAGAATCATAAAGCACCACATACACAATAATAAGTTGTACTGGAATATAATATAAATAACAGTATAGCCCAGTGTGACATGTTACAGTTTTTGATGCTGCTGTGAGGAAGTGTTCGTCAGTGGATGCATGAAGGTGTGAACAGAGGTGTGACAGCTTGAATGGACTTAAGCCAAAAGGAAATGGGGGACAGGAGAAGAAACAATCTAAAAACCAGCAGAGGATGTGCTGCAGCATGACACAAGTCTGACAAAATGTTCTTGTCTCTGGCAGGAGGTCTTCATATACACTGCATATACAGCCATTACAGTACAGCAGGTGTATGCCCCCTTCAGACGCAGAGATGTATTCGATTTCTTTTTGAGACAGCAGTGCAGGGGACACCGCTGCGATGCATTGCCCCATTGGAACTCCAGCTGAAATTTGTTCGGCTAAATTCCAATCAGGCTTTCGTGGTTTGAAAAAGCCGGTCTCACTTAGAGGTCGAGGACACTGTGATGTTTCAAACAAAGCACATTTGATTCTGTTTAAAGCTGTCCTTCATCTTCTCTTTTCCAGAAAGGAGAGACTGTGAAACGAATACGAGAAGAGGTACTGTGATTTAGAGCTTTAAAACCTTTCATCATCTGCATCATGTTATTTGCCGTGGATTATACGTCTTTTCCTGACTGACTAGCTGTGGCATTATGCCATGGAGGGAGCCAAAATAAGCACACTTTGTTCCCTTTTTCTTACACTAAGACTTGAAGCGACCATATCTTTTCTGTGGTCTCTGTCTTTGACCACAAGCTCAGTAGGTTCATCTCAAGAGAAAACAGAATTCAATCTCAGAAGGCCTCTAATGCCGGCCAGGCTTTCTGGCAAGTTGTATGTATTGATAACAAAGCTCAGTTCTCTCTGCCTGTTTTGCAGCATACAGAGCAGGTACATTGTCCGAATTGCCTTTTGGGCAATAACGACACCTTTTCAATTTAAATCCTCTCTCTTCATCATTCACTACAGCTTCTCTAGCTGCTCTCTCAGTAAATCCCTTTTCTTCCTAAAACAACTTCCTTCTTCTCGGTCTGCCCCTCAATTCCCTCTTTGTAAATCTCAAGGGTGCAGCCAAACTAATGCCGCTTGGTTAACTCTTTGTATTAAAAAGTAATTAGGCTGACACCATGGCAGTACATTTGATTATTTCTCTGGCTGCTAAGGTTTATGTTGTACTTTATGAGGCAGAAGGATAACCAGAGGAATAGTGAGGTCATGGGACAATGCAGCCCTGCAGAGATTTGTCATCGGAGGGCAATGCCCGATTACATTGTCAGTCTGAGATACAGAGATGTGCTCTATAGCTTTCAGTCTCACCTCCTTTACCTCATGTCACTTGACTCTCCTTCCTGTGGGTGTGCTGTACTGTACAGTATGTCTCTGGCCACGTTGAACACTTTAAACAGTTTGAAACCAAACCACAAGAAAATTACATTTTGAGAAATGCGCTTATTTGCTTTCTTGCCAAGGGTTAGATAAAAAGATCAATACTGCCTGTACTGGTACTGGTAAACATGAAGGTACAGTCAGTAGCCTGTTATCTTAAAGAGCTAGCCTGGCTCTGTCGAAAGCGGAAAAAATCGATCTACCAGCCCCTTCAGGAAGTACTACTCCCAGCCAAGACATGTCAGGCACATAATCCCAGAAAAAACACAAATTGTTGTTTTTACACTTTGGTTTTATGATATTGTGTTAATTAGTGAGCTTTAGAGGTGCTAGTGGGGGATTTTGCTGCTTTTGGACAGCGAACAGGCTAGCTTTTTCCACCTGTTTCCATACATCAACACAGATATTCAAATTACCAATATTTTAATTTATGTGTCATTTGTTGTGCATGTGTTCATCAGCTTCATATTAATCGGACAGACATAATGAGAATGGTAGCAATCTTATCATTTAACTCTCGGCAAGAAGGCAAATAAGCATATTTTGCAGAATGTCAAACAATTCCATTAATGTTGACCATTAACTGACCTAATGTCCTCTGTCCCCACAGAGCAGCGCTCGGGTCAACATCTCAGAGGGCTCCTGTCCAGAGAGGATCATCACCATCACCGGCTCCACAGACTGCGTCTTCAGAGCTTTCACCATGATCACATACAAACTGGAGGAGGTAACTGTAACTGTAATGCATGCCATTCATTGCCATCACATATGAGTGAAATCAGCTCATGTCGTCATGTCCCATGAACCAAAATCCCACTCAGGGTGCAATCAGAAAATGTATATAGCAAGCTTTTGGAAGAAAGTGCAAGTAGCCATTTCACCACATCATTACAAGAATTAATTTCCTAAGCTTCATCTCAACATTACCACTAATGTGCTTTTATCGCTATTGATTATACTCTAAACTGAAGTGATGGAAGGAAGGATTTTAGCTGTGTTCCATAGCCCTTTCAGATATGAATACACTGAGGAGATTTTGGATTTACTGCTGTTGTAAACCCATTTTTGACTTGTGGAATGACGTGATTTGTGTTCAGTAAGGTATTGGCTGGGCCTTGTCATATAAATGCCTTTTACTGGGCAACACATGTTCAATCCACTCGTAAAAAGTGCGAATGATGCTGATTTGTACCTGTTAATGATAAGGATTTGTTTACCTTCTCACAGTCTACTAATGAGTTATAGATGACAGGTTCCTCTCCCCATGGTGACTGTCCATCACCGCACTAATTAATATGATGGAATGAGAGCCGTCTTCACTCTAATTTAGCATCACAGCAGACAATGGCAAGGAAACAGGTGCTCCCCCGCTCAGGTCGACAGACTTCAGTAAACACACTGGCTGGGAGCACAGTGCAGTAGTATTCATTAAAGATCTTTCACACTCACCTCTTTTCAACCCTGAAACTCTTGAGTTTCCATGGCAACGTGTTGGCTGACCCACTGTGCGCCGCTTCTAACATAGTTTTACGTTTAATTAAAAACAAAGGGGAATAATCTGCTTTTTGGCGACTGAGTATTATACTTGGCATTTGTTTCTGTCTCAATAGTTTATGATTACACAGGCACACTTAGTTCTTTCATTTGGCTGTTGATTACTCGTGTTGAGTTGTGTGTGTTTCTGTCTGTGTTTTATGGATGAAGTTTTCCCCATCTGCTGCCACATAAATACAAAAACACAGATTTATGCAAATTAAGTGATCTGATAATCTGAAAGAAGTGCTCTAATACCACACAATACATTACACTACAGTATCATACGTGTATTTTGTTCCCAGGTGTCGAGGCACAGCATGCATGAAAGCCGCATAATCTGTCTTTGTTGGAGTCTGTATCCCACAAGCAACACAATATGCTTTGGGGATTTAAGCCCAGCAACTCTTTGTTTGAGAAGTGCTTGTGTAACCCGCAGTCTTATTTCCGCCAATTCGCTTTGAGAGTTTCTTTTTTTCCACCGGGTTGTCACAGGGAAGTATGGGAACGTTCACAGTTGTTAAGCTGTGGCTCATATTTTTAGATCAAATCAAGAAAATGACGCCCAGAGTCTTGTGATTGTACAGACAAGCTGTGTGCCCTTCTTTTAATGAGACAAGACGTCAGAGAGCCTGATCTGCCTCACTAAAAATAGACACGGAGCAGAGAGGCACAACAGCCACAAAGAATATGCTTTTCAAATATTAAGTTCACTTCATTGAAAACATTATACAGTTCTCTTCATACTAAAAAATCTCTTGAGGTTACACATCCACACACTGCCCCCTCTTAAGTCAAAGTTTACTCATTTTATTGCAAACAAACCTTTCAAAAACAAGCAGCGTGCTTTGCATTCTGTCACACATTGTGCTGTGGGTTGAACATTGATGGGAAAAAAGACAGTGCAGCATATTTACATTTCAAAGGTTCACAGAGACACACTGTTCATTAATTAAAAGCTCAATCTCCACCCAAAGGAGAGCAGACAAAGGATGTTTGCTACCTGCACTTGTAAAAACACTCCTCAAATCAGTGAGGTTCTTGATCTAAACACATAAGATAAATACAGACGCATTCTACACCCATTCTTTCATTGGCTGTTATTATGATCAGACATAGTCTGTTAGTTGATATGTTATATATTGATGTTGATATGCATTTTAACTTTATCCACTGTGGGTTTGATGTTAAATAAGTGAGTTGAATGATTACATTTTGTTGTACAGTATACCTTTAAAATGATGTAAAATGATAACCATACCAACCGTATCAAACTTTAGACACTTAAAGGATTTTTCATTTAATTTTCCCAAGAGTTTTGCTCAGTATGTGTACATCATTCATGGCAGCTTAAAGGAATAGTTTTACATTTTGGGAAATGTGCTTATTAGCTTTCTTTCCGAGAGTTAGATGAGGAGATTGATACCACTTTCATATCTGTTATTCAAATACGTATTTTTGTACAGAATAAACAAACAAGATATAACGACTTAATTAGAAAGCTTTAGAGGTAGGCAGATTTTCTTAGCGTGGGACAGAGCCATTTCCAGTCTGAATAATAAGCTCAGCTGTCCCCCAATGTTAAACTAGTCCTTTAAATTGGACCTTATCTCATGGCAGTTCCATTAGATTATTTTTTCACATTATGTGCTCTCAATCAGTTCTTTACAAAAGATATGTGGAAAGAATTCTCAAGGTGAGCAGGTTGAGTGTGCTTGCAGTAGGAAAGGACAAGTGGACAAGTTCTGGCTCAGTTTTATACAACAGAGTGAAAATCTCAAAGTACGATTTGCACACCACCGGTGCTGCAATTAATGTTGCCCCTTTCATGGAGAATTTAGCAGTTCATATGAATGATTGAACAGCCTTTTAAGATCCCACACAGGACTGGACTGCATCTCTTACATTGCTGGCCAGCCTGTGGCCTCCCAGTACATAGTGAAACATACATAGGTTAATTAGGTGCAGATGCTGGATTGCTCATACAGTATATCCACCTGACACAGTATGGATCCTATGTGCTTTTTTTCTGATGTTCAGTGCATGTTGATGCAGTATGTATTGAGCTTGGCTGCTTTGTGATTGGTTCATCCCAATAATGAGTGTGATTTTGAGGTGGAAAGTGGATCAATGTGAATCCTAAATCGACCAATTATATGAGCTGGGTTCAAATTCAACGCCTCTTCAGTCCTAATTGTTGGAGATAAAACCCTCCAGTGGCTTTTTTCTCCCTCTATTTCCACCTTGACCGCTGAGACTCTCTCTCTCTCTCTTACTCTCTCTCTCTCTCTCTCTCTCTCCTCTTTCTTTCCTGCTGACTCTCACCACATTTTTTCTTTGCCCACATCTCCCTCCAGGACCTGACTGCGCTGGTGGCCAACGGCACCATCAGCTCCAAGCCACCAGTCACCCTGCGGCTGGTCATCCCTGCCAGCCAATGTGGCTCTCTCATCGGAAAGGGAGGGGCCAAAATAAAGGAGATCAGAGAGGTGAGCAGCCATAACACAAATCTACTCCATCCTCCCCATCTTTGCTGCACAGGCTGGATAAACACTGAAATATGAAGAGAACAAATCTGCTTCAGGAGATGAGGGAAAATAAACTGCAACTGGAAGGGATATATATTTAATTTTCCATAATTGTGCAGTTGTTTGTTTTGCCTTGCTGCATGTTGTGCCCCATACAGTAAGTGTAAGTCCTGCTGCTTGCACTAATATTTTTTATGTAGGCTATATATTAGGTGCTCTTACTCAGAATCACTGCTTTACAGTTTAAATATATTAATATAATAAAGCTAGAAAGGTGGTGGTCATATTTATCTACAGAAAAAATTGGTAAAAAATAAATGCATAAATAATAGATCATAACATGCAAATTGCATTAAAGCTACAAGCGAGTGACATATGTCAAGAAGCAGAATTTACATGAAGTACAAAACTTATAAAGGCGCACTATTAGGTTGTGAATAACAAGACTAAGAGTCTACAGCCATGCTAGCAGCTCTGTGAGGCTACTTGGACACGGCTGTGCTTTGAGGATGCTAACATGCTCACAATGACAAAGCTAAGATGCTGATGTTTACCAGGTTCACCATCTTAGTTTAGCTGGTTAGCATGCTAGATGAAAAGTCCGGGGATCATCAATAAGTTCTTAAAATTTATCCTCCAAGGAATATAAATGTCTGTACAGAATTGATGTTGAGATATTTCCATCTGGACCAAAGTGGTGGTATCTGCACTTACAGTAGGTTGGCACCACACTAAAATTGGATTGAAGGCAGGAAATTAGTGAGACAGCGCAGTCCGGATAGATCACTGAACACAACAAACAGTATGACTCAGCAGTGGCAACTTTGAAAGGGGAAAAACTCCTGACTACATTATGCCCAGTTGAAACATTAGGATTAAACATATCAGATCTGTTGCCAGAGACGATTGACACTTTAACTTTAGCTCTGTACCGATCTACAAATAGTCTCTCTCATTTTAGCCTGTATACCTTAACCCGCCGGCAATGGAATCCAGTCAATTTTCTGTGGTTAGATGGATTTTCTTGTCATGTTCATAACCCAAATTTGTTTCAGTTACAGACTTGTTTTGTTTGTTTGGTTGCCACAGGACACATGCTCACTTACAGAAGCATTTTGTGATGTGTGTGATTCAACAATGGCCTCCAAAAACCTTGCAGTTTGATAGAGACATCAGCAAATGTAGATACATCTTTAAAACCAGTCCTTTTTGCAGACATGCTATATTGGGAATATATCAGCTACAATTGAGAGAATTACATTTGTTGACCATGGGTGACTTTTCATTTGTCTCTAACCTGACAGGACTTGGCATTAAACATACTACAGCACAGTTGGTCTTTGTCAGTGTAGCTGGAAAAATATAAGGTTAGCAAAGCCAGCAGGGAGGCACGGAAAGGAGCCATGGCAGAGTAATAATGACTTGTCTTATCTCCGGAATCAAACTAATCTTTTTTTAAAACCCCTATGATTTGCAGAGCACTGGAGCTCAGATACAGGTGGCAGGGGATTTGCTGCCCAACTCTACTGAGCGAGGGGTGACGATATCTGGGAATCAGGAGTCTGTAATCCAGTGTGTCAAGCTCATCTGCACAGTAATCCTGGAGGTAGGAAGCGTACAATTCCTCTCTTTACTCCATATACCCACACCAAGCTGACATGTTGTCAGAGCTCTGCTGCTGCAGCTACGTGAAGGAAATAATTGCTGTTGACATGCATGTTTTCATTTCACCAGTATGAAGTGATTATTTATTCCACTGCAGCAAACATGCATTTATAGTAGGCTGTGTTAGTTTTCTGTGTTATGTAATGCTACATATGACTGTGTTGCGTAGAATTTTACTGCTGAACACAGATTCTGTAAAATGATCCTCATTTAATTTAAGAAATAACAAGGAAATACGTTGTTTCTTTATTGTTTTGACCTTTTATCTTGCACCCGGCGCAGCACAAAGCCCGACGCAAGTGTCTTTGCTAGTTTAAGACCGACGCAGTTGTCAATTTCCCATCGTTGTTTAAATAGCAAATAAACCTGCACCCATCTTTGCGTCCATGGGCGTGCTGGTCTTACAGGGAGGTGTGTTCAGGTGCACTCTGTGCCATTGACCAACAAAAACCTGGTCTAAAGTCAATAGCGTAGCATTTCATTGTTATTTCAACAGCGAATTAGTAAAATGCGCCTTGGCTCGTGCACAGCGCACGCACACTATGCTTGTTACACACACACAGGGAAGCGCAGCAGCACACAAACATGCAAAAGATTACAAATAAAAATATGATGGCGGATTTGCACTGTAATAATAGCAATGCGCCAAGGTACAAACGCGCCTGGCTTTTAAAGGGAATGGGAGATGACACTGATTGATTTATTGCATGTTACGCCCAAAACACACCTATGAATTAATAAAGACACTAAGTACAACCCTTTCGAACTATGCGCCTGGCGCACGGACCCTTTTTCCCGCCGTCAAACTAGTAAAAGTGGATTTGGACACGCCTTAAACGCACCTGCGCCATGCGCTTCATGCCATGCACTTAGATCGTTCAAATAGGGCCCTTAATCTTCCAGGCGAAACAATCAGATGGGGTCAAAAGGTGCAGCTCTCAGGCCAGAGCTCGGTATTGTTGAAGATGACCCTAAGCTGCTAAAAGAAAACAAACTGGCCTGTAGCAAAATCTTTCCATCTTTAGACAACAGCTCTCTTGAGAAAATCAAGGAGATAAGAGAAAAACAACCCCCAAGCACAGTTTCTCCCTGTGTGTTCACGGAAGTGCACAAGTCCTTTTTGTTTTAGCGTTGCAGCTGGACCTCACTGACTAATTGCTAGTTTGATCCAGTTTTCCAGGGCTGTCTTCAAAGGCTTGCAAGTTTCATTAGGATTCTGTACCAGCGGCTTCTTGCTTTTGGCTTCAAGATTTAAATTATGCAAAGATATACAAAGAATTTGCTGTGACTGCTCCCGCAGAAAAGATGCTCTACATTTTAAACCCAAAAACAGTATCGCCAACATTGCAGTTACTTGATAAGATATACGGTGTCATGTACTCTGTATAATCTCCTTTTCTCATTGGTGTTTGAAGAATTTTATCTTCAAATGTCTCCTTGTCAGTGGATGCTTGATTTATCCAGATGGCAATCCACTGCGGAGCCAGCAGCTCCGATGCAAACTAAAGCTCAGAGCTATTATCCACAAAGAACTCTCACTACACTGCTTCAATAATTCAATGGATGACTAATATTATCATAAGGGAAACAAGGAAGGGAATAATGTCAGTGTTGTAGCAGTTTAGTTCATTATTAATTGTTATTGTATGTATTGTTATTGTATATGTACCAGCGAGTTACACACCATTTGCACTTAGTGCCTCACTCTTTAACAGAAGTGCTGAGGTCATTTCAGAGTAGATGTGAGAGTGTATTCATGTCTATGATATTTATGATACTGTAAATATTTATTACAACCTCTAACCCCTTGTCTTGTTTTTGACTCCTTAGTCTCCCCCGAAGGGTGCCACCATCCCCTACCGACCCAGCCCCTCACCCGCTGCCCTCCTCATCGCTGGGAACCAGGTGAGAGATTTTACCACACACGTTGGGTAGTTTATCTATAATACGCTAGCACAGTGGTTCTCAAACAGTTTGAGAACCACTGGATTAGCATTTGTGGCTGTCACCCTGAACCTTCCTAACTTGCATGAAACTACAAATGGTCATTGGTGAATGTTTGGAGAAGGTATTACCAATAACCCAATCTTACATTGAAGTGCTTGGCCCACTCTGGGGAAACAAGACTCATGCAGGTGCTCCCTGGTGGGGGATCGGGTTGTTTTTTTTGTCTGAGGGTGGGGTTGAGTGGTATAGAGGCTGCTGTTTGAGAAGTGACAGATATCCACCCTCCCATGGAGCAAGTCACAAGATTAGCCAGCGAGACAGGAGACCTGCCGTCTCCTCTGGCTACAGCAGCAGTCAGATATTCTGCATAGCTGTCAGCAGTTCTGGTAGTGTTTGTGCTGCCTCAGACCCTGGTCAATTTATGGAATGGCTTTGTGTTTTTGATATTCCCCATAACAAGCTATCAAATTAAACCCGAGGTGAGGTCCTGGTCACTGGGAGATGCCGTAATGAAGGCAGCACAGAGCTAAGGGATGTTTGTATAATTTGTCAGAGGAGAAAATGAAGTGGAATGGGAAAGGGTCGGCGGATGAGTCATGGCCTATAAGCCTGTTAGGTGTGTTAAAGTGTCAGAAATGCAGCCTCGAGAGCCCATCTCAGACCAAATTTGATCTGTGGTGAAAGAGCAGGGGAAAAAATTGAATTGGAAGTTTTATATTCATTATTTTCACATTGAATTTACCATGGAAGGTTTCAGCTGGTAAGAACACATTTACACTGACTAATTATCACTTCCATTGCAAAAATAATGTCTGGACTTTATAACGTGAAGCTGTTTCATTAATGAGCTACATATTTTCTTTTTGTGCTTCTCCTGTGTGTTTGTAGGTGTATGAGGCGTCAGAATTTGCACCCCACCCTCTCTACTCCGTCACTCAAGGTGGCCTGGACCTCCAGCAGGTAACTGAAGATCCATTAATATGAAGTCTGTGAATAATATTCATTCTTTTGACTATAAAATATAAAGATCTCTCCAGAAGCTGGTCTTCACTGCGGCGAGCAGGAATGAGTTTCAGGGGCTGTGAGGATCTGAGGGTTGTGTGGTATGTCCACACAGTCCATCATCTGGCACGAGGCATTAAAAACAACAGCTGAGCGTAAGCTGCAGCTATTGTTCTACCCTGTCATAAGAGCTATAACCCCTCCTGAAACATGATGCCATCACACACCACCTCCACAGTCTCTTTTTTAGTCCTGCCTAGCACTGCACCAGAAACAATTTCGGCTTTAGGAATATGCTTCCCATGACAGCAATAGCAGATACTGTCATAATATCAGAACAGAAACAGCAGCCTCTGACAAATCAGTGCTAGATAAAAAAAAAAAAAAAATTGTGGGTAATGAAATATAAAGATTTTATGATTTAGATCACTCATGCTGTAAATTGAAAGATTATTGCTACTAATTTGTGGTGTTTTTTTGCTTTGTTGTATAAACGCAGCTCTAATGTACTGTACTGATTCATTGTAATGACCAATCTCTCCTCTCCAGTTTATGACCATATATGACTGGTAATAGTATCCAGACAGCTGGCGTCAGGCAGAATTGAGTTAGAATAGTAAGACAGATGGATGGATGTTTGGATGGATGGAAAGATATAAATTAAGTTAAAGTGAGTATTGCTGGGTGGAGTGAGAGAAAGGGGGGTTAACATATGTTAGTCTGCATTATTTAAGATGGTGGGGGATGGGCAATCCTGCAGGTAGAGATAAAGAAGATGCAGCCAATAGGCAGGATTGCACAAATAATTTGTTACAGCACAAAAGAGGAACTATTTGTAAGTAATACTTTTTTTTTAAAAGGTCATCTAAAATACAGAAAATAAAAATCACATTTATTTTTCACATACCTCTAGCCATGCAGATACTTTTAGCTTTATATATCCTAGTTTTTAGATATTTTGAGTTTTTAAGTGTTTGTTACCAAACCCAAAATGATGGAGATAATAGGGATTTTGTTTTGAAAATTACCTTTTAATACTAATATTCTTTTTGGGAGCTCTTTTAGGAAAGAGATGTTCTTGTTGAATCCTTTGTCATTTTTTAATGCTGTGAGAACCACAAGCACAATTCAATTCAAAATCAGAAATGGGTGTTTTAAAACCTGGCTAAATTAAACCCAAACTATTGTACCTGCATTGGTAGAGACCACTGGAGGAGAGTAAGTATGTGTAGTTCAGAGCTGAACTATAAACACTCATTTCTCTTATTCTAAAAAAACAAAACAGGCATGTATTGACAGTGAAGCACTTCCATTAAGAGGCTGCAGATTTATTTCCTGTGTGTGATGGTTTATAGCTGTAATTTACCTAATGCAGGATGCTCTCTTTCAGGCCTACACTTTGCAGAACCAATATGGCATTCCACACTCAGAGGTACAGTATGACCATTTGTAGAAATGTTATGATTTATATAACATGACTAGTTTATGGTTTGGTGTACACTGCATGAAGTTCTGCTTTCTGTTTTACAGATGGCCAAGCTACATCAGCTGTCAATGCAGCAAGGCCTGAGTCAAATGGCCCAGCCTGCTTCGACTATCATACCTGGTATGTAAAGCAGTTAGTGTAGTCAGTATTTGCTCTGGATTATATCCTGTTGCGCTGACAGTCAAACGGTTTAATTAAAAAATAAAATAAAATAAGCAGGTTGCAGAGTTTTGTCTTTGCTCTTCCATCTGTAACTTGTCGTAGATTTTTTAACACCCCCTTAGACCTGAGAAATAAAGGCTGTTGTCATTAGCTGCACTGATAATGTGCTTGTGTCAGTGAGAAAGGAGGAGACAAGGCTTTATAGCTCTGTTATAGAAATTATTATGTGAAATGATACAGTAAGCTCCGCAGAGTCAGAGAACTGGGAGAAGAAAGAGTGCTGTGTTAAACATCAGTCCATTAAAATGGAAATTAACTGTTTTACTATATCTAGCAGTTCCCCGCTCAAAAGGTTTTTCCGGCATATCAGTGACAGCTTGTGTAGCTTCACTAACTACAGGAGTTTAATGAATATTCAAATGTGTGATTTGTCAATTTTATTCAGTCGGTGCTTGTGTTTTCTCTTATCAGGGATGGACTCCAACTCTCAGACATCTCAGGAGCTGCTTATTCCCAATGATGTAAGCAAAAGCAACGCATAACTTTTTATTCTTCACGTTGTTAGTATTTTCCCATCGGAACCACGAGAAAAAGAACAGGAAATCAGCGCTCATCTCACATGTACACAGCACAGGAGCAGGTGATTTTGGATGCAGTAGCTGCAACTGCAAAGACGTCTGGTGTGCCTTCAAAAAAGACGAGAGAAATGTTGGCAACTTACTAATTATCCTCATTATTCTAACCTCAGACTAACACAAGGTTAAAGGGATTCTGAGCTGTCATGGATCCTTTCGCATTATTGTCTAGGCTGCAGTTGCAGTGTCTTATAGAGTGACTCCCATGAGTGCACAGTAAATCCTCTCATGTTCCCTGACCTACTTAGAGGCTGTCTGCTGTCAAAACAGCCAATAAGAAAACAGACAAAGATCCTTTCCCTCTTCACTTAGCCCCCGCCAGGGTTTGATGAAACGTCTCTCCAATCTAAGAGTAGAAATCACGACGCATAGATTAACTTCAAAATAAAGTCAGACTACATTTCCCTTCAGCTGTTCACTCTAGTATTTGGTTTGGCTGGTCTGGACAGAGAGCATCTCGCTATTAATTAAAATAAATCAGAAATCATAATGAAGCCATGTATGATTTATGATTTATTTTGCAGCTCTTATATCTGGTATAAAAACAGACCATCCATAAAAATGTTGGAAATTAAAGGATAAGGGCGGCATTTTTTCTGTATTTTTCTCACTGTCAACACATCATATAAAAAAAGACCAGAACAAACTCAATGACTTCCTCAACCTCATTACTTCCTAATGAGGACATTAATCTTTAAAATCAGGTCACAAATAAATAATTTAGCTTTTTAAAAAGACTAATAAATATCCTGAAACAGCCAGCCACTGTAGTTTTGAGCAAATGTTACTCAAACAGGAGTAAATAGTGCATTTTCAACTGCAGATTCATACACGTCTGTATTTACAGCAGCATGGTGGTGATGCTGTATGTGGGATTGACTCAAAATAAACTACAGAGAAGGAACATGTCACCCAGTGCAACAGTGTAGCTCACTGGTGTGTTTTAATTCTGTAATTGTTTGGTCTTTTCTTTGGTCTTTTCATGGGCTTTGTTACCAATAAGAAAAATATAGAATGTTGCCAGTCTTATTTTTTTAAACTGTGTTGGAATTCATGACCTGAAATGCTGTCTACTGTCAAATTTGCAGGTTCAAAATACTACTTTAATTACAAGTATTGGCAAAGAAAAAAATAGCCGTCTTTGTTTTACAATAGAGAGAAGACAGTAAAAACAAGGGTTGGATTGATTAGGTTTCACTGTACTTTATAGAATATAGCTACAACCCTTCAACAACATTTCTAAAATGCCTGAAGGCTTTTTTAACCAAGTAAACCCACACATGACCAGTGGCACAATGCATCAGGAGTGAGGGAGTCCAGCACTATACGTGACAGGGACAGCTGTAAGCTCCAGCCATTGTTCTAGGAGAGAGGACTTATAGCCATGCCTGAGCCTCCTCAGCCCTCCGTCCCCCCCTCAGGCCGACCACACAGTCCTACTCTGTGCTCACATACTGAACGCCAAAGGAGACGTGCGCGCGCACGCACACACACACACACACACACACACACACACACACACACACACACACACACACACACACACACACACACACACACATACACACACACACACACACACACACACACACACACACACAGTTGCATTGAGAAAGAGCTTACACCCAGTCAGCAGTATGTACTGTACGTTTGTGCAAGGAAGATTTAGCCGGAAGAAAAATGGCTGCACCCTCACCATCCCATCCCTCTTCCTGTGTCATTTCAAATGACTGCCTCAGCAGGAACTCAACAAGTAGTGCAGCATTAATGTTATTTGAATGCTCAGGAAAAATAATCACCACAGAAAGCATACCTGCGGTGTCTCCTGTGTCATTTATTTAGCTCTGGTTGCATTTTTTTTAAGGTTGTTCAAATAGGAATGCTGTTGTCTGAGGTCATGCACACCAAAGCGGGTGAGCTGTTGACAGCTGGTGTCTATTGACAGCTGGTGTAAAAGGCCAGAGTCCTGTGGAGATTCTTGGTCTCAGTGGGGGAGACACGTTATCTGTGATTTGACATCTGTAGTGGTCATTGTCTCTAGAGTTGCTCTTTAGGCTGGCTGCTCTTAGTGTGTCTCTTCACCCCCCTGAATAAACTGCTGAGCCAATAATAGCCAGGCAGACCAACCAGGTCGCTGTGTGACAAATCAGACATTGTGGAACAGGCTGCTTACTTCTCAGGAAAGGAATGTGAAATGCACCATGTGTGTGTTGTGTATTTCTACCTATGCTTCAGCCGCTGTTAAGCTGCCAGCACACACGCATACTACAAATACTTCATCACTGTCTGTCTCACTCACTATATACTGGCAACATAACCCTGTCACTGAGCTCTGACACCCTGCACTTGAGCTGATATGCAGCCCCCGAGCTTTGGCTCTGTTAAATATCTATTGTCACTAATAGGCAGGGGTCCAGGTTGGGTAATGAAAGCAGAAAAAAAGTGATAATGTATTTTGGAATGCAATAAAACTCATGTCATTGTCTAATCTACTCTCAGCAGAGAGAACGCTCAAGCCGATGGGACTGTATGTTATATATTTGAGTTATTTTCCCATTATGTTTTCCATTAGTGTAGAGATGCATCTAGCTGGCATGTGTTTGGGAAGTGATTTGTTTGGGAAGTCATCACCACTCTAAGGAATCAATAACCTTTTAGCCACTCAGATTAATGAGAGGCAAATGTGCCTTCTCTCGTCTCTTTTACACGCAGTAGCAATTAAGGAAGACTCTGGGGGTAAAAAAGTGCTTTTGACATGCATGATGGATGACCAATCTACTGAAGACAATGCAATGCAATATTTGAAGTGGACTGCATTAAGTCAGCCCAACAGCACAGCATGTTTTTTTTCAATTATTCTTTTTTTTTTTTTGCTTTCGTCAGAGTCACTTTCATCAGCATTTAGAACCAACAATAAGAAAAAGCTGCAATCAGTCACATGATTAATTGAACCGTTTTTCCATCAAACTGACTGTTCTGTCTCTGCCTCTGTTCTTTTGCAGCTGATCGGCTCGATCATCGGCCGTCAGGGCACTAAGATCAACGAGATCAGGCAGGTGTCAGGAGCTCAGATCAAGATCGGCAGCCAGCTGGACGGTACAAGTGACCGTCATGTCACTATCACAGGAACACCGGTCAGCATCAACTTGGCCCAGTACCTCATTACCTCCTGGTAAGGCCCAGCGTACAGCCATCTAATGAGTCACCGCAAGCGCAGGCCTGAGATAAATGCATTGGTTTAAAAGGGTCAAAGGTTACGCTGTAGAGTGATAAGTGATAATGAGGCATGTCCTTGTGCTGCTGGTAATTGGCCTTGAGGGAATGAGTAAAATCCTGGTTGTATTGTACAACATAGAAGCAGTGTCTTGTTGGAATTCAGTATTTACAGTGCATCTTTTTCTTAATTATCTTTTCCAATACTTGGCTTTCATAAATATACCTATTTGCAGGGATGGAAAGAGTATTTTTACTTAAAATGTACTTAGATAAAAATAAAATGTAGGTCAGTTAAGATTGACTGAGTAAACGTTGCTGCATCACAAGTTACAGTACTGCAAGAGACAAGGGGGGTGGAGGGAGTTTAAAGAAACAAGACTAAAACAGAGTATATGGCTAAATTGTGGCCAAATTGTTACAAGGATAGTCAGTGGTAGTGCCTATAATATGAAGTGCTTTTAACCAATGCTGACTCAAGTGACATCACTTGAGGTGATTTATTAGATTCTTTCTGGAGCCACAAAAGGCTTTATACAGCTATTTTCACATATGCAGTTGTACTTCCCAAGACCAAGACTTTGATTTGTAAATGTCCAGACCATTCGGCCATTGTTGCAGTAACAGTATAATCCTCTAATCTTAATTATGTGTCTTTTCTCCTCATCTCCCTATCTGCCATTCTGTTATCTCTGCCATCATAGTTTAGAGACCGCCAAATCCACGGCTCAGGCAGCAACTATGGCAGCTCCAGTCGACCTCAACATGGCCTTCACCCAGCCAGCTTCCCCAGCTGCCTCCCCTGCACCCACCATGGCCACAATGGGCACCCTGACTCCTGCTCATATGCTGGGCACCCCGTACGGTGCCATGCCCCTCTCCGGCCTGCTAGGGATGAAGTCTGTCCCCTTTCTGACTCTGTCCAGTCCCGGCCCCACCGTGGCCGTCACTGCAGCGCCCTCCCACACCACTCTGGCCGCCTACACCACCAAAATCTCCTCAGCCAACTGCATCAAAAAGCCAGAGAGACAGAAGTTTGCTCCATACTGATGCAGCCTCTGAGCTTTGGAGAGTCAGATGAAGGACAGCTGCAGTGTTCTTTCACAAAACGCCTGATGTAGCCATATCCGCTGGCAGAGATGCTCTTGACTTTTATTCTATGATGCACCAACAGAGGAGAGACCAATGGAGATGTGGATAAAGCTATTAAAAGTTATTTACGGTTATAGATAATTTGTGAGTTTCCCATGAATTGATGGACTGCTTTCATTGTCACCTCATCACTGTTATTGATCACTAAAACAAGGGCTGGAACCTCACCTGAGAAATACATGTTTAAATTACAGTTTTCACATGTGTATCTCAAGTTAGAGATCAGCTATAAGTATTTATCCTTCAATACATTTGTAAATTATACTCAGATGACAAATACTCTACTGTATGATGCTTTTATACAATGTCTGTTTGCCTCTTGAAGTTTTTAAGAAAATTTGTAAATGTTTGGGGGGGTGGGGATTTTCTTTTTTAATAATCTGTGCTATGGTACTGTACTTTACTGTTCAGTGTTATGTTCTTTTTGTTGGATTTTATTTTGAATGTGCAACTTGTTTAATCTTTATTTATTAGTATTGTTTCATTTATTAAAAGTCTTTGTTTCCGGATGTATTTGTCTCCTTGTTTTAAAAACAAAATCTTTTTCTACCTTGATTTGTAGCACACTGGTGAACTGCTGGCTTTTCACAGGCATTCAAACAGTAGACATAGTACTTGAACCAAATCTGTGTCAAATGAATGTAGCAGCACAAGAACACATTCAGTAAGAAACAGTATACACAAAGAGATGCAATGCCAGATCCAGGTTATTTTTGTTTTCCTCCAAACAGAAGGCTAGATGGCAGCTTGTCATTCCAGCTGCCAGGATGTATGAAAGATGCTTTTCACATCATTATGCTCTTGTGCCCAAAACAATAAAAGCAGAATGAAATGATGCAACCCCAGAAGAGGGTAGAGCTCTGCCTGCATGCCATGCATGCAAGTGTGCACAAATAAAAACATCCAGCTTGGAGACCACATCATTATACTGAATTCCCTCACTGTAAGTCCCTTAAGACAAAATTCAGTGAGACTTTAAGACATGGGAGTTTGCGATGAAGAAAGAAAAAGGGCACAAAAAGAGGGAGATGCAAAAAATTTGAGGAGCCACAATGACGCTGTAAAAATGAAATTCAGTATCTGCATCAGCATGTACCACAGCCTCATCATCCTCTGGAGAGGCAGCTAGGATCCTTTCATCTCAACCCTCCTCCTTTTTTTTCTGTGACTGCATCATGGATATGCTAGACACGGAGATTGCACAGTTCTCATTGTTACCAGAGACATTTCAGAGGCAAACAGACACACAGCCTACGCTTACAACTTCAGGGTTATTCAGCCTAAGTCCAATGAATGGCAAGGCTAAAATATGACACGGAGTAGCTTTGAAATTCTTTCATTGATTTTCTTTCATCTATCTATCTATCTATCTATCTATCTATCTATCTATCTATCTATCTATCTATCTACAAAGAAAGATAAATATATATATCCTTTTTGTATCCTTCTCACTATAACAACACTTTTTGAAAAAACTGTAAAGCTATGAATGAGGTAAAATATAATTATTCACCTTCAAAAGGTCTATCATTAATATAGCAAATCTACTTTATTTCTAATTATTTCTATAGTCTCCAGGAATTCATAATGGGTCACTTGTGCCATCTGTAGGCCACACATACTCATTACTGAGATGGTGTAAACTGACTTTGAAGCAGATCCATGTTCATGATACTTGCAGAAAGATTTGCTAATGCAACCGTAGATTGATTTATAACACAAACCACTTTTCTTTCTTTCTATAAACAAATAAAACTTGACTAGCTGCATTATCATATATCAAAGAAAAAGATTTGACGTACGAGGTTAGTGACAGTGTGAAGCTTAAACTGTATGTGTAGTCATGTTTCTGGTCAAATGGAGATTGCAAGTCCAATGTTTACCCTCTTTTAGCTGTTGTTGGTCTTACACCAACTTAATATCTGGCTCTTTTCCTGCTCTTATTCTGCTAAATGCTCCACCATGTCCACAATGAGGATTACAGTAACTAAGACCTTTTGGGATGCTTATGATGATCAAAATATTCCAATTATAACATATTAAAATATGAAGTTTGGTGTCCAACTGGAGGACAAGAAAGCAGAGTTAGGGAATAATATATAATAATAATGTAATTATTTTGGCAAATTATAAAAATGATTAATATCAATCAATTCATATCAATATCATATCAACAATCGTATTTTTTTAAACTATTCTGATATTTGCTGCACATTCAAACAAAACAATATGTGAAATGTAAAATTTGCCAGCCCTACACCTGTAAAAAAAAAATCCTTAATTCCTGATTGACCACTTTTTTTATTTATTTTTTATATTTATTTCCTTTTTGTTATTAATATCCCTCACTTGTTTTTTGTTGTTGTAATCTGTATTTGCTTGCATATGACATGTGCCTTTTTGATGGTGCAATAAAAAAAGTCTGCTTTATGTATTTTCATGACACACAGCGTCCTCTACTGTCCACTTGACAAACTGCTCCACCAATCACAGCACAGCAAAGGTAAGGAGGAAGAGTTAGAGCTGATAAAAGATTGTCTTTAATGTTTGGCATCGTTAATGAATTCCATACCACAGCAGTTATGGGAGTAGGAAAAACACTTTTACAACCAAACACTGTTTGATCATGCTAACACCATATGTACAGGAAAGCACATTGAAAAGTGTATAAAGTATTTATATGAGAAGACTCAAAGTCAAGAACGGTGGAGACAGCCACAGTCTAATGGATTTGTCCTTTTTCAAACACTGATTATAGATATTTATCAATTACACTGATCTCTGGAATACATGTATATACACAAAACAACGATAAACCTTTTTAGGGCGTCTGCAATAATTCTCAAAAATATTTCACAATACTGTTGTATGTACAATAACAGAATTTACATTGACAAATTCTATTGTACCTATATTTTGAGTATCACTTCAGTTACCAGTTATCCTCGGTGCCATCAGGCTCACAAAAGATAATCACATACTGTATATATCTAACCTCAGGTTCATCTCCATAGAAAGTATAACAGCTGATGTAGTACCTGGGTCTTCTGTCTCGGTACGGTTTCTGAAACATGTTCACAAAACTGATGATCTCACATACAAAAATAGATGTTGTCTAGTCAGCTGACAACTTGATGTACAGTAACACAAAGCATCCACCTGCAAAAGAAACAACCAGGAAAACCAAGTAATTGTTAAAATATTAGCTATATCCTTCCAACCCATCATGATAAGCAGCACTGTTCTTCTGCTCCCCAAAAAGTAAACTTCTCTCTCTTAGTCCAGGCTTCAGCGTTCTTCTGAAATACATCATTAGTTTTCATACAACAGAAAGGTGATTGAGAAAGAGCTGCAGGCAGAATAGGAAATATTAGCGCTACAAACCAAACAACAACCTGAAACCAAAGCGGGACAAAACCATACAAAACATCACTAGGTAGATATCTTTTTTTTTTCACCAGGGAGCTTATAGTGAACAGAATGAAAAGGGGAATGACTGTCGCTAAATGAGCTTCTCACAGTCCAGATGAGAGGTCAAACTGCATTTGAGTGCACTTAAGGCAGGTAGGCGATTCCAACGCTGTCTGAGTGGGCTCCTCGACTTGCCACTCAGCGGGTGGGGATCTAGACATTGTCATCAGACGCAATGCAATGCCACTGCAGCTGTCCAGGTTCAGCTCTCACTGCTTAACATGGTCTGACAACCATACAGAGAAGGGAAAAGATGGAGGGAGAAAGAGAGAGAGAATGGTGTTAGTTTTCAGAGTCCAGCAGGTGGTTGAGGTGTGGAGAGTTCTCGTGCCATCCCGTCTTCATTCACCATGAACATGAAACATGACATGTCTGTCACTGTTCTTAGTTTCCTTTCTTCTTCCTCTCAAGATATCTTTGTCACATAAAAGAGACAAATAGAGACTTCTTCAACATAGACTGAATTTAGAGCACTTTAACAAACAAAAAAAAAACAGCATTGCAGCTTGTGCAATACAAATAAAACATCTCATCTGAATACATTCACGTAGGTTTCCATACACAATGGTACGGAAGGAAAATCGTCAGTGACTGAAGTTTGTGTCCCTTGAGATGCCGGTCCGATAGGAGAGCTGCAAGTCCAACCTTAGAGACCTGCGAGTCATTACAGCCCGGCAGCAACACATCAGAGTGCGCCATTTGATACGATTCACTATTAAGGAGCACTTAACAGTGTTTTGAAAAACATAATGAACATAAGCTTTTAAAAACACTATAATGTATTTTATATTATGTATTTATTTATCAAAATAAGAAATCATATATATGAAGCATTTAAAGCATAGAAGTCACTTCACTGTGAATAATAACCTTCGGTCGTTGACTTGTGTTGTGAAAGTGCCATGAAAAGCAAAATTAAGAAAGTTCAGAGCTTATACTGCACCTGGGATCACGTTGGTTATGATGATGGTTGTCGTATTTCACAAAACGGTTGTCATATTATTCTCAAATGGAAAAACATGCTCACAGACGAGTTGTACAGTTGTGTACTATCAATATCAATTTCTGAACAGAGTTAATCTGTGTTATTGTTCAACAGATACATTTCTTTTAGTTATATCTAAGAGGCCACACGGAGCAGTGACGGCAGTTGTACCTCGTACAGTAGATTCATCGAGGTTCACTCACTCTTTTCTTTCCTTCATGTGCACTGAAATTAAATCACAGAAGGTCAACTGAACACACTCCACGGCTTCACATTGGACTCTTCCTGTTACTGCTCCTTTAACTCAGTGCAAATGAGGGGAAGAAGACAAGGAGAAGAAAGCTCTAACTGGAGTATAGCTGGAGCCTCCTCATCACTGGGTCTCCTCGTGCTCCTCGCTGATGCACTGCTCCCAGGGGTGTTTCCCCTGGTCCTCCCGGTGGCCGTGAGGGGAGTGGAAGATCCTGCGGGGCAGCGGGATGGGCTGAGGTTGCAGCTCCTCCTCAGGGATGCAGCCCTCTCTGAGATAGGGTTTAGGCGGCACGGCTGGAGGCTGAGGCCTGCGGTAAGGGATGTGGTGGGGGCCATGAATGGGAGCGTGATGGTGAGGCGGCGGCCCGTGGGAGTGGCTGTCAAATCCGGGGTGTGCGTGGGCGTGAGGATGCGGGTGGTTGTGCGGGTGCGAAGCGGGGCTGCGATAGTGGAAGGGGCGGACCTGGTCAACGGATTCAATCTCTGGTCCGCCGTAGTGGATGTGCAGGTAGGGAGAGGCCAGATATTCATCCGGGGGAGACCACAGATGGCTGGGAAGAGGCTCCAATGCATCACTCCTGATGGGGCCGGGGTCTGGATACTGGCCTCCAAAGTTACTCTCACTCAGAGAGGAAACACCGCTGCTGGCGCTGCCTGACAGAGTGGAGTTACTGCCACCCAAAGCTGACTGAGGACTGGTGGGGGAGCCAGGGATCGGGTGGAGAGGAGACTGGTGAGAGAAAGAATCAGAGAGATAGTGGGTGTCATGGGTGTATTTCTCTTGGCTTACAGTAAAGGACAGAGTGTCTGGTGTTGTAACGACAACCGGAATTTTAACACTACTCAAGCTGCCTTCACATGCTGTCAGAAATATTGGAATTACAAGTTGCAAATGAAAAAAGATAAAGAGTCAACAACAACGTCATCATTCTGAGACTGTTCGTATTTCAGACATGGAGGCACTTGAAAATGGCTTTGTAATTATCACTCGACTACTGGAGTGAAACAAATACTGTGTCTACACTCAATCATCAGGCATTGCTATAGCGTATTTTTAACAAATTGACTGTATGTAAAGACAATGTGTGGGAGTTGACAACTTGGGAAATAGAAGCTTCTGCAAATGCAGTGTTACCATGTCAAAAGACTAAAAATGTAATTTTTCAGAATGTAATTTAAACAATTGAAAATGTCTTTTTCAAAGCTAGGATTACAATTTCAGCAAATCTAAATGAGTTACTTGTATAAATTGAAATAAAGAGGAACAAGGAGAAGAGAGTGAAAAGGAAGAAGCAGGAGGATAAGGATGAAGAGAAGCCAAACATTTGCTATCATGTTGTTTGCATCTGCTGTTTGATATTTTATGACTACACTAATATTATTTCTCTGATGGCTGTACCTTTCGAAGTGAACGGACAGGCAGGGCGGGGGGAGGGTCGCTGTTCTGGTGGTGAAATGCATCACAGTGCATCAGGAAATGTCCTGCAAAGTGAAATTCATATGAGTAAATAATTAATTTATACATTCTTATGTGAAGGTCTTAAATAGCCATTCAAATCCAGCCTACATCTCAAAAGCTCCCACCCCCATAAAATACCCTGGGTGCAAAGTAAAAGGAGAAAGTACCTGGTGGGAAGGACCTGGGTGGGACAGGGGGCATGATTACCCCTCCGCTAGAAGCTGGCATGTAGGACACCTGCTCCCTGTTCTCTCCATCCAGGCTCCAGCTGTTGGGAGCGTTGGGAAAGACTGGAGGGGGAATACATAAACACGTCAACTAGGGGTGCACAATTCAGAACATGTCACGATTTGATTCAATATCGATTTTTAGGCTCGAGGTTCGATTCAAAATTGATTTTCGATTCAAAAACGATTACTTACTTTTCCCATGTGATTGCAGTAGACATACCATGTATTCACATTTCTTATTTACAATGTGAATCAATGTTTTTGCACACCCCTAATGTCAACACACAATGTGATACATCTCAAGTACATAATACTGTACAATTAAACCTGTTTGTGTTACGTTACCTTTCTCTGGTAGATTCATGTGAGGATCAGCACACGGCTTACAGGGGCTAATTTGCTGAAGTAAGGCACGCTGCATGTGGTTGTTCTGTAATACAGAATGTATTATTATAGGTTTGTTGTTTTTTTAATGGCGAGCTAAAGACACATTTCTCTTATGAAAAATCTCTTATGAACATTCAACACCCACTCATTTGAGTGAGTACGAATACATTTGGCATCTGGTATGTTCTGCACATTGATGCACCATTATGGTGCTGTACATCTGTCCCACCTGTCCATTCTCTGCCATGTTGTAATACATGGAGTTGTTGACCCTCTCACGATGAGACGGCAACAGTATCATCACTTCCCGGTTGTGTTTGGCCTTATCGGGCAAGGATGGAGAGCCTGGACAGAGAAAAGATGGGGAAATGTATTATTTCTACTTGCAGCAACCTCATTATACGTAACAGAGATGTATTGCCATTCTACATATGCAGGTATTTTATCTCTTGCTACCTTCTGCATAGTTTCATAAAATATCTATGTAATGTATTTTCTAAATCTCATGCATCTGTGATTATTAAAACCGATATGGAGATTTGGGGCAGTATACAGTAATGATTATTTCAGTCTCTGCATCCATCTCTGACGTGGCTTTCTTACTTACCTCTGGCACTTGAGGGAGCAGAGTTAATAATCTGGGAAGAGTTGGAGCGAATTGAGCTCAGGCTGGAGGAGGAGGGGCTCGGCTGCAAAACAAAATATATTGTAAAAATAACAAAAAGAAGAAAACTTAAAAGTTTTTTTAAGAAGTAAAAAGCATTGTTTTATATGGGGAAAAAAGTAGTTGCTGTATTTGGTGTATGTGTCTTTTTTTCTTTTATCTAGCAGACAGGAAACTTATAATATAAAGTTGTGTGCATTGAGACAGCAGCATTAAAATTCCATTATAGTTACAGTATCAATGTTGATACTCAGACAAGTAATTGCACGAGTATTATACAATGTTGTACATCCTGAACAGACCAGTTCTCATGTGAGTTAAGCTTTATAATGTGCATTACAAATTCACACCATGTCCATTACATTCATGTCTGAGTGTGTTTGTTATTTCAAGCCTTACCTGCATGTGTAATGCCTCATCCGGGTGCTCCCCCATCAGTCCGTCGGTCATTATGGCGAGGTTTCCTGCCTCACTCGATGTGTGTGAGGACAGGGAGGAGGACGAGTGACGAATCGAACTCTGAAGATTCAGAGGGCTGCAGGACAGAGACAATGTTGGAAACCGGGAAACATTGTACAACGTTCCGTATGTACATGGATGTTCATGAATGTGTGTGTGAGTGTATGTATGCACGTGCGTGCGTGCCTGTTGTGTGACTGACCTGTGTCTGTGTATGAGGCGGACACTCTCAGGGCTCATGTGGCTGTGGGAGGAGAGGATGCCTCTGGGAGAATTGACCCCTTGGCAGCCTGCAGGGCCAAATCGGTCCACGCCGGGCACACCCTGCTGGGACCCAACCATATACTGCTCTGAATATTTACACTGCTCACACATGCATTAAAGCCACACCCATATTACTTTATCACACGTGGATGCATGAAAAACAGACTCACATAATGTGCCCGTTTGTCAGCAAGAATACAAATGAACATGGCTCAAACAGAAACATGAAAAACTGAGCCACAGGTGGGACTACTCACATGATGTAAACCTGTCCTCATCATGTGAAACTGGTCTACAAGCTTTTTGTGCAGGGGGCGCATTTCTGGATGCACCAGCTTCTCATGAACAGCCAGCCCAACTCCGAGAATGTGCACCTGTTGACAGGAAATCAGCGGAGAAAAAGCACTGAAGAGGATGTTTGCACCACTATCATGCGAGTCAGTTTAACTAGCAGTTACACATATGATGAAATTCAAAGCTGAGTCTGACCTGTTCCTGCATCAAATCCTTCAGATGTGTGATCCTCTCTGTGTCTTCCGGGTGACTGCTGATGTAGTCCTTATCAAAGAAGGCCTGTTGTAGAAGAGAGGTCAAAAGATGAGGATCTCTTACAACACCGATTCAATCCATATATCAAAATCGATAAATCTACCCATTCATTTCTCTCTACCTCCTGATATCTGGCGATGCCTCCGTTCACAGCAGCATCTATGACCCCGTTTAGGCACATGCTGAGAGGGTTGATGTTGCCATGATGCTGTCTGTGTTGGTACTGGCTGATCAGAGTCCGCAGCTCCTGGGTTTTATTCTCCACCACATAAATGGCATTCTCCAGAGGGCTCACCTCCATCTGCAAATAAATACACACATGATAAAAGGGGAGGAAGTACTGTATATGTGTATGACTTCACGTTACTCAATCTAACATATTCCGAATTCACATCTGTTGTAAGAGCAATGGAGAAAACTGTCTTGCATCTCTCAGTAGGCAGTATGTGCAGTATAAGATGACAGAGAGTGAATGTTTGAGCTCCTCACCACTTCTCTCCTTTCCACCTCCGCCCAGCGGGAGATCCCGGGGAGAGGACGAGAGAGGATCAGGGTTGTTCTCTCAATCCACAGACTCTGTTGAAACATGCAGAACAGAGAACAGAGGTTAGGCAGTCTACTATGAACCACATCTGGTAACATCATGAACTGAATGTGTGTAGCAGGTAAATAATAAGACTGGGAAACCTCAAAACTGTGTTTTAGTGTAGCATGTAGGTCAGTTCAGTGGAGAAAGTCCTGGTTTGATTCAAATTTAGGTTACCGTGTCAGAGTAAACTACAGTACATTATCATGACTGGTCTAAGTCTCTAGAGCACTGCTGTCTGTACTTGGACTAGATACAAGCGGGTTAATAAAGTAACAAAAACGCTTGCAATAAAGTTAGGGCTGAAATGATTAACCGATCAGATGATGGACAGAAAATTAATCACCAACAATTGTGATCTGTAAATCGTTAAAAGTAATTTCCTCATTGTTTACTGCTTCTTAAAATGTTGCTGTCTTTCATGTTATTGTAAATTGAATATCAAAAAAACAACCTTTCTTCAGTTATATATTTCTTCAGTTATATTTGTTGGTGATTTACTGTATATATTTTTGTTTCCATTTTTTCCACATTTGTCTCTGAATGTATACACTGGTCTGTCCTACATGTGTATTTATTATGTGGAATTATCATTTTTATATTATTTAATGTGCATTATATACATGCCCAGGGACAACAGATGGAAATTGGCATTGTGATATATCTGGTGCACATGTATTGCACACTGTCCCTGTTTTAAATAAGCCAATAAATTAAATAAATAAATTAAATGAATTTGAAGACATTTTCATGGGCTCTGGACAATGCTGATGAGTATTCTTCACTATATTCTCACAAAAATGATTGACAGATTAATAAGAATAATAAAAATAGTAATTAGTTGTAGCCCTAAATACAATACAAAAATATATAGTAGTTATAGCAGTTTTTGAGACTGAGATACTCATTCAATTTGATGGGCATTTCCTTGATGCTAATGTAGTTTTCTGTCTCTGGCTCATGTTGTCATGATTTTGGAAACTTTTTCTCTTGCCACATTACATAATTCTGCAGTGTTTATGACTAATGCACCTGTGGTTCAGACAGGGACTGCTGTAAGTTACAATTGCAGAGGCTGCTACAAAAGAGAGATACATCTGTGTGAATACCTCATTTCACATGTTTTAGGTTTTTAACAAAGCAACTTGCTACCTACAGAAAAAAAAAATCATGTTGGTGTATGTCATCATATAGTAAGACAGCCCTGTGACTTTAACTCACAAGATATAATTGTGACATGACTAAAACAGATAAATCTGTGGTGGAATAATCAGAGAGACTGGAGAGATAAGTATTAAGCCAAGCACCTATAGTCTATGTTTGACCTGCTGACAAGATATACCGTACACTTTCTGAAAACCACTGCATCTCTCTAACCCTCTGTTTGTTTGATGTCTCTCTCTCTCTCTCTCTCTCTCTCTCTCTCTCTCTCTCTATCTATCTATCTATTTATCTATTTATCTTTCTTGCGTTGTTTCCACCTTTGGGGGAACTTTTTCATATCCAAATCAAGGCTCAAAGGACAGTGTGATGTTGTTATATAATATAGTATGTATAGGCTTCATAATAAGTATGTATAGGCTATATAAATAAAATGTACTTCACATTTTTTTGCTAGAGGCCTCTACAATCAATCAATCTAACTGCAGTTTTGAGTTTGATCCATTTCATGTTTTCAAACTAGTGTTGCATGTAAATTCAGTATTTCTGTAAAAATATAATAAAAAATAGTAAACTGTGAGGCAAAAATGGACTGAGAGTGGCACTGCTGGCTCACCGTACCCTGAACTCATTTTCGCGGTCCTTGGGCCCCTTGTGAAAAGGCCTGTCATAGTGGAAGCGGCTGACATTGTTTATGCGGTAGAAGCTCTTGATCCTCTCGGGCACACGCTCCAGCTGAGGCACATCAGAGATGTCTGACACTGGAGTCACCGCATAGATCTGCAAGTCTAGAAGCCAAGTGTCAAGGAAGTGACAGACAGATAGACAGACATGCATATTCACAGAGGGAGGGATATTCAAGGGAAATGCTTACAGAGAGTGTTTGCTCTCACTGTCTGACTCTGGAAATCAACCCCAACATTGCATAGTGTTCCTCTTTGATCTGCAATACCCTTTAGCACATACATAAGAAATACATAGTGCAAGCTGTAATGTTGAAACAATTAGTTCCTTAATCGATCTAAAGGAAATGAATTGTCAGTCATTCTAATAATTGATCAGTTGTTCAAGTCATTTATCAAGCAAACATACTACATATTTATTGGTTTCACCTTCTCAAATGTAAGGATTTGCTTTTATATCATTAGATATTTAAGGTATTTCAATTTTAGACTGTTGGTCACTGGTGAGACAAACAATGTTGTCTTGATACAAAAAATAAACTACACATTAATTGATATTGAAAATAATAGTTTCAGCCCTATAAGCCGTGTAGGATACACTGAGCGTCACTTTGCAGGATGGTGTCGTCAGGTTGGTTGGGATGCTGCATGGCGATGGCTTGTGGAAATTCCCCCAGCATCCTTTGCTGGAAGTCCTCGAGCCGTTCATAGTCATAACCCCGACAGACAAACTCCTTGTTCTGCAGAAAAGAAAAAAAAAAACAGCCGGTGGATTTATTCAACACTGACAGTGACATGCTGAAGAGAAACTGCTGCACATGATTGCTCTGGATTTTTTTAATAATTGTTTTAGTACTAGTACTGGTAGTACTAGCTGTTTTACTATTAGCTGTACTACTTTAGTTGTTTTAATACATATAACAAAAAAAAAGGCATACTGTTGGATTTCTAATGCAGTTCTGCTGAATAATATAACACTTCTCCTGCTGCCATAAACCTGCCATAACTGTTTTGGGCGCAGCAGAAGCAACTTGTGAACACAAATTGACATATCATCACCTTTTAATAAGTTGACACGCCAAACTTGTTAGTAAACAGTTGCTTATTTACTTATTCAGCAGTAACGAAGCAACATTATCATTCATTTGGAGTTGCGCTTTTGGCCACCTGGCAAATTCAAGTCTAATATTCATTCTCATTTAAGCTCTGTTTCAAGTCCCTGCCAATTCCTGAGTGAAATATATGTCTCTTTAGCTGCTAAATGCTCCATTATGTTCATCAGCTAGTCACTAACTGTGTGTGTCTGCTGCTTGGTTCTTAGTGTTTGGTGGGCTTTTAGAGCTTTTTGTGCTGAAAACAGCTGTATGCTGTGACCAAAACCAATGTATGGGAGCTGTTAGAGTGACCCAAAACAGTAAAATTGCGTGGCAAACAGCTAAACAATGAGCTGAAACTCACTATGAAGCTCCGTAAAGCCAAATGGAGCTACAGATTGAGATTAAGAATTCCTTGTAAATGTATCATCAGGAGCAACACCTTTCACATTGTCACATGTTTTTCACATTGTCATTTGATACATAATGCTATTATGAAAACACTGATGAAATACAGAAGGCATAGCATATAGGTAATTAAGAATTGTACTTGGCTGCTAGGAATAAATTAACTCCCTGGCTAGATTTACAGTTACTTTTTTATTTATTGATAGTTTTCTAGTGTAGCTGTCCGGATGAGACTAGATTTAGTAGCTCTTACCCTGAGGAAGAAAGGAAACTTCCTGCCATAGAAGCCCATTCTGAAGAACTCCGGCTCAATCCTCTGCTGCTCAATGATATTGTCATAATACGCTGCCTCCATTTTCTGTCACAGAATAATAAACATGCAAAAGAGTCATGATGAATAATGATTTAATCACACACACATTACTGAATCCTCCGCATGTCCTGATGAGTGTGGCTGTGCACAGGTAATTAGGACATTGTGTTTGTGCTATATGCACTTCACAGCACATCAGAGAATGACAATGAAAGAGGGAGCTAAAAATCTGACTTCAGCATCACAGAGGAAGCTTGTTTGATAATAACAGGAAGCACACAATATTTGACTTACCCGTATCCAGCTGAGGCTCTGATAATCATATAAAGTCTCATACTGGAAAGCCAGCTCCCGGCAGAGAGAGATTCCATATTCCCAGCACTGCAAAATCAGATATAACTGAGATGAATGAAAGATATATATATACATACATATATGTATATAACATTATTATTATCATTAAAATAACTGTGTGAGATTAGAAAACTTTGGAGTACTAGGAGAAAGTATACAAAAAATAAAGTTGTTGTACAGGAAGAATCACTGACAGCTGACGGATTAATACAGCAACAACATGAAACGAAACACAGACAAAAACACCTTCATCAGCGTCTATAGGAGTCTGGTTTGCCTGCTGAGCTATATTTCCAAAGGTCGGAGCTAAAAGTAGAAATATCATATTTGGAATTCAATATAGCTTCAAAATGTGTGTGATAACTGAAAAGTTGTATGTGAACATCTCATCGTGCATTTCTGTTTACTTTAAATTCTACAGTAACCATAAATAAAAACAAAACTTGCAGGTTAAATTTCTTTCAGACTTGTACTTTATGTTTCGTGGAGATGGTTATATGAAAGGTTAATGTATGATTTTATGTTTTACATGCCATATGGGAAGAAATTCAGAAGAAGAAGAACACAAACTTTTGTATAATTTTAACTCATTTAGTAGAAAAAAAAATTCATGTTTACCTAGGGGAACTGGGAGCTGTCGCATTAAAACTACACTTATCTACTGTTTACAGAATTTTCCTAATAAAATAATAACATTGAATACATATACAATATATATGTTATAATCCCTTTTAAGTTTTCAAAATAAAATATCTTGCATTTTAATGTTAGAATACTTGAGTGTGCGGTAAAATATGCAGTAAAAAAGGAAATGACACGCTGTGTAGTACATATATAGTTTTTACCTAACCATTAATTCACTGTGGTTGCCAACCTGTATGTTGTTCTTTAAGCACATATACATATACATATACATACTATTTGTACTGGATGAATTTTAACATTCATAACAGCAGCAGGTGATTCCACAGGTACACACGGGCTACCTTTTTCTTTTCTATTAGAGCAGCAATAAAAACTAGAGATGACAAAGAGTTAATAAAGGAGGCCACTTTTATTTCCTCCTCAGCTGCTCCCAGAGTCCACAGGGCATTGTCCTCTCCAAAGCACAGAGACCAGTCAACTAATTTAATTTTGTAGATGAATGCCAGCCAGGGAGGAGTGATTTGGGGAAGCAAATCACATTTGAGCAGACATTTGACCCTTCCTGAATAGTACTGTCGATATGGGCAAAGGTTGCATATTTGTATTTATATTATACAATATTCAGAGTTTGCTTTAGTACAGAAAACTATTTCATGATATATGCCAAGGCAATGACAATAATTTATATGATGTTGTTTTGATAATCTGTAGTTCTGTTTATGCTCTCAACGCTGTAGAAAGGATGTTGCTTTAGCTAAAAAACCTGTGGTGGACAGTACATTTATTTAAGTGAAGTATTGAGGTACTTACTTTTCTTATTTCACAACATTTATCTTGCTGTAAATGATAATATTTGACATTTAAAACCTATGGTGAGCTTGTAAAATATAATGCACTGTTAAATATTGAACTACTCAGCAGTATATAAAGTAGTTAAAATTAGCTCCACGTTCACAGGCTACATTAAATGCTACTTACATAAATGTATAACCTCGTTAGTAATAATCAAAATATAATATATGTATAATATAACAATCTTGACAGCTAATGTTTTGCATAACAAGTCTTTTTTAATATTTATTACAGTATAATTTTTTTACCAATACTGCTGTACTTTTACAGAAGTAACATTTTGAATTTAAGACTTTAAAGCTTTAGTATTTTAACACTGTGGTATTGATACTTTTACTTAAGTAAAGGATCTAAGTACATCTCCACCACCACTGTATAATCTAGTCTAAGGACAAGTAAGTTTTGATGTAAAAAATAAAAAAAAAAATAATTACAAAGATTATAAGAAACACTGCAAGATTCTGTCTCACTCCTAATGTTAATGAGGGCAAAGCGGCCAAAGGCCTGGAATACTGGCTTGAAAGTCAGGAGTGAGAGATAAAGCTATACAAATTCACTTGCCTTGCCCTTGTTGAAGTAGTGGAGGATCTTACGACTCAGGTTCTCCTTACGTTGCCACTCACTCTGACAGGGGTAGTGGAGGAAATCCCTGAGGGGCCGGTCCTCCCACTGCAGCAGCTCCCAGTACAGCAGCAAGGTAAACGCTGCCTCTATTGTTGAGGGGGTACAGGTCAAAGGTCTTCAGAATAAAAGTGTATTATCTGCTACAGATGTTGGACAGTCTGCTCAGTCTGGCCTCAGTGATGATATCTTTTTGGGTTCAGGTTTCGTGAACAGATGGTGAATGGCACAAAGCGCAGTCAGTGGCTCAAAGCACAAATAGCCCAGAGCATGGTGAGTATGTTTTGGCACAGTTGGAATCCTATCAGCTACTCTCAGTTGCTTTGGCACAATGCTCAAATTAAAATCAGTATTCTGTAAAATTCTCAAACCCATGGTACAGTAAAAATGTTTAATTTAAAAGGTTTCTGATTTACATGTCTTGTTTTTAGACATTTGTCTTCACTCTACTATTTAATATGTATTTTCACTTTTACATTATAGTTACTGACCATATAAGGTAATTTACTGTGAATACTGGACATACCAGAGAGTTGACAATAAATAAATGAAATAGACTAGGGTGTTTGTATGGCATGGTTTATTCAGTCAGCTGTAAAGGATATTTCATTTTGTTGTTGGGATCACACATAGAAACACAATATTAGTTATATCTGTCATATTGAAATAGTTCCTTAGACATTTGACTGTCTTGGCTTTAAACTGTAATAAAATAAATTATAAACTAGAGCTGAAATGATCAGTTGATTAATCGATTAGTCGATTGACGGAAAAAGCTTCTCAATTGTGAAGAACAATCAGTATTTCCTGAATGTATAGTTAAACCCACCCCCTCCCTCAAACTGGCTGTACATTGTCGGACCACACATTGAGAAGATGTATAATCAGCTAAAACAAGTGAAATGGCCTGTGTGAGTGGGGCATCGGTATGCAGGGCCTCAAACCCAAAAATATATAGCCATGATTCTGCTTTACATG
This sequence comes from Gymnocephalus cernua, assembly GCA_023631565.1. NCBI lineage: Eukaryota > Metazoa > Chordata > Actinopteri > Perciformes > Percidae > Gymnocephalus > Gymnocephalus cernua. The sequence continues at coordinate 8,746,018 of CM042433.1, read as the reverse complement.
TCGTGCTTTTTCCCACCTACTACATATATTGTACTACTTCTCCATGTGCCTCTATTGGTAAAATCCAATGAAAGGATAGAGACAGCACATATAGAGCAGCAGAGCAAATGAGAGAAAAAAAACCTGCGTTCACCAAATGGAAATGCTACTTTACCCGGAACAAAAGCTCTGCCATGAAGCATGCACCATCACAAAAAATGACCCAGTAATCTTCCTTACCTGTGTAGTCCTCTGCATGGAGATGCAGGTCACACAGCTTGTGGATGTAACGGATGTACATGTCCTCCTTGTTGACCTCTGATTTGTAGAAGTTCTGGGTTTGAATGAAAAAAGAATGGTTAAAATCTTATTGCATGTGTAGAATTATTTATTCATCCTCAACATGTTTCTAAAATCTAAAAGATATTCTCACCATGAGGTTGACTGAACCACCAATTTTCTTGTTCTCCATCTCATCTCCTTTCATGCAGTCCCTAAAAATGAAAAGTGTATTTTTCTCAATTTTATGATCCCATTAGAGTTATAATGTGCAACTTAATGTCAGCATACCTGTAATCCAGTAATCGCTCGACAAGTCTTGTGACTGATGTGACGAATGAGATCCCCGTCTCTCTCCAGGTCTCCTGCTCTATCTTCTCCAGCAGGCTGCAGAGAAAATAAGATATTCTTACTAAAGGTGACAAGCACAGGAAGTGAATAGCTATAAATCACTATGACTCTTAGTCTTAGCAGTGAGGGCGTTACACCTCACCTTGGATAAGGACCAAACAGCTGGGTCCTGCGGTGTAACAGTCAAACAACACAGAACAGTACGTTAGAGGGAAATACTTTGACAGCAGCATCTTTCTATAATAACTCCACAAGCTCACTCAACACAGGTTTGATGCTTACAAAAGGCTGAAGAGCTCTCTGTGATTATCATCGCCTTTCCCATCCGACACCATGCTGTCCAACTTGTCCATCAGCTCTGCTTCCACCTACACACACACACACACACACACACACACACACACACACACACACACACACACACACACACACACACACACACACACACACACACACACACACACACACACACACACACACACACACACAGCCAAAAGATGTGGGTATGTTATGTGACAAACAACATACCATGGCACACAATCTGTACTTTGGTGAGAAAATAATGGCATAATGACCTGTTTGAAGTTGCCGTTTTTCCTCTGCTCCCAATCCATCATGTCGTGGAAAATTGGAATCATAATATTTCGAACCTCAGTCTGAGGCACCAGTGTGACGCCAAGGAAGGGACCCATCATTCCTGGGATGAAGTGGGGCTTGTTGTCACCTGGATTACATAGATTCACATAGATAGGAGCCATTGTTCTTGTTAATTGTTTTTAATAAAAATCTAGATGTCTAGAATCTGTGATACTGTATGTGTGTGTGTGGAGTCAGGTTGTCTGACGCACCTAATTTTTGCCACATGCTGAAGAGCTCATAAGCCATCATCACTCTCATATCTCCATGCCTACAAAGAAAAGAGCAGACATTGAGGTATAAAAAGTTTGATTAATAATTAACGTGTTGGAGAGAATGCACACAATGAATCTACAGCCGTTTCTTACTTGTCCAGGACTTTCTTTCTCTTCGCCGGGCCGAGCGCCTCCAGCTGCAGACTGGGCTGGTTGATGTACAGTACAGTGAGGCTGAAAAAGGAGTTCCACACCTAACACACACAACAGACAAAAACAAAAGTGAATAAATGCTACGTTGAATCATTACACTAGCTTCAGAAATTGAATTATGGAAAAGCATCACATAGTTTGTGGCTTCATGGTGTGGTGGGTTTGCTAAATGCTAGCCTCCTGTTTTTCACACACCTTGAAATCAAAATCTGCCTCTGAGAAGTTCTTGTGCAGCGCCGGAGACAGGAACTGTGTTGTCACTACAATGATACTGCAGAAAGCAAAATTACACTGTCAGCTTACAAAACGAGGTAGATGCCAAAAACAGATGAAAACATTTGCAACACAAGCATCACCTTCAGAGCAGGATTATCTGAAGAGAGTCTGATCTAATGGTTGGCTGTATTCCCTTACCTTCTCTGGGACAAAGAAGACTGCATGACAGAAATGGAAAAGCAGACTCACTGACTAGTTAGAAGCCTCATGACGCTCCAGTCTTGGGGGAAGATAGTCAGTTTCATCAGATTGCGGAACACGCAGAAGATCTTCAACAGGAACTCCTGCAAAGGAATATATTTAAAAAGTGTATGCAGTCAAGGTATGTAGTAAGTAGGCTGCAGCAAAATGCTGTGATCAAGCGCAGCAGTTCCCCACCTTCAGCTCCTCTTTGCTATGGAAGTTGTTGAGTAGATGGTGAAAGTGGATCTCTGTCATCTGCCGGAGCAGAGAGAGAAGACAGGAAACATACTCCCCCTGCACGAAAAGAAAATGACAGATATAGGCACCCATATTAAAAAAGGTTAATCAACTCAAACTATGAACAAAAATTCCACTTGTTTTTATTGCACGTCCAAGAGGCACATATGAGTGGCAGCCTACCGTTATCTCGGCAGTGCACTGGGGACAGCGTTGTCCTCTGGACGTCTCCACTGAGTGAGACTTGCTCATGATGGACAGCAGAGTCTGCAGCAGCACATCCAGAAGGCTCTCCACCATCATCTCCACTTCCTCTTGAACAGAAGACTCCTGAGACACACAGAGATGCAAACATGCTGCTTAATGCTTTGGTGTTAGTGCTAACATGCTACAGCTGCATTACCATGATAATACAGTATTTCAAAAGGAAATAGGCATTTTATATTGTCTTTACTAATTCAACTAATTTCTAATAAAACTTTTTTGTAATCACATGTGATTTTAAGTCATATATGTTGAGTATGCATATGGTATAATTTACTGTACCATGGAGCTAGTCTTAATTATGGAAAAGATGCTGCCAAGGATCCCAGAACAGATGAGCAGCTCCCTCTGCTGGCGCAGATGCAGGTGGATGTGATGCAGAACCACCGGCAACAGAATACTACGAGACTCTGAGGGAAGAGAAGAAGAAGAAAAAAGGAGACAGAGTGAGGATGAGACTGAAAAGCAATGTATGCACATTAGGCTTACATATATGGTTGTTTTGGTATCTTCAGAGAAAGATAACACTTTGCATAAACATTCATGTTTGTCTCACCAGGGAAGAAGAAGAGGCGGCTCTCAACTGTACGAGCAATGGACTGCAGTTTGACTACATCCATAGACTGGCCAATGTCCACAGTGCTGGGCATGCTCCCTAGGGTGCCCCTGACATATTCGGCTACCTCCTGAACGGTGAACATCTGCAGCAGCTCATCAAAGATATCAGGGAAACTGTTCAACAGTGCCGCCTGGGGGGTGGACAAAGGAAGAAGGAATGTGAAGTGTGCATATGAAATAACATGTTTCAAATAAGCTACACTTACATGAATAAAAACATCACAAAAATGACCACTTTTAACAAATATTGCTCACACACTGACACCAAACAAAACAGCCCAAACTTCAACCTGCTGTTTATCTTCTAAAAGGAGCACCAGGATCTTAATAGAGGAACATATTTTATCTCTTTTCACAGACTGCATAGCAGTTATTTAAGAATACATCATCCTGGACACAAAGCATCTGCTGCATTGTGGAACCAACACAGGGGGGCACTGTGACTTACTGAGATGGATGAGAGCCCCTGGCATGACCACAGACAGGCATGCAGCTGATCACACCCCTAAACTGTCCAAGAGCAAGACAAGGATAGGGCAACAGTGGGGTGTGAGATTGAAGCATCGGTCACACAATGCACAGAATGAAAAGTGAAATAAGTAAAAAGAATAAAACGAGAAACAAGTTAACAAACAAAAATGAATTAATCGTGAATGCAAACTAAAAGGATGAATAAAAGAGAAAATAAAAACATTTATAACCAAGGATAAAATAAGACTGCCAAGCAGGTGACACATTGTACGCCGTCAGAACGGTTAGACAGTGTTTGTCATGCTGTGTGAACTATCTGACCTGCGTGAACACCAGGTTCTCTGAGCTGCGGCTGTCCAGACTCAGGACGAAGCGGATGGACTGGAAGAGCTCTTGGATGCTCGCTCTGAACTGCTCCTCCTCCATCCCACAGGTGGCTCTCGAGTAGAGGATACGAGACTGGACGATGAACTTGAACAGGTACTCCAGAGCCTGAGGGGGGTGTCGGCAGGAAGCAGACGGAGACACACAGTCAGCAAAGATACACATCATTTCGTACTATAAATCCGCTCACAATGAAAAAACACTGAGCACTGAATGGGTTTGTGGTTGATCATCCAGAGAAAATCAATACATAAAACAAATGTTTCCAATTTTCACTCTGGACATTTCAATATCTGCAGATATTTTATATATCTTCCTTTCTCTCAGCAGGGAAGTCACTTACTGAGGCCGTATATGGCATCACATTACTCCTTATCAGTCTGTCTGTTACCATTTCCAACTAATTAATCCCAGACCAGAAGGAAGTGTGTGTGATATTTTACCCTCATGGCTTCCTGGATGTGGTCCTGTCGGACAACCTCAGCTGAGCGGTCCATGTACCACTTCAGACATCGAATCAGCTCTCTGCAGTAAATCATGGTTTGAAATGATGAGAGTCAATATCAAGTGTGACTTTGTAACTATCTAAATTCAGATTTTTGCATGTGCTTTGTTGTTATACTTGTATGCCAAAGCTCCAGCAAAGTGGTTTTGGATGTAGGAGTCCATGACAGGTCTGAAGTGGTAGAAACGGCTGTCCCTGAGCAGGTTAATTATGAACACCTAAACACATATATATAGAGATGTTATGCTTATTTCCTCTGCTTACAGGCAAAATAAATCATATAGTAGAGTATAGTTCTTCTCCTTTAATTTTCCTACCAGTGACTGGAAAACCAGCGGTCCGTATTTATCAGTGTTGTCATCTAAAAGACAGAAGAGCGTATCCAGGACATCTCGTAAGAACTGTGAGGAGAAAAAGGAACAACACTTTACGCATCACATTAAAGGCTTTGCTGCTAACTAAAATAGAAACAGAGGGTAACCCCTTTATCCAAAAATATGGCAATAAAACCTTTTTTTTAATTCTGAAATGATTATCATAGAAAACTGAAAATGTCTTTTGTTGAGTGAATAATATCAAATAAATTAAAAAATATAAATATAGTGCTATGACAGTGACCTTGACAATCTCCTCTCCACTAATCTGACGTAATCGACCGAGAATGTCCAACACCCTGTCTGGATGGGCCTTCCAGTTCAGAAGAGCCAGAAGGTCCACTAGAAAGGGAAAATGAATCAAATTGAGTTGAATCAATTAATCAAATTAAATGGGAAGTGAAAATATATAAATAAGAGCATGTAAAGTCTTTGTTTACCATTTTGTGTGAGTTTGGTGGAGCAGAGTATCGTTGAGACCCAGAAGGTTTCTTTGGGGCTTCTCTGGAATGGCAAGTTGGCCGGCAAGTTGGGGCAGCTGTTGAAGTCATCTTTACAGCAGGGCAGACTCAGGTACAGGCCCTGGTTACTGAAGGTAGCATTTTCATCACACTAGAGGACGGATAACAGAGGGAAAGAAAAGATTCATTGGGTTTTGGAGACATCTCGGAGTTCAAAAAAGTAATGGAACAATGGTAGTCCTCAAGTCAGTGATCGGTCTCTGACCACAGAATCATTTGATTGGCTCTTCTATGTAGCTGCAGTAGAGCGGCCAGCCAGTCTCCAAACAGATAAAAAAAAGTTGACCTACCCTTTTAGCACAATACGCATATTGCTTTGAGCAGCTTTCTGGCTTCATAGCATACTAATGTTGCTTGCTAATGTGTTGTGATCCCACACAAAGGTTTTATTCTGAGGGTGACACTTTAGCAAGCTGACAACAAATTACGTTGATTATTTTATTAATGACATAAATCATAATTATGAGACAACTCTCTAACTGCTGTGATCATTGTGTAATGTGTAAATGTTTTGGTGAAGAAGAGGAAACAAAATGGATGGTGCATTTAATTACATGTTGTCAAAGCAGACTATGACCCAGGGTCCACTGCTGACAAAATACAATAAAGACACACAGAGAGCTGCCAGCTGCCGACTCCCAGCACAGGACTCCCCACCAACACAGAAACAACCCATCACAACTGGGCCATGCAATCGACTTTTAATTTAAAAGATAAGACATACATCTAAAATGTATGTGTTGAACCTGCACATACCTTGTACACATATAGCTCATGGCTTTCATCTGACAGTGTGGTCCCATCTTCTCTCATCAGAGGAGTGAAAGCAAAACCAAACAGTTTTTTCTCTCCTTTGTCTTTAGCTAAAAGGAAGCACATCATAATATCATGCCTCATCATACTGTATCTACACAGCACAAACCAAACTTGTATAACTCAGAGCGTGATCCAATATGTCCTAATAAACTTGTGCGCTGAGGGATGACTGCCACTGGGCTGCATTAGTGACTCACTGGAGCAGTGTCTGAACTCAAGGCGTAGGTGGGATCCTCTGAAACGATCTATGGGAATGGGAAGCTTGACCATCTCACTCCAGCGAGGGCTGTTGTTGTGGTAAAGGACAAAAGAGCGATATTCACTTGTGTTGGGCTCCCCGCTGCCCAAACTGATGCAGTCCTGAGAAGAAAAGGAGCATGGTGGATTGTTTTTATTGACATATACTGATAATGACGTATCAAATTAATGTGCGGATGTATGGGAGGAAGGTTGCATTCGTCATGACTCGTATTTGTATGATATGGAACACAAAAACTCATGTACATATGTGTCATACTTTGAGTGTGTCCCCGTCGGCATAAAGTACATAGAGCGTGACTTCGATGTTCTTCTGGACGCTCTTGCCGCCCCTCTCAAACTCCCCCCGCTCCAGGGTCAGGTACAGGTCATTGCGTATGTCACCTTAGACAATAACGCAGGGGGAATTACAGTTAATGGGGAAATTCCACCAACATATCAAAGCCTGTTGACAGGTCTTGGAGCAACACATAAAAACATTTTATAAAGCCCCTTCTGGAGTGCCTCAAGTGATGTCACTTGAGGCAACGTCAGTTTGGGAAAACAGGTTTGAAAATAAAATGTATAATACAAAGAGTAATGATTTAATTTGTTCATAGTTCCAGGTGTTCTGTCAACAGATTTACTGACATTTTTACAGATTTTTGCAATATCGCAAATGGCTAGCTAGGATAAATTGGCAGGAAGGCTATTTCCCTCGTATCCAGCTCTCCTAATACATCCATGGTGTAAACAAAGAATGAGGTTCACCAGAGCTCTGTAGCCCGCTTCCCATCTCTGCTTGAGGCTAAGGGCTCAAGGCTACATTAGCATAACACACCTGAATCTCCGATCCAATCTCCAAACTGTCAGCAATCAAGTTGGGTAATAACCATTGACCTATATAGAAAATGGGCCGAGTGACTCCGTTGCTCTGGACGGAGACGAGTGTAGTCTATTAGAAGCACTTTTCCAGTGATAGCCGAGCGTTACTGCGCAGCTGCAAACTGAGCTTGCCGACGTAGATGTGACGTGAGCAACGTGTCTGAACGTTGTAAGTCTTCTGGTAGCTGTGCCAAGAGAAATCTCAATCATTCCCAATCTTGCAGAGACGGAGAGCGTAGGTATATGTAAGGAGATAACAGGCACAGGCTAATTATTGCTAACTAAAATGCTAGTTAACATTAGTAATTAAACTAAACAGCTAATGTAAGTCCAAACTGCCTGCAAGCTTCTCCTGTACTATATGGTAATTCCTCTACTATGCGACAGTAAGTTGCGCGGCTATGACACAATCGTTGCCTATTTTTACAAAAACGTCTGCTACGGAGCCATAACGTGAGGTACAAGGTAATGGAGCCTTTTATACATTGTCATGTTTCTTTAGAAATAAACAATGGGAAAATGAAGTCTTTAAACGCTTCAGATGTAAAGTTATTCGCTGTCAAAGTGATGCCAAAATGAATGGCAGTCAATGGAACACTAACGGGGGGTGATAGCTTATTAGCATCAAAATGGCGCCACAGGAGGCTTCACTCTGTGGAGAGAAGCTTGCCCCCTTGGTAATTATGGGTAATGTAGGCATAAGGTTTTGACAAGAAGAAGAATGCGTGGACTAAAAAAAGACAATATCTCTGGCTCTGCAGCATCGATTTTGATTTTAACCTTTTTTTTTGCATTGTAACTGATAATGTTATAGGAGGGCTATGCTAAATCGGCAGAGCACTCTTTTAAGCTTGACACACTAGCTAGGACTTAATGCGCAAAAGCATTGCCCTCTTGAGGTTCAAGCTAGAGACAACAACAGGACAAAGACATCTCAGAAATTCTCAGACTATGATAACAAACATGTCTCCTGCCTTGGTGATGTTAATAAGTTATAATGTACATGTCAACCTCTGTTCCAGAGACAAACTGCAAGTGGTCAACATAAATTAAGACTAAGCTGTGCACCACAGACCACATGCCATTGTTCTTGTCGATGAGAAATGACCCCGCTGAGTTGTAATACACTGTAGCTCATGACTGCCTCAGCACCTTTTGTGAGGTCAGTATTTAATGCAATAAATATCAGTGGCAACAGTGGAGGAAGATATTGCAGTTATATATAAAATCAGATTATAGTTATTTATATCCAAGTCATTTCCTTGGGGACGGCTGAGTCACAAGAGTTGATATTGGGAGGTATTTCAGGCTAACTGGAGCTGTAGAAGAGCTGGAGTGGAGCTGGAGAGGAGAGGATCATACATTCTCAGTAGACACAAAGCAGAACAATGTTATCTGACGAAATATACCGAAATAAACACACACCTCACCCTCTCTCTCTCTCTCTCTCTCTCTCTCTCTCTCTCTCTCTCTCTCTCTCTCTCTCTTTGAAGACCTCTGCTCTTCATATATTTCTCAGTACCTGACCTAAATGCCGATCTCAGGCAAATAGGGAGTGACACATCTGAGAGCTTCCTAAATACCAATGGTGCAGTTATAGTAGAAGTGAGTAAAAGTAAAAGTCCTGCATTCAAAATCTTGGCATTTTACTAATGTAGTTAGTCAAGGTGTGTCCAGTTTGAACAACTTTACATACAGTTAGATAGTTTAGTGTTCCCAACCTCGGGGTCGGGTCCCCTCAAAGGGGTCACAAGATAAATTTGAGGGGTCATGAGATGATTAATGAGGTACGAGAGAAGAAAAGACAAGGTTGACTTTTGTGTGACTATTCTCAAATATTTGCTGTTTTTGTAAAATATTGGATTATTTTACCTCGTTGGGCCTCATACCATTATTTAAATTAACCATCTGAGAAGTTAGGAGGGAAAATGTCTTGTTGGGGGAACTTTAACAACTCATAGACATCGGAGATTAACAAGAGGTCACTAGTATTGTACAAATGTACAATTTTTTTTTAAGCTTGGTCAAAGTGTTCAATGTAACTGAAAAATAACTAGTAACTGTAGCAGTCAGATAAATGTAGTGCAGTAAAACGTACAACGTTTTCCGCTGAAGTGTAGAAATATAAAGTAGCATCAAGTGGAAATACTTAAAGGTCCTATGGCATGGAAATTTCACTTTATGAGGTTTTTTAAAATTAATATGAGTTCCCCCAGCCTGCTATGGTCCCCCAGTGGCTAGAAATTGCGATAGGTGTAAACCGAGCCCTGGGTATCCTGCTCTGCCTTTGAGAAAAATGAAAGCTCAGATGGGCCAATCTGGAATCTTGCTCCTTGTGAGGTCATAAGGAGGAAGGTTACCTCCCCTTTCTCTGCTTTGCTGACCCAGAGAATTTGGCCCACCCATGAGAAAGAGAGAGACATCATGGCTTTCAAACTATCAAAGTGGCAGTTGTTCAAGGCCACACCCCCACCCTCCACCTTGCCCCCCCCTCTCTCCTCCTCAATACCTACAGACACAGAAATGGCACGTCCTGAGTAAAGCTCATTGTGGGACTGGCTCTAGTGGCTGTAATTCTGCACCAAGGCTGAATTTCGGGAAAGAGACTTCAGATAAAGTATTAGGGGACCACTAAGGCCTATATAAAAGCATCCAAAGAGCACCATGTCATGGGACCTTTAAGTACAAATACTTCAAAGTTGTGCTTCAGTACAGTACTTGAGTACATTTACTTGAATGACTATTTCCTCAAGACCACAGCCCATTCTGCTCTCTCCTACATCTTCTCTAACACCAATTCCGTTTTCTTCTATTCAATTTTAACCCCCATCCTTGCTTTTCTTACATCCTTCTTGGTCAAGCCCTTTCCTCCTTCATCTGCCTCGTCTGTACCCTGATCTGTGACCTTACCCTCTTTTCATTCCTCCAAGCCATCTGGCCTCTGGTCTCCACCTCCTCCCTGAACCTCTCTGTCCACATTACCGCCCACTGCTCTTTGCCTCCTTACCTGGCAGGATGACATCTGGGAAACCCAGTTTGCGTGTGAGTGCCAGGGCCCTGTTGAACACAGCCTGGTTCTCCCGTCTGATCTGCTCCAGCTCACCCCGCAGCAGCTGCAGGGAAATGATGAGGCCTGGGGGCAGGAAGGGAGGGGAGGGTTGAGTTTTTGTGTGTGTGTGTGTGTGTGTGTGTGTGTGTGTGTGTGTGTGTGTGTGTGTGTGTGTGTGTGTGTGTGTGTGTGTGTGTGTGTGTGTTTGTGCGTGCATGCATGCATGCATGCATGTAAATAGGGGAAAAGGGCAAATGTAGAGGTGTGGGGTTGTGGGAGGAAAGTGAAATTGAAGAAAAGAAAGGGAAGGGATGAATAAGAAGGGAGTTGGGAGGGGTATTTAAAGGACATTAGTCAGAATGTGGGGGAGGTGAAGACAGACACAAGAGTGGACGGAGAGACGTGATCAGAGCCAGGGACAATAGAGGGAGGGAGGATAAAGGGTGTAGTGGAATTATGCAAAGAAGCAAGGAAAAATATGGCTACCACACAAATCTAGTGACAGATTTTTGTGAGGCATGAGTCATATATCAAACTGTGAGATACTCATAAAAAAGAGAAGTAATAGTGAATTAGGAGAGTTCACGCTTACAGTAAGGCCATTTTGAAAAATCCACCCAGCAAGATTGTATAATACCAAAGACACAAAGTGAGCTGCATTATCTTTTCATAGCAGCTAATCAAATGGGTGAGCCGGTGTGTTTTCTCCTTCAGGTGATTAGTGACAGTTAGGGGTGGGTGGTATATTGTGAAGTAATTTTAATTGACATTCATAGATATCAGGGTACTTTCTATACTTTTGTTGTAAAACCATTTTTAGACAAATTAATATATATATATATATGATCATATGAACCCTACACTATTCACACACAAAAGAGAATTCACTTGGTCTGAGGGATAATGTTAATAATGTTATCCATCCATCCATCCTTCTTCGTCCGCTTATCCGGGGTCGGGTCGCAGGTGCAGCAGCTCCAGCAGCTCCAGCAGGGAATCCCAAACTTCCCTTTTCCGAGCCACATTAACCAGCTCTGACTGGGGGATCCTGAGGCGTTCCCAGTCCAGGTTGGAGATATAATCCCTCCACCTAGTCCTGGGTCTTCCCAGGGGCCTCCTCCCAGTTGGACGTGCCTGGAACACCTCCCTAGGGAGGCGCCCAGGGGGCATCCTTACCAGATGCCCGAACCACCTCAACTGGCTCCTTTCGACGCAAAGGAGCAGCGGCTCTACTCCGAGCTCCTCACGGATGACTGAGCTTCTCACCCTATCTCTAGGGGAGACGCCAGCCACCCTCCTGAGGAAACCCATTTCGGCCGCTTGTACCCTGGATCTCGTTCTTTCGGTCATGACCCAGCCTTCATGACCATAGGTGAGGGTAGGAACGAAAACTGACCGGTAGATCGAGAGCTTTACCTTCTAGCTCAGCTCTCTTTTCGTCACAACGATGCGATAAATTGAATGTAATACCAACACCCCTGCGCCGATTCTCTGACCAATCTCCCGCTCCATTGTCCCCTCACTCGCAAACAAGACCCCAAGTTATTTGAACTCCTTCACTTGGGGTAATTAATCATTTTAGTTGTATTGATTTGATATAATCGTTAATCGCAACGTGTCTGCAGAAACACAGAAACAAATTTCCTGTCCGGTTTTCTCAGAATAATCAACAGACCTCGCTGGGCACATTTGTCTTTGGACCTAATTTCTATGAAGGAACTAGTTACCTATAAAAACTGTAGACAGCATGTTCACCATGACACTGTGTCTAGGGAAAAAAGGTGCAAATCTATAATCCTGGAGAGACCAAACAGGTAACAGACCAGTAGAGACATTATATTTACCATAGTTGGTGCTGGGAGCGGAGTACTTTGTGTTGGACTTGCGAATGATGTTCTCCTGTATCTGGTACCACTCGTTCTCATTGTTACATCTGGAGAGAAAGACAGTTGGGTAGGACTGTTAACAACGCACCCATTAGTGGGTCCAGATGGAGTGATCGGGATTGTGTGCATGGGGACTACATGAACAGCATGGGTCCCAGAGCCGATTTACTCCTGGAGAAAAGGTAGCAGCAGGGGGAGGTGCTATCAAGCAGCACATTAGCCCAAATGCACAGCTCACTAAGCAAACCTGACAGCCAGCTCTCTACCAGCCTTTTTCATTACTGTGGGCCCGTAGGCCCCTGGGATGGCATGGGGAAATGCACAGACCGGAGCGTTATAGGAGCCGACAGTTTGGAGGCGTCTCAGCACTGAATCACTGCTTGCTTTTTAAAGGGAAGAGCTCTTCGCCTCAGCAGAGGAATCCAATAAAAACGACAGCTTTCTATTCTGGAAATCTTTATTTCACACTGAGCTGTAAAGTTATCCTGAAAATGCTACATAAGAAAAATGTCACATACAACAGGATGGCAAATTGTATGAATGACCTCTGACCCAGAGTGGACGCTGAGGAGGACAGTGCCCACACAAGGAGACATTCTAGCTGTTGACTGACAAGAGAAAATGCTGAGCTTAGTGTTTTTTATTTTTCTTTGTCCTCTAACTTTGCTCAATTATCTAAGTGTCATCTCTCTCGGTCTCTTCCCCTCTCCTTCTCTGTGTCTATCTCGTTCACTGGGTTGGCCGGTGTACAGGAGTGGCTCTCTGTGGCGAAGCCTAACAGAAGCAGCCAGATTCACAACACGCCAAGTGCCCTATCTCAGGCCTGGGGTGAGCAGCTATTGATGAGGACACTTCATTATCATTCTGGTCAAAACACACCAGGCATCAACACTGAAGCACTAGGTTGTCATGCATGCATGTTCACACATTCCAGCCTCACTGAATAAACTATTCAACTCTATTACCAGATGTACAGAAGTTTTGCAACTACTGAGCAATTACACTGATGGCTGTATACAGATTGCATTCTGTTTCACACTTTAAAATGCAAGAGGAATTCTTTTTTTTTTCACTACTGTATTTATAATCAAGAAGAAGAGCTTGACATGTATACTCACGTGTAAACTTTGAGCACAAAGTCCTTTTCCTCTTTGAGGTCTGTGATGGTGTGGAAAACATCACTCATGGCAAGTACAGCGCAGCCATAAGGTCTTCTGTACTGCACATGAGGTGGGCCTTTCTTTGAGTCGTTCAGCAGCATACGACCTGGAAACAAAAAGGAGAGGGACGCGCTAAGAAGGAGCACTGATAAACCAAAAACCTCTGTCATTAAAAACTGCACTTTATTTACCAGTTCTTATGACATGTGCAACAATGTACAGGTCTCTCTTCAAGTCTTTACTGCTCAGATCCTACAGTAAAATGGGATAAAAAAAAAAGTTCCTTTAAGAGTTGAAATACAGAGTATTTATATTTATGTCTAGAAGGGAAAATATGTTACCGTGAAGAGAGCACACAGACGATCAACCTTCTCTGGATTCTTTGGTCCTCCATTTTTGTTCAGTTTCACCATGAACTTCTCACTGCAAAAGAAGCCAATTCACAGTTTGAGTGTCTGTCAACCACAGAATGCCTCAGTCAATCTGCTGGACAGAGATAGTGTGTAATTGTGTGTGTGTGTGTGTGTGTGTGTGTGTGTGTGTGTGTGTGTGTGTGTGTGTGTGTGTGTGTGTGTGTGTGTGTGTGTGTGTGTGTGTGTGTGTGTGTGTGTGCGTGCGTGTGTGTGTGTGTGTGTGTGTGTGCGTGCGTGTTTGTGTGCGCGTGTGTGTGTGTTGTGTGTGTTTGCTCTTGCATCGTGGGATCATTTGGGGCTGTTATGTGTACCTGATCTGTTTGGCCTCGCGGGTGTCATACAGAAAAAAGAAGACGTCTGCATCTTCGCTGATGCTGTTATAAGTAAAGCTCTTCAGATTAATGAAGAGGTGGTGTGACACAGGGACACGGCACCCGTCACCATGGCGCTGTCTCGTGCTATCACTCTGGGAACAAAGAAGAAAGTGACCGCTAACAAGACAGGTTCTTACTGCGAGAGAGGCAAAGTACCTGCCACTCTGTATATAGATAAGCTTATTTAACAGATCAATGGGGGTACTGTAAGAGGTGAATAATTCATTGATATATGCTCTACAGTGTAGTCCATCCTGTCACATGTGCAGGCTATTTACACTAAACATGCAGGTTACAAGAAATGATGAATGAATGATAAAAAATGCAGGTCTGCTGGGTCTGTATTTGTTGTTAAGGGATGCAGGGAGGGTGCATTCCTGTGATGTTACCCATTTATATGCTTTCTTGCTGAGAGTTGAAAGTCGATATCTGCCTGTTTAAAGCCCAAGTGTGTAACATGTGTAGTTGTTTATTATCAAAATCTGTATTGCCCTTCACAAACTTTTTTATGAATATTGACCACCACCATCAATTCCAAGTATTCCTATTGGCTTGAAATTTTACATTTGCGCTTACATGAACTGGGGTAGACGCTCCATAGTCATGCGCCATCTTGAACTACGGTAGCCCGTCAGGACATACAGGCGATACTGCTCCGCATTTTGCGCTTTTCACTCAGTGGCACTGACTGTGACGTATGCCAGAGAGGGAGGGGGAGAAGATTACTTGTAACTCACCGCCGGCAGATTTGAAAGCCTGTTGCGTCTATTATCAAGGACGTGTAACTGAGTCACAGAGGAAATTAAAATGACAACGTGACAGGCAAAGCAACGCGACCAAAGTTGATATTGTTGTGGCTTTTTCAAGATGGAAAGAGCTGATGAGGAGCAAGGATTTTAAAAGTGACGCCGAAGTTGCCTGCTTTCTTCTCAACAGGTAATTCTGCCTGTTTGTGTAAAAGTTTTATAGTTGCTACTTGCTTGGCTAACTATAGCATGGTTGTGTATAACGCTAGAACGACGTCTAGGATACTTTTCCTCGCGTCAATGATGAAGGATTGTCTACCTTGTAACATAAATGTAATCATATGTGCCGTGATTTCCCTGGCAGACAACTCACGTCATGCAGTTGTAACACAGTCTAGCTACAGCTAGAACAGCTGTGTGTAAACGATGGAGACACTAAGAGATTATTTCAGTTTCATTGACATTGTTCATGCTGCTCAGAGAAATATATTAAAAACACAAACCTCCGTTGCTTCTCTCCTACGCTGTAAACATCGCCTTACACTATTAATCTGGTACAATATACAGAATAATGATAGCACTGATACTTTACTAACATTAGCTTGCATATGTTTGGGAACCTGATAGCTGATGTTAGCAATGAAATGGTACCAAAATAACATCAAACTATTATTACACTGGAAGGGACACTCACGGACGATAGTCGCTAATTTCGGGTTTGGCCACCGTAGGAGTTATAACGCACTCAGAATGGTGGGGGCTACAAAGTGAAATTCAGTTGGTTGTCATATACAATTTCACCGCTAGATGGGAGAAATTCTTACACACTGGGGCTTTAATATAAAGCAACCGCCAGCAGCTGGTTAGCTTAGTTTAGCACAAAGGCTCGAAAACAGGAGGAAGCAGCTAGCTTTACTTTGGTAAACTCCAAGTAACATTCACATGCCAGTACCTCTAAAGCTCAGTAATTAATGTTTGATCTTGTTTGTTTAATCTGTACAAAATGCAAAGTGTACAAATGACACATTGTTTATGGGAGGCTTATTAGGGAGCTTTACACCAAAAACACACCAAGCTGCCATCCAATGTCTAAAGAAAGCGGCGGCCATTTGATTCTGCGGCAAAATTCAGCCAAACTAAAGTTAGGGATAATTTAGTCTAGCTTTGCCAGACCCTCCTTCAAAGCACGCTGAAGGAGGGTCTGGTTACTCCACACAGCATTTGGGGATGGGAGGAAAACGTGCTCTGGTTTGCTGGCATTTATTTAAACCAATCAGAAATAATAGTAAAATTAATAGTTGAGAGAAAACTCAGATTGGACAGATAGGCTAGCTAGATGTCTCAGTTTACCCTGCAGAGATCTGAGGAGCAATAGTCCTCATAAATCCACCGAATTTAAAATTCCAACACAAAGAAAGTGGGAGGAAATGGAGAATACATGCATCTGGAGGAATTCCCTGCAGCACCGGAGCAATCCCGGAAGTGGAACGCAAAGGATGTAGACTAGGGAGAGTTTAACTTTTTACAGCGTATTGTGGCCAGATAATACCCACAGCCAATCAGTAAACAGATTCCTATGACATGTTGACCTATGTTACATAGAATTTCTTCCCGCCTGAAACACATGAACACGCCTCCCAGCCTAAGACAAATGTAATTATTGCAGCAAGCGTCACTTCGCCACTGCTTGGTGGGTTTTTGATGTTATATTGTTGGCACACATCTTGGGGCATATGTGGTCCCAGTGGGAATCAACCCTCACACTCTGGCAGCGTTGTTGTAAGGTTCTTATGGAGCATGGCAGTGACACCATGTAATTTTAATTTTATATCAAGGGCTTTTAACCCTACAAGCTCTTATTATGTCCTGAGAAATTCCTATCACCAAGTCTAAATATGATAGTGTCTGAGCCAGAGTGCCCTGACTTTAACACTCATTTGATACAGAGTGTACAGAGAGACATATAAAATGAGAGATGAAGAGACTGGCAAAGTATGAAAGGTTCTGATGATTTTGTAAACAAACTGCTTTGAAATGACTATACCTGGTTTGTGCTTTGCTGACCACAGTGTCTGCTGGATATATGCTAAAAAAGAGTGAAGTTCAAAGGAAAGATGTCAGATCAGTCAGCCCATTCTTTACTCTTCCCACACAGCATTGAACTTATTTACCTTATAGCAGCTTCAGACACACTACCTGAGCGATGCTTCGGTCGATGCTTCAAATCTGACAAAATTTCACCTACGCACATTGCCAAGCGGCTATACTACTGTGGCGCTAAAAGAAGCCCACATGAGGCAAAACGTGAGCGTGTGGGAAAGGAGAGGACAAAGCCAGAATCGCCCACACACACCTCTCTGGTTAGCAGCCTAAAAGAACTCCTCTATTCCTCTACCTGAAGAGGTGCCAAGGCCTTGTGCCCTGCCAAAAACAAGCTCACTTTCATCGAGTCAGGCAGCTTTTTGGCAAGGAAGAGCTACGCTGTTGTTTCTGGACAAGGCATTTAGTGCACAAACATTCTGTGCGCAAAGCTGAAAAACATGGCATCGGGATAATGGGAGGCTGCAGGGCAGTTGGAGAGTGTTTTGATCAGCATATGGAGATTCAACTTCTGACCAGAAAGGATCTCCCTCCTTACAGTATCCAGCAGTATTACATTAGATTTCACAACATCTGTGCTGTAATCGCATTTTTCTTTGTGTGTGTGTGTGTGTGTGTGTGTGTGTGTGTGTGTGTGTGTGTGTGTGTGTGTGTGTGTGTGTGTGTGTGTGTGTGTGTGTGTGTGTGTGTATGTGTGTGTGCGTGCGTGTACATTTGAAAGTCCCATGTAACTGAAGCCAAAATACATTTGAGGCCATATTTATTTATAGAAATATGCCTCTAGTTTGTTTGCTGGATTAAAGGAACCAAGACTAAAATATGTAATTTATTTTTAAAAATAACAATAAAAAATGTATTTGTATGCATTTTCCCGTAGCCTCACCTGGGACTGTCACTTTGCATTATGTCTGCATTGCTAGCTGGCAATCATGCTTGTGAGAGTCACGTGCATGCAAGAAAAGGAACACAATATGGCAGTAAGATAAGCATAAAGAACAGTTCGCATAAGGCAGCTCCAACAGCTGAATCGCACTCTCTTGTGAGTCACCTTCTTATGGATGATTTGATAATCGGTACATTCACACATCCCTACACATCCAACAACATAGTCGCATATGCAAAAACAGGCTGTGCAATGAAAAAAAGGTACAAAAAAGCTCATAGTGGGTAAAGACAGCATCTTTGAGTCATTGCAGTAGATATACAGTACATAGTTTATCTAGTATAGTATATGCATGCTGCAGAATCGTATTTAATAGCATTTTTATCCTTCAAAGAATACTGTATCGTATTCAATAATTCATGGGTTGAATTTGTACAGCATGCACTGGTTCAAGAATATTCCCACCCAACATACCAGTTTGTGTAGCTCTGATACGCTGATCTGATCTGGATCCACCATTTCAAACTCTTTTCTGGGAACAAGGTCTAAGCCAAGGTGTCTGGTGAAAGAGGGGGTTAGGGGTGTATGACGAAGAAGAAGAAAAAACAGTAGTGAAGAACAAACAATGTCACATTTCAACTGGAAGCGAATCAAATGTTGAGCTTGTGCATAAAATCTTGGTGTTCTTTTTCACTTCCAAATCTTTATAAACATGCCATTTTACATTTACTTAAAAAGGATTTACTCAAGTTCAGAGGAAAAAAGCATACTTTTTACTTTTATCTGACATCTATAGTTATTAATTTTCATATTAAAGGAATGGGAAATATGTTTATTCGCTTTCTGCTGGAGAGTTAGATGCGAAGATTGATACCACTCTTATGGATGTACAGTAAATATTAAGCTATAACCAGCAGACAGTTAGCTTAGCAAAAAGACTGGAAACAGGATGAAACAGCTAACCTGACTCTGTCTGAAAACAGCAAAATATGCCTACCAGCACCTCTAAAGCTCACTAATTCACACATTATATCTTGCTTGTGTAATCCATACAAACAACTGTTGTGTAAAAATGACAGTTTGCTGTTTTACTGGGGGGTTTACATGCCAGACTATCTCTTAGCAAAACACAGTCCCTTACTTGAGTCTTGCTGGTTGCCTGGCAACTGCTCAGGGCCAAGATATAGTGGTAATAGGCGTATTTCCCAAAATGTTGAATTCATTCATTTAGTAACTACACATCAGTATTTAAAGTTGTTGAATGTATCTGCAACATTAAAAACAAAAACAAAAATAATCAATGATATAATGTATATTATGTATATCTCTAAAAGGAGCCATTCTGCATAATGAGTATATGTATTATGTACTAATCATAATTAGGCCTACCACTAGGTAGTGTTTTAAAAGTGACAAATGTTGGATTTTCATGTTAAAATGAGTTAAACGTACTTCAGAGAAATCCCTGTGAGCTAAAACATTCAGATTTCCAACTGTTCTGAATGCTCCGGTTTCAACAGTTTTTTCTACTCTCGGCTAGGTGTTACATAACACTTGGCCGGCCTTCTATGATTGGTCATCTGCTCCAGGTAGGAAACTACTGGAGTGTTTTTTTTTTTTTAAAGGTACTGCGGTGTTAACATTGCCGCATGTAGCTACATGCTAACATTAGTAAAAGATGTAATCTTGGCTGCCAATGTTGTTAAAGAGACAGGTGCGCTCCAACAGAGCTTTTCAGACAGAGGGTGAATACAGGAGTAGCAGCAATGGGCAGTATGAGAAAGATAAAGTGTTTTTTTAAACGTACAATATGTAACTTTCTGCCGCTAGGGGTCTCTCAACCAAAACAATGGATTGTACGGACTTTTGATGACATTGGTAAGTTGCGTGGAATTATGGGAGTTGTACTTTTTAATGTTAAACATCTTCGCCGATTAGAATGCATCTGTTCACGTACCCATTTAAATGTATTCACTTTACGTTTAGTAACGTTTATTCATGTCATTCTAATAACATAGCTGCATTTCCCCCAACATAATTACGTTTTTCCAGCAAGCTAACGTTAGCCAGCAGCTAAAACACAGTGACTATCACAATATATTTCACATGTCACTGTCATCTTTTGGATGGTTTCAACACCGGGGTGGGACGGGGTTTGTTGTAACGCTAGCTAGCTACTCAACGAGCCTGAGAGACAGGTGTGGGTGGGGATTGTCGGGGGAATCTCCCGGGACGGCGAGCCGAGGACGGCCGTTGTGCAGCAGCTGAGCTGCTCCAAGCTGCCCGGAACGATCTCCCCCTTTACTTTTCTTTAATCTTAACTATTCGTTTTGGTGCTTGTCGGGTTAATTTAGCTAACTGTAAAGACAGAGGGGTGAGAAATTCGGCAGGGAGGAGATTTTCGGCATGAACACCGGTAGCTAGCGCTAATGGAGACGCAGCTAACACTAGCTATGGATGGCCATTGTTGCGCCTCGGATCTGGGTCTGATATGGTCTGTTTCCCGACGCTTCATTAAACTGCCGTTAGCGTCGTAAGCACCCGGTACCGGAGTTAAGTGCTGTATAGTACTTATACTGTATGGATTGCTGTAATGGTGGCTGTCTGTTGGCTGGCTATGGGCTAACGGTAACTGGCTATTGCTACATGTCCCGGCTGTTGTCAGCTGTTATCTCAGGCAGACAGACCGGGTGCTAGCTGGCTAAATTAGCATTAGATTAGTTGTCTTATCTATACAGCTAACGTTAACATTACTGGTAAACTCATTCGTGGGTTAGCCCAGCGCTGCCTTTATCCATGATGAAAACAATCATGCTACTAATAACTTTATGAGCGTGTTGAACGATGTGGTAACCCTATAATGTTATCCACCAAGCATTAGCTAGCTAGCATTAAGTTAGCTACTTGTCAACCAACACATTGTAGTAACGTTAAACTGGATCGATATTGATATGTATCAATAAATAAGATCTCTGCTGTATTACTGTGTTGCAAAGTGGCATGTTATCAATCACAAAATGATGCTGTGTGGCAGAAAAAGCAGTATTATGGTTAGGAGTATTTTTTTCTGTGACATTGAATGATTTAAAATTACGCTCAAACGTATCATCTGGGAGCCGTGTTTTGTCTGAAAATAAAATAACAGATTTCTCTCGGTTTGAAGTTTGGTGGAAACATTTGTGAGAGTGTAACTACACAACTCAAAAAAATATGTAACATAGGTATGGTCGTTTTTAGACATTTTAATGCAGAAATGTTACATATTGTACCTTTAACATTAAAGCATGCAAACATGTTCTAGTAGTACAAACACAAAATTCAAGTATGAACCTGAAAATGCTATATAATAGTTCACCTTTAAACTCATGCGATGCATCGTGCAATTATAAAACTTGATTTGCAAAACAATCAGTTGTCAGATGAATAGGGTACGATATTGACAATATAATATATATAAATATAATGTATAAAAATATAATGTATAAATATAATGTAACAAAAAAGAAAAGTGTTTATACTTATAACCATTTTAACTTCTGTACTGTGATCTGTATCAGTTTGCTCAAGGACTCCAGCTACAGTTTGATGTATCACTGATACTGAATGAAATATTCAAACAGAAAACTCAATTTTTCATGGCAGCACCGTCACATCCAACAGACAATTTTAGATTAGTCTTGTACATTAGACATTTTTGGAAACTTCGGAAACACTTGGATCTCTTGGTGGAATTGGGATTCATGGGTTTGAAAAGTACTTAACCACTCAACATGAGTTTGTATTAAAGAGACCCACCAAAGCGTCTATGGGATTAAAGAGGTTAAATACAGTACTACAGTAAAAGTAACTAAATGTACTTTGTTTCCTTACACCTCTGGTTCATGCTCTTATATAACAGTGTAAACTTTCACTTAAACAAAATTGTGCAGCCTCAAATCATGGAGTACTATCAACGTTGCTCTGATGACCATGAAATTAGATCACTACAGCTCTCAGGTCAGTGTGCACGACAGAGCACTGACCTCAACACACATGGTGAATAAAATACAGCGAATTCCGGCTCCACTTCTAAGTGTGTGTTTTTTGTTTGTTTTTTACATTGACATACAGTTCAAGTGAATATCTGTGTACTTTTATGTGAAATTGTGCAATGAATCTTATAATAAACTGACAGAGGGCCCCTCCACATAAAGCTCTTCCTTGGCTGAACTAGAGCCCTCACATCTTTATCTCTGTTATGGATGCCTGTCACAGCTCAGTTGGATGGAGTTTAAAACTGGCAACAGTAGGAATATGGCTTTGCAGTTGCTTCAGGGGGATGTGCATTGACTTTAAGCTGCTTGAGATTCACTCATCTGCTAAATGACCATAAAATTACATCATAGAGGATGCTATTTCACACCCACTCAATCAGTGTTGTAGATCTCTCCAGTGCCAAAGACATATTCTATTATTTGGTAGCCAATGTCAATACAATGCACTCAGTACAAGATTAACTCACTCATTGCCCCAGTCAAGCCGTACAGTGATGTGCCGCTTGATCTCACGAGTCTGGTCCTGGGCGAGGTGACCCTGGATCAGCTGCCGACGCAGGTCGATGAGCTCATTCATCACATGACGCAGCTTATGAAATAGATCCACCTTGTGTTTCTATTGAAGCAGCCAAAAAAAAGACTTAGTTAAGAGCATTTATGTAAAGGTTATTAATTAAACTCTGCAGAGAAATGTCTTGGTATCATGGATTTTAAAACTGTATAGTAGTATACAACTACAAAGCTGGACAGTGAGAAAAACAAGAGTCTACATGAAGGTGGTTCTCTGATATCAGACTTTGGTGATTTATTTTGCATTCAATTAAGGTATGATTAAGACAAATATCACGTTCTAACCACTTCTGCCAGCCAGTGCAGGTAGCAGAACAAATACTGAAATTTAAAGCCCACTGGTTTTGTTAATGAAACAAAAAATAAATTCCTCTTGCAAGTCTGCTTTGACCTCCTCACAGTAATGAATTTCTTCACCATTTTTCGGAGACCAAGGACAACACCTTTAATACTGGCATTTTCTGTTATCCCTAATGGCATGACAAGCCCACATTACCACCCAGGTTTGTTTACATAAATGCAAATATGAAGCGCTGCCACAATGCCGATGTAAATTTAATGAGGATAAACACTGCATGTTCTCAAAGGCTGCTGAAAAACTAAGACTTTTGTCAGGGTTGACGAGCTCTTACGGGTGTCTATTGTACGGAGCTAATTACGTACATTATAACAGATACACAGTTATGCTTAGGCCATTGCTCCCTGAAGTAATACCATGAATTGTAATTGGCAACAATAAGGTAAAATGTATTAACATCTAGCCAATGCTACATCCTATTATTGTGGATGCTGTGGCAACATGGCCTGTATCACACAGGCGATGAGCACCAAAACGAGCACTGTTAAATCAGCGCTTCACATTAGTCAAGCTTCAGAGGAAGTTACATCACCACACCAATGCCACTGGCTTCTTAGTTGCTCAGAGCATGAGCAGTCCTCAGTGAGAGGTTATGTAAAAACTTGCTGCCAGCTCCTCAACATATCCACTCAGCTCTACCCTACCAACCTCTTTAGCCTTCTCCCTCAACACATAGCAGGATTAAAGATGCTTTAGGTTTCCAGTAATCACTTTTAGCCAACATGTAAAGGCTGACTGAAGGTCGTGAGCAGAGCTGGATCTTAAGATGATGTAAAAACTACAAGAAGCAGGCTTAAATCAATCAATGGCTGAATGACACAGCATGAAATTGCATACGACAGGTCTGTAGGCCATTATCTGTGCCAAACCACCATTTCTTTTCCTACATAGATAGTATATGAAAATGTAGGGTGACAGTCAGAAAGACATGCTATGGAGAAATATCTTAAGGAGCTGTCACTTCACACTTTGGGCTGTATCTCTGTGAGTTGTTCACTATACTTTCTGCTTATACCAGGTGTTGAATTAGGGGCAGGGAAGAAAGACATACTAGACATGTATTACTTAGGTATGTTTTAAGATGAACATGATGTATTAAATATAGTGCCACTGACCACATAGAGCTGCTTCCACAATATCCCCCATTCCTGCAGTGTGGAGGTGGTCTCTGTGATAATAGGGTCCTCAAGGGGCACCACCGTCTCACACAACCTGCAGCAAAAGAAACATGTACATGAATGTGTGTACACACAATGATACACACAAGTCTTGGGCAGTAATGCAATATTGGCAGATTACTTTTTTCAGTAATGAGTAGTGTAAGGGATTACAATTTTAAATTCTGTTGACCCCTGAGTATGTGATCATTATTGTATGTAACCTGTTTCATCCAGGTGCAGGCCAATGTCAGCTGGAGCCGATCTCAGCTGACATTTGGCAAGAGGCTGTGTACACCCTTGACAATACGGCGGACCATAGGGCTCACATAGAGACAGACAATCATTCATGCTCATGTTCACACTAGAGCTTTAATTTGTGAGCCCGAATCCGATTGGGGCTGTAATTTCTCAGAATTCACGCGGGCTTGAATCGGGTCGTTTTTGCGCTAAAGTAATGTAACTGATTACTTTTGTTGAGTAATAAGTAATGTAATTGCTTTTTTAAATGAGTAATATGTAATGTGTAAATTATTACATTTTCAGGTAACTTGCCAAAAACACATTTACGCATTTATGTCACTGTTTCAAGTCAGCTTTTTAAAGAAGCTATAAAATGACAAAGAGGTAACAGAGGAAGGAATGGAGGTGGTGCACTCCGATAAAAACCTCAACACACATCCTTCCTGTGTGACCACACTCACAGGGAAACATTAAACCAAAGGTTAGATCTCGCTAAGCTCTGGCCTATTCTGCAAAGAATTCTCTCTAATACTGTAACGTTGTTTTTGCAACAAGGGAAGCATATCCATCCCTTACACAATGACTCAGGTTGATTGTCTGTGGCACGGATGCTTTGGGAGAACTACAGATATGCAGTAGGTGTTTCACCTCATTAACCCCATGAGACAGCACAGTACATTTCCCCAAATGCAGCTCCTGGAGCGAAGAAGTATAATAATGTTAATTTCCAAGCCTGCACTTTTAATTGTTTGAGTGTAAACGAGAGTCCTCAAGCTATGTGGGAGCTCAACCGGAGGGTGGTGAAATAACAGCAAACTCCCAGTCCACACTGAGCCACAGCTCCCAGTCTGCAGATTTAACATCCATGAGTTCAGGCTGATAAAGAGCTTTGCTGCCTGTTTTTGTCTTTGCCTTTATTCCGGCCTCTACAGCCGTGGTCGGCTTTTGTGACAGGAACGATAGATGACCGCCACTGTGTGTACAGTACATACGTGTGTGTGTGTGTGTGTGTGTGTGTGTGTGTGTGTGTGTGTGTGTGTGTGTGTGTGTGTGTGTGTGTGTGTGTGTGTGTGTGCGTGCGTGCGTGCGTGTGTGTGTGTGTGTGTGTGTGTGTGTGTGTGTGTGCATGTGTGTGTGTGCACATGCATGTCAGCAGCTGTCCGGTGGAAATTGTCTTAAAGAATGGATCATCACAGATTGCCATGCTTTGACACTGGTGAGTTGAGGTTGGTGGATGTATCAGGGTGGGGTAAATACTAAGTACTTCTTTTTTTTAAGTTGGATAAGTGCATCCCTAATTATGAGGCAAGCTCAAATCAAAACACTTCATTATACAACTCACCCTCTGTTGGTCACTGTGGATTTCTTCAAGTGGACATAGCTGACTGGGAAAATACCCTGTGGACAGAGAAGAAAGAGCAGAGATGTTACAGAGGGGGACAGGATTACATTCTTAATCCTCTTGCTACATGTAACCAAAACATACAGCTGTACATTTTCTGCAATGCAAAGAAAAAAAAGGATACTGTTTGCACCACTACAAAGACAAGAGGCAGAACAATGTACAGGAGCCCTATTGTGGCATGGCTTAGCAGGGGAAGGGCATGCGAGACTGAGTGGTGCCAACTGCCACCCTTGCAGTTCATCTTTCTTATTCTAATCTGCCAGATGTGAAGAATTGGCCACAGTGAGCACAACTAATTCTCTCAGCACAGAGAGAGTATGGGGGCGACAGAATGTGGGCAGCGGAGTACATAACAAAATGGAGGGGTGTTAGTAAGAACTGTAAATAGCTGATGAGAGTAGAGAAGGACAGCATGTAGCCACTAACACCTACATTTACCAGGACTGGACAGCTTGTGTGCTTTAAAACATTAGAGCAGCATCACATAACACTTCAGCTTCTGACATTTCATTTTAAAGCAAAGTGGACCTATGAAATAGCAGAAAGTTACTTGTTGCTCTCATGTTTCTAATCATATATCTGATATTTATGGTTCTGATGATACTACTGTTTGTATTGTGGATATTTAATTCTCCAAATGACTCTCCAGCTCTGCTACAGGTTATCAAGGATGGAGTCCGTCTTAAACAGTCTTTACTAAACAATCAATCATTTTGGAAGCAGATGTGTCAGTGGTATATAATAACCACTTACTGCAGTGCAGAGTATTGATCTCTGTCAGCAGTGATGGTGTTGTATAATCAGAGTTCTGCACCTATGTTTTTTTTCTTACTGAGCAGGATTTATCATAATGATGCTGCATGCACGACCTGTGAAATGAGAGGTTTGGATTAAAACGTTCCATCCCGCCCTCCATCTCAACTTGCTTTCTGCCTTGATCAAAGATAAAACACCACAACAAGTGTGTGTTGAATCTGTCCTGCAGAAGTCACTGAAGAAAACAATGTATTTAATGTAATTAATTAACCAACTTGGATTAAAAA
Source organism: Gymnocephalus cernua (assembly GCA_023631565.1). Taxonomy (NCBI): domain Eukaryota; kingdom Metazoa; phylum Chordata; class Actinopteri; order Perciformes; family Percidae; genus Gymnocephalus; species Gymnocephalus cernua. The sequence goes on along the minus strand of CM042433.1, from coordinate 8,719,153 downwards.
TGTTTATAGCATTTGTTTGGTAAAATTAGTGTTTTTCAGATTACTGTTTGCACCATCTGCTGGCTGAAAGGAAAACAAAATTTGGATTTTCGAAAGAATTCTGCACCGGAGAGTGTGTGTAGAGTGGTGCATGTCAGATGCTCTGATAATCTATAAAGTGCAATACTACAATTTAAAATAAATGTTAGAGCTGGCATGTGCCTCATACCATAGTGTGCATGTAATGCGACACACATAGAGTGTATCTTTTTTATTATATTTTGTCTTTTCTTGTCATTATATTTGCTGTGTAGTTTTTTTCCACCATTTGTGAATAACACTACATGTAAAATAAGATAATATAAGATAGACTTTATTAATCTCACACTGGGGAAATTCCTGTGCTACAGCAGCTCAAAAGAAGAACATTTACACACATCAGAATAACATAAATACACATTAAGTAGACATAGGAGAAAAATATACATAAAGAAAAATGGAATTAGTTATAATAATAATAGTAATAAAACAAACATATTTATATGTATGTACATTTATGTAGTACTTTTGTGGTGTATGAAGTCAGAACAACTTGGGTAAAACGTGTCTTTACAAAAGCCCATCTGAAAATACAGGTCAGGACATTTCTATTTTTGTCAAATCAATTCAATAAGTTAATCAGTCATTAAGGTCTTTGTTGTCTAGACAAAGTTATTTCTGGGATGCTCATCTCTCACATCACATTATCATTCACAAAAATGCATCAGCCTTGAATAACACCTTCATGGACCACTTTGTATTACAAGGCAACCAGTTTTACAGATGTTTTGGCAACTCTTCATGTGTTTAATACAATCCTAGTTAACCTTATATAAAATACTGGTTGTCCAATTATGTATTTAGTTAACAGTATGCTGCATTATTAATGTGCACATAGACATTTATAAATACATTAAAGGTTTTTATACACAATCCAAATAGTTTTTTTTGTCACATATGAGTCTAGTGATGTGTTTTATTCACTCTCAATTCATTTAAATGCATACTACTGTATGCAGCCTGCAGGAATCAACAAAATGTCAAATTCTGATGTTATAAAATAATTACCTTGATAGAAGGCTTCTTGGAGGAAAAGCCTCTGTACCAACCTAAAGAAAGAGCAAAGTGCACATCAGAAAACCTCACTTCCTCACAATGAAACACATAACCAATGTATATAGTATGTGCCATTACACCATTTTGCTGAAGTAGTTGGTATCATGGTACAAGAACTTGAAGGTGAAATGTGCCAGCTTCTTTTTTTCCACACCTCAAATCAACTTGTACTTGAAATGTCAATGTGAATGTTATTCTCTGCTGTTATAACATTGCTTTTAACACAATAGCTAACGTGATTTTTAAACATATGTTTCACTCATGTTTACCTGTTAGCTATAATAGCAAACAATGTTGTCTTCACATACTGTGTCAACTACTTATCAAACTTGCATTAGCAGTTTTGACTAGCCTAGCCTTTAAACTGATGCTGTGGATACTCCGTAGTGGGGTAATGTTTTGGCCACAATCTATTAAACAGATATGTGGCAGCAGTTGCATTAGCAGGGGTTACGTTAGCTAGCAGTTAGCTCTGCTACATCACTGAACCAGTGTGATGGATAAAAATAACATTAGTGGCTCTCTAGACACCACTGGCTGCACTGAAAACAGTAATGTGATTACATTTTGACAAATGTTGTATGTCAGTATGGTAGGACTAGTGTTGTTACTGGTATTTCTCAAAGTTTGCAGTTTGTCTAGAAGTTTCAAGACCTCGATTGGTTCACAATGAAACTGTGCCATCAAGTGCAGTTTATCCTAGGCTTGTGGTTAAAACAGTGCTGTAACCAGGATTTTTAAAATACTGTGGGCTTAAAGCTATAGTGTATAGTTTCACCCCAATGAGGAATTCTAAGCAATGACAACAGCACTGTTGTTGCATTCACATGACACATGCCTTCCGTAATCACGCACACACGGAGGATTTAAAAAACATAATGGACTCTTCAGAAGAGGTAATTATCTTTACTGGAGTTTCTGCGTGCGAAAGCCGCCAGACGTCACCATTTTCTGAACATAGCCATACTTAGAAATACAGAGAGTTTTGTGAAGCTGATAATAAGCTTAATTAACTTTGTATCAACCCATTTGGCAATGGCTTGAATGTAACGGACGTTCATTAATATAAAACAGTTACGCTATAGCTTTAAGTCAAAGCCCCCCCCCACCCCCCCCAACACCAAAAATAAAGTCCAATATTATAATTATTTGAATTTGCCATATTGTATTATTGCCATATAGTTATTTTCTTTAAGTTGGATTTAAATGTTGCAGGTCTTCCAAGGAAATTTATCTGGAAATCAAAAACTGCTTGTAAACTGACTCTAACTAAAATGCTCTTTCAAGACTCTGCTGCATGGAATGAAGTTTGACAAATACCTAATTCTTTTTAATTAATTTGGCCTAAAAGTATCCACATTTTAATACTAGCTAAAAAACAAAACAAATTCCCATATAAAATACTGAAGAGGACATTGAGGCCCTAGGTGAAAATGACCACCACATAACAGTAGTTTTGCATACCTGATATCTTTGTGCAGTACAGAACTGCTATCACTTACAATCAAACACAATAACTGTTTCCTGTTTATCATAAGTATGCATTGCCATAGGTGATCTGAGTTCTTTTACCTTCACTCTTCTCCAAAATCTGCACGGTTTCCCCAATCTCCAGGACCAGGGCCTGACATATTGATGACCGGAAGTTGCAGATCACTGTGCAGAAAAAAAGAAAACAATCATGAGACAGCAGTGACGAAAGAATATTAGACCTTATAGGAGTCGACTGTCAAGAGATATTGTATTACGGATAAAGAAGTTTCATCTTTGTGACCTTGGATTAAGCAAGGTGCCTCCCCTACACTGTTGTGTCTCCACAGCATGTGCTTTGGGGTTGTAGCGGGGCTTTTAATAAGCTGTTTAATGCAAACATCTAAACAGAGCGTCACACAGGAACCACTGCTTAGCAAACTGTAAACAAGCTTCCACCCTGAAGTGTGTAGTCATTTTAATAGGCAATTAATTCTTAAGCGGCCTAATTTTTGTGGAATGTTAAGTTAATTGATCTGTATCCCAATGTAGAGCCCACACAAACTGCTAAATAGTAAACACTGCTTTATCATAAGTCGGTATTAGCATAAATCTTCCATGCCACCTGCTTATGAACATCACACAGTCTTAGACCATACACAGGAACATCCTGTGACTCAAACACTGATTATGAACATTATTACTACTTAGGGGATAGATGCCACAGTAAAGGCCTTCACAATAGGATGGCCTCTGGAGCCTGCTTTTTTACCTCTGCATCTCCGTAACATACAATATACAAGCCTCAGTAAAGACAAACTTGTTTAATGATGACAGGGCTCCACTGACAATTTTCTAAACCTACAAATGGTGGCCCTTGAAGGAGAGTTTGGTGTGAATCATTATGCTAATGAACTAGCCAGGGGACCTAGTGAGGGGGAGGAAGAGGAGGAGGGGATGGGCTCCATTGCCTGTTTGAGGGTAATAAGTGCTCAGTTCCTGTGCTTGGGTAACTATGGCAACAGATCATTTACAAACTGGAGGGATTTCTCCACTGTACCTGCTGGAGGGATCTGGGCTTTTTAAAATGGCAAAGCTTATGGATGCTGCATGGCACAAGAGTTCAAGTCAAGCAGCATCTTGGACATTTATTAGCGTCAGAGAGAAAGATAGACTTAAAGAGCCTTCTTGTCACCTTTTTCAGTCTGCCTCGGGCCCTTTTTCAAACCAGGGGATTTCCTATCTGAGAGTGATATTCTTTATGGCCTCTATTTCATTTGAATTGCAAAACCTGCACTCGCACCATTTGAAAACTCTTAAATGGAGGTCACGTCAGAAAAAGATGAGCTTGTCATGTTTGAGAGAAATGGGCGCATCAAGCAGGTTCATATTTTCATAGTCCACCCTCACAAAATCTTCAAGCTGTGTAAACACTCTTTCATTGTGCCTAAAAGCTTCAGAGCATTAGCATATCCACAAAACCTAACCAACCAAATTCATCTTTATACTTTAACATGTTGAACGTAGGATGTTGGAAGGACTGACAGGACAGGCAGTGGAAAATGTTGGCAAAAGCTCTTCTGAGCAATAGTATATCAGTCCAGACTGTCCCTCTACTTGCATTCAGTCCATATGGCATATTATGGCTGCTATTGTGTAACCAGTAACTCACTTGTAAGAATGATGGTGCTTGAGGCCAGGAGAAGGGTCCTGCTGTCCTCCCCTTTACTCTCACCTTACAACACCTCCATTATGACAAATATATATGTATACTCATCCATAACTCAAACATCACCTGTATTATTTTACTCATTAACTATCACACAATTGAAATTGTGGATTTACAAAGGCAGTCATGTACTTGTCCCACTCATCCACTTTGGCAAGTTTTTGCTATGCAAAAAAAAGCCACATTTCAGTCTGCTGGCCGGTCTTAGATTAAGTATCCTACTTTTAAGAATGCTTTATTTGTTTGGGGTTTTGTATTGTGAATGTAATGCTTGTTTCAGAACAATTCAAGATGAAGTAAAAGTGAAAGTACCACAAAAAACACAGACCTCGTAGGGGGGCCCACTAAGTTTGGACTTTGGGTTGTCAGAACTTGTATTCCCCTCACTATGACACCACAGCATTCAACACTTGAATTCATCAAAGGTCTAAAAAGCTACAGCTCTTACAGTAGAGTTAAAAAGTGGCAACCACACAACAGCATGATGGGGACTGGATTCCTTGAGTTATCTGGTTGTGACTTGATGGCAGCAAAGAGATGCAAAGTGTTTTCATAATTAATTATCAGCCTTAGCAAATTCATAAAACTAGGCTGTGCAAAATGCTGAATAATTCTTCCAAAAAGTACAGAAACAGATCTTTTAAAGAAATAAATTGGGTTTAAGATAGATAGCAGAACCCAACCTATAGCCAGACAGGTTTCATCATCATTACTGTAAATGCTTTATATTTCATGAACTAACAGAGTAATTAATTAGATATGTACTATGTATTGTCAACAGGCAAAATATAAACTCATGCACTGAATTATTCTTCAGATATCTACCAAACATTTTTAACAGCCTGAAACAGTCTCTTAAGAAACCAGTTTTCTGTGTTGGCGTAAAGTAAGAACAGATGCTGGAGCTGATATTCCATAGCAACTAATAACACCAGCTCCTGTGGGACAAAAGTAGTAATATTCCTGGATTTCATTATGCAGAAGTTATGACATTCAAGTTTACACTATCTATGGTATCACTCAGGGTGACCTAATACTGATAATCATAGGAGGAATATCACCCACTGAGTATCAAGCATCATAGTTTAGACTCAAGAGACTGGAGCACAATTGTAAGTAAGTTTTAAAATCACTGAAACGGCCTCAGTGAGAATTTATAACGCTTTTCCTCTATTGTGCCTTTATTTTTTAACTTGCTGTTCTTCACTAGCATGTATAAGAAAAAAGCTTACTTTTTAAATAGGAAGCCTATGAGTGAACACTAAAACTCTCCACCTCACCTTGTTGATTATATCCTGCAATGTTGCAGTATAAAAATGGCTTTTATGTGATGACTGCAAGAAAAATGTGGCGATTCAGAGAGCTCTCCAATGTGTTAAAATAGAGAGTTGTAGCACCGCAAATATTGTGCCTATGTTGGGAGGAATGTCTTGGGTCACACACTAGCATACACTTGCATCACAATAGCAACTGTAATACTATTCAGTTTTGAATGTGTTCAAGTCACATTACTGTGTCTTTGCTATCTGCCATATTTACTGCACACTAAACACAACGAATAAAATAAAATCCGCAAATATCTCCAGACAGAGCGTTCACTAAATACTCTGTAAAGGCAGTCTAAAGGATTTATGACACTGAGGGTGACATTTGAACTATCTCCCTTGTCTACTCCTTACTTTCCTGTTTTCTGTCATTCTCTGTAATTTTTGTAAGCTATCATTTATTTTTAAACATATGTTGTTCTTGTATTAGAATCAGAGAGACAGGGGAGAAATATTTTGCAGAGAGAGGAAGATGTCATCAAAAACCTGCCAGTAAACACTACTATGGATTATAAATTGTCTGCCCATAGCACCAGTGTACTGAGAAACATTTGATTAAAGAGGACAGTGTGCTCATCTATACTGCAGAACTGAAATTAACTTATTTCATTGGGTTTATTTAGTCTTTTTAGTTCCAGTCTCAACCATAACTGGTACAATTGAAGCTGAATTGCTTTCCAGTTGATTCCTTAAACCGTTTCAGTAATGCAATGTGATTATGAAGACCATGAAGGTCCTGCTTGAGTAGTCCTGTCCCAGATCCAGCTAAGTTAAAATTTACACAACGTTCTTTGGGCTTCACCCACTGAATCGTGTGGTTCAGCACGACTTGAATGCACATTCACTTACTCAGACACTTTACTGCACTGAAATCTTTCTAACCTAGGGATTTCTGCCACAGAGGCAGAGGAGCATTTTACTATATCGGATTCCAAATCAGTGACACAGAAATCTAGGCACACAGCTGCAGGGGTCTGTGTAGCTGTGAGATGATGACCTTATCATAAAGCACTTTTAAATTACCATGTACATGACTATCACACATGCAACATATAAGTATATCTATAGTGCTGATGTGCAGTTAAGGTACAAAAAACTACAGTATTAATAAACTTTGTGAGCCTATGATGAATCCAAGAAGTGCTCACCAAAATGAAGCTGAGCAACTTTCCACTAAAATCATGGCTAAAACCCACAGAGAAGTGCTACATTAATCTCTTTAATCCCACTATCAGTTGAACATTAGCTCTATCTTTTCTTCTGTTGTGAACACGTTTGATCCTCGAGCTGTCCATTTCAGATAATGGTGGCCTAGTCTGCGTGATTATTTCATGTACTGCTACAGTAGTTTGCGGCTGAGCAACATCCATGTGGCCACAGATAAAGCAGGCTGATTCATTTCACTCTCTTATGTGGACAGGTAGTGACTTACATTCAGAGCTCTCTCAAATAAAAGAATAAAGACAATCTTGCAATATTGCTGTTTATATGAGAGACATCCATCAGTGATTAATTTGCAAATAAGAGAAATTTCAAGAAGACTGTACTGAGGATTGATTTAATGGTTATAATTTTGAAAATCTATTGTCATTTATAAAATTAAATTCCAAATATTTAAAATTTACAAAATCACAATTAGCTTATATTTTGTTTTTATTGCATACTGAGCATTTGCTTTGGGGTACGTTTGACATTTTACAGAACAAGGAATTAAACAAGGAACAAAACAAGTCATTTTAAATTCATTGGTGATTAAAATAATTATCAGTTGCAGTTCCAGAGTGGGAAAAGCTGGGCATCACCACAGTACACATACAATACAGGCCTTTGCTGCCACTTTTCAAGTGATTACCAAACTAATTACTATTACTTCCTGCATAAACAAACAAAATAATGAATAGGCAGCGATTCTACGAAAGGCATTAAGGTTTCATAAGGTGGTCTCCAACTGTTTGCTGTTTAAATAGAGCCCATTAAAACAGCACAGCAGAAAAAAAAGGCCTGGCTGGCTGCTGACGGACCAGAGCTCAGTTTCATATTGGTGTATGGCAATATTGGTGAGAGACAATTTATAGGCAATGACAAAATAAGCAAAGAACATAGGGAAATATGCAAAATGGTGCCAGTAATAACAAAGATGAGGCGGGAGAGGAAATGTTAACAGGCTATTTATGTAAGGTGCTGTATTGCCAGTCAAAGTATAGCAGCGTGGGTTTCATCTACATGATGTTGGAGAAATATTGAACCATGTCATTACTTTATCTACGACGAAGGGGTGGGGGTGGTGTGTGTGTGTGAGGCTGTGTGTGTGTGTGGGGGGGGGGGGTGTACCAGAGTAATGTGGGCTGCTTTTTCAAGGTACAGTATGTACTGTGTAGGTACACAGCGGCTCAGTTTCCCCGCATTTCAGCACCATGGACAGCGTCACCTCCACATTTCAGCACCGTGGACAGCGTCACCTCCACATTTCAGCACCGTGGACAGCGCCAGGTCACTCTGCACTGGCTGCGCCGAACTGTTGCTTCACCAGACAAAACTACCTTCCCTTAAAAAAACCCTAATATATTTGCGTTTGAAAACCCTGCAGTGATTCGATGGTGGATAAATGGATGCGTGGATGACAATACAAACGACTGACTGCGATAAGATTACTGTACATCCACTATAAGTGCTGATATGATGGCTCTCATTCTGCAGTCTTTATGCTACGATCGTGTCAAATGTAATGCCTCCAAACAAAGTGTATATGTACTGTGTGCGTGTGCGTGTGCGTGTGTGTGTGTGTGTGTGTGTGTGTGTGTGTGTGTGTGTGTGTGTGTGTGTGTGTGTGTGTGTGACCAGCATGAGTAGCCCTGCAAGTAACACGCTGTAGAGCATCTGGACATGACTCATTCCCCTAATGAAAACCCTCTATAGGATAATCATACGCTATAGACACTTTTGCCGTGGCCGTGGTGTTCAGCAATCAGTTTATAATGACCGTATGGTATCTTATGGCGTTATTTATGCACATTTTACCTATTAGACTGTATAAAGCTCGCTTTGAGATTTGTTTTGTTTTTGTCCCCATAAAAGGCTAATCCGAATGGAGAAATGCTGATCTTTCACTTTCACCTCTCCCTCAGGGTCAAAGTGGGATGAAAGTACAGTGTGGTACAGTGCAGTTCCTGTCGTTGCAGCAGCAGCAACAGCATTAGGGCAGTTTTCTTTCTACAGGTAGACTCCAGCTTCGCTCCAGCTTACACCTGTTGGAGGGACGCAGTCACGATGCCCCCTCGTGGTTTAGAAACGAATCGCGTTTTTCCCTCTCCCCCTCTAGATATGCTCATAAGAAGAAAAGGCTAAAATGCTACACTGACGCATTTTTTTTTTTTTTTTTTTTTTTTACAAAACCATAGCCTACAACTAAGAGTAGGAGCCTGTTTTAAAGCAACGCCTGCGGTTGTGTATAGACTGCGATAGCATCTTTAAGGTGGTGGGTTGCAGGCTGTATCATCCCACGCAATTTCCCTTTCCATGCAGTCACTGGCCGTGTATATCAGCCATTATAAGTGTATGTGTTTTTCATTGAGTGTAATGGGCATAATAACAGGACAAATGGGCTGTGTAGCCTATGCGGGGTGTCGATGAACACAAATTGGGTGTTTCTCGTGCAAAAACTGCCATCACAACGCGGTATGATTAAAATCAAATAAAAAGCTAGAAAACAAACGTTAAGAAATCATCAATAAAGGGTGCAATTGACTCACCAACTCCGATTTTCTCCTCTTCTGTAGGTATCCACATATTTGGTTATTTTCCCTCCGGTAGAGCAAGCCACATTATGTCGATATCGTGAGATGATGCTGCTAAAAAAAGAGAGCTGAAGGCTACAAATTCTCCTGGCTGCTCATACATGGGACTTCATGTCTCGACCCTAATCAGTATCCTCGCGTTTTGTATGTGTGCGGGGGGTGGGGGGAGGACCATCAAAGCCTCAATATCTCCGCTCTATTATGCCCCGGCGTGTGTCTCCAGTCTGATGCAGTCTCTCCGTGTCCACCTAATGTAACGCACACACACATAGGTTACACTCGCTCACGCAGGCAGGCACGCACGCTCGCATGCACACAGTGAGCGGTTTTTTGGTCTCTACATAAAGGTGTTACTGCAGCCGCATTTCAAGTGAAACGAAGATGTTTCTTTTCCCTCGAAGCTAATTTATTTAATTTCTTTGTTTTTCTCTCTTTTCCAGCCAATCGCGTTCAAGTCCAGCTGATCCACAATAGGCTGCTCAGCCAACGTGAACGGACTCAATCGGTCGGTAATTAGTAGGGAATAGGTCGCGATACCGTTCCGTGGTCCGAACTGTCGAGCTGGTCTCAGAAAATACTGAGAAACCTGCAATATACCATACGCTGCGCCATCTTCATGGTCGTCACATGACTCGTTTTGTCAACACTGATGTGTCAAGCATTTGCAAATATATGCGCTCTCTCTCTCTCTCTCTCATGGCAGTTGCATCCATCACAAACACAAACTGCATTTTCTCCTGCTAGGATGCTGGCTGGCAGTCTACCTGTTTTGATTGAATGCATTGCTTTGGGGGCCGTTGGCCATAAAGTAGCTCCCAGTGTTACGGATCAGGCCAGACCATGTGGGGAAGCACCTCCTGGTTGAGTCATTTCAAAGAAACAGACCCACTATACCGGCGATGATTTGTCATAGTGCAGTCAAGCTCCCACACAGATGAGATGCAACTAATTCCTAAAGGCCAATTTCACCCTTTGGATAGGTTTAGCAAACATATTTCCCATTAGACCTACATCACACACGACCACAGGCTGTTTTATAGGTGGCATTCATATAAAATAAATGATGGGATCTGAAATGTAGTTGTCTTTATTTATTCAACTTCATGTTGTAGATTAATGAGCTGCAAACCAGAGGTGGGATTTGACTTCACTTTGGACTTGAGTTAAGACACATCTGCTACATTCTCCAACAGCATTTGCATTTTTGTTTTTGAGTATAATCTGTAGATGTAACCAAATTCATATAAGTGGTGAGTTCAGTACCTAGAATTGAGAATTTGTATATTTTTTTATTCTGTTTAACTGCTCACTTAAATTTTCTGTAAATCGTATTTCTACAAATGTAGGTCTAAGTGCTGATTCAAAGCCTCCATCATAGTACCATCCTGAAACTGTTTATAGATTCACTAATTTATCTTTTAAAGACTTCAAAACAAAAACGAATACTGTAATCAGCCTATAAAACACCCACCATGTGTTACCAATATAGAGGAAACAGTTTGCCTGTAAGCTGACTGATATGAATTGTAAAGACACATATGTGAGGCAATGAATTTATTTGATTTTATGGCACACTGGTGTATCATGAAGTGAGTCACTGCTGTTAAAACAGTCTGTGGTGTAATGATGAACACTATGCAAATTACTTCGCTGTGAAGCTTCAAACCTGTGGAGTAAACAGTCTACACAAATCCACCAATATGACCTTCGAATTATGAGCAGTACAAAAGAACATCGTCAATAAACGCAGCCTTAACATTTCTGGAACACAATGTTTTTTTACCTGAAAATGTTCCTCTGTCTCACCAAGATCTTGATTTAAACATTTAAATATCAGCATGCTGTGGGAAGAGAACATACTTTTAAGAGTTGATGTTTTTCAGTTTTTTAAGCCTGATGAATATTCAGTTTTAGTCCCAAAAATCTTTGTCATGCAGTATCTCACTGCTCAATGCACGTCTGGTCATTTCAGTGCATTAAGCTGTCTCATTCTATAGACAAGGCAATCATGACTAGAAAAATAGAGTGATTTGGTGAATATTGAGCATCCAGTGAGTTTGATGTAGTGTGGGAGGGAGGGCAGAATTCAGCAGGGTAATTTCTCTCCATCATAGCGACGCTGTGACTGACTCCCATCTGTCTATTACTTCAAGTGGAACACTGTGGGCGGTGTTCCAATCACATACATAAAGCTGAAGGAGTGTGGGGCGGTTTGTAAGCTAAATATGCATCCCAGCTAATAAACATTGGAGAAAAACAATATAAAATAACACATTCTAAGCTTCCATCATACTTGCTGAAAATGTGCTCAAGTGACACTACTGCACACACACGTTAAACCTAGCACAAAGGACATTTGAAATGATGAAAGATTTGAAAAGTGCCTTGTGCACATATCATTTTTCTGACAATATTTTACTTGCTCAGCTTGGGAAGAGCAGTGGCTACATTTAGCTCTGATGCAGCAGCACTGTGAGGATGAGACACTGGTACACTGCAAACATGGATTGCCTAATACAGTGAGAGCTGCTATCCGTTTCAACACTCCCAAAGCTAGCAGGCAATAAGAGCCAGCCGAGGAGGAAATAAGAAGCATGTCCTACCAACTCATCATACAAACACACAAATTCTTATTTCTTTACACTCCTCAGGATTATACATTTCATGCACTCTGTGCTCCCTGCGCAAATAATCACTGTCTGTGCACATGGACACACGCATGCAGCCACCAACACACACATTTAATTTAGAACACATATTTCATCCTTCTAATTGTGGTTCTGGTGATTATTTTAATGTATTCTATTATTAACTGTGGTTGAGGGAGGCCACAGGAAAATGTTGCGGCAAATCCTGCATGCATGCAAGAATTGAGTACGAGTATTGTCACTTTATGAAAAATGTGAGGCATTAAAACATGTTAAGGGCAATAAAGATTACTTAAACTAATATATGATTGAAATAAATATTTAAACTCATCAGCTTTCCCTAGCAGGGTGTCTCTTACTGTGGCTCTATTTCCTGCATAGTGTGTCTCACTTAAGAGCAACATGGGAAATTGTAATCTCATCTCAATAGACATAATTTAAGAAACCTAACTTTACTGATAAAAAGATCAGGATTTTTTTTACACTGACTGTTAACACAATTAACATATTATCATAACCTTTATCTAACGAGGTGGATCGGTTTTGCAAGAGAGACCCGAGTACAGCACGATAAATCAAACAAAGACGCACAACAAAACACAGCAAGTCACACACAAACATTAATTTCCTTTGGTTATTAGGAAGGATGTTGCGTTGAGTTCTATCAAGCCAACGTTCCCTACATTTCAAAAGATTTACTTAAAAGTTCCCTTTAGCAGCTCCTTGCTTGCAGGGACCCGATATAATGATCAAGTTTGTGTGTGAATTAGATCTTAATATTGCCCCATGTTTCAGCATGCTCTCTTGCTTTCTTCCTTTTAAAGAGCCACACATGTTTAAATGGGACCTATTGTGCTTTTACTTTTTTCTCTATCATATATGTATAATGTTACAGTGTCAGGTGTTCATATTAAACGTGACCAAAGTTTCAAATAATGCGGTAAACATACGTAAAAGTAATCCCTGTGAGCAACAACCTCAGGTTTTAAACCGTTCTGAACACTCTGCGTTAGGGTTGGGTACCGAAACTCGGTGCCAATAGGGTCCCGGTTTCCGACGTATACGGTAGTAACGAGACCGAATAAGGACGAAAATTTTGGTGCCTGACTTTACACTACACTCGACAGCAGGTAGCCTAACGTTAGCCTACCTTTAGCTAGCAGTTGGATTAAACACGGTTAAAATGCTGACAGGTAACGTTAAACAGTGTAAAGTGTGACTGTATATCAACAGTCTGCTCTGCAGCGCAGCAGCTGCCGACGTCGGAAAAACACAGACGGTGCATTCACTGAAACTGGTAACATACAGCCACGCTGTGCATTCAAAGTTATTGTAAAATACCCTTTTTCCATCTGGTTGTTGTTTTTGTCGTTCAACAGCAATTTACTGGTGAAATAAGTTATTGTTTATTATAAGTTATAGTTATTACATTACTATTAAATCATTTAATTTTGACCATATGGCCTTAGTGTATTCTTAAATGTCACCGACTGTTGTTTAGTAGGCCTATCCTTCTTGTTTCTTTTTTTTAAACTTTCTTAAAAAGTATCGGTTCAGGCACCGGCACCGTTTAAAAAGTACCGATTTAGCACCGGTATCGGAAAAAAAAAAAACGATACCCAACCCTACTCTGCGTCCGTTTTTTCTACTGTTGCTCGAACTGAAGTAAGCTTGTGACAGATTTCGATATGGTCATCTGCTCCAGGGACGAACATCTAGCCACATGCTAATGTCAGAGAAACCTGTAATCTTGGTTGCAGAGGTTGTTAATTTCTCCCCAATTTTGGATCAGATTCCTGCAGAAAAATGTTCGATTGTGGTGTTTTTGGTTTAGCCTTTATTGATGATTTTTCACGGTAGAAAGTAGTGCTATTTTCCATTACAGTCAGTCTCCCGGTTGCAAAGGACAGTACTAAGACACAGAGAGCACAGACGCGGAAGACCCAGAAATGCTGACCAATCAGAGCAGAATGGGAATTTTTTGGGAGGGGGCTTAAAGAGACAGATGCTACAACAGTGTCTCAAACAGAGAGTGAATAGCTGCAGCAGCCATGGGCAGTATGAAAAGTAAAAACCCCAAATACAACACATCCACTATGACAGCTTAATAAATGTCTACTGCCTGCGAGCACCATTCACACTTTATTAAAGAAGCACACACAAAGCTAATGTTGCGGCTTTATTTATAGTAAAAATACTTTAGATACATACAAGCTGTACATAAACCGTCTCAAGAATCTCAACATCAAAGTCTTATTATAGGACAGAAAACAGGTAAAATGAACAGATGCAAGGCAAAAAACAAGAAAAATCTATGTTTGCACTGCTTTCAAAAAGTGTGCAAGTGAAAGGCATTTGTTTTCACAATGTTGAGTTTGAGGCCCTCTGTTACTCCACTCAGAGAAAACTCTAAATTTGAAATGAAAACTATTTGCTGACCACCATCTTTTATTTCCAATGTTTCAATGTAAGCTCTCTTTCAATATTTAACAAGGTCGCTTTTATTCCAAGGGATGAGGTTTACTATAGTATCAGTCCTGAACCAAAGTCACTGTGATAAATCCTCAGTTTTCCAACATAAGATTATTTTCACTGTATGATTGGATGTATGCTGTTATCAACAGCACAAAGCCCTGTAATCTTTTTAGGAAACATCCACTAAAGCCAAATCCTTGTGTGGCTCAATAAAGGTTTGTAAAATATCCCAATTGTAGAAAGCTGTAGAAGCCTCTATACGTCTGTCATGTGCTGACAGTGAGCAGGTGTGTCAATAGTGTTGTTACAGTGTCCACACTAGTTATGGTTTCTTCAGCAATACAAGAGAGCCAAGCTGATTTAATCTCTCTACTTGCGTAATGAAATCAGAAGCAGACGTTCACGAATGGCACTGCTGTGTGTGGCATTTTGGCCATTGGTTTATGGTGAAAGTGAAACCTGAAGGCAGGTTTGACGCTTAACGAACCATCAGCAACATGTTTGTGCATTACATCAGCTGCCTAATTCAATGCTTTATTACTTTCTGATGATTATTCCAGGCCGTCTGGCAAAACACAAGCTTGGGAAAGCATTGAATCCTTTGCCACCCAAATGCAGACCCACAAGGCTGCAATGTAAGCCTTTTCCCCTACAAACACTAATCTGTTACCAAACAGAGGCTTACAAAGTGAGTGGATCAATATCAAATCAAGACGCTCACTTAAAAGCCGTAAATGTGATAAAATATAAAACTCGTCTTCACTGCATCTACACACTGGCAATATCTCTCATCATCAAGCCCACCATTTCTTTTATAAAACTATATCGTATACAATCATTTTTGCCCACCAGTCAATTTGTGTGCATTGGTTTGTCACCTCCTTTATGGAATTGTTCTTCCTTGGGCTTGTCACTCAAGAGTGCAGACACCTACTGTTTCAAACTGGCAGTGCAAGTTATCTTCCACCTTCTCTGCTGATATTATCCTCTTTTCTTGCCTCCTGTTCTGCAGTTCAAATGTCTATGAGGCAGAAGTCTTGACCGGTCATATTGACTAGTTCCACGGTCCCAGATGCCAGTGGCTCCTCACTCATTCAGGGATAAGATGATGTCATCCTCCAGGTCAGAGTTGTCGGAGCTGTCTGTTTGTGGTGTAGACAAACAGATTTAGGAAAAATCATCACTTGTGTCAAATTATCTACAGTGAAATCAAGCTAACAGGTACGATGAACACAACTTGGACAACTCAAAACAAAAGTAAAATAAAAAATACAGAAATGAA
This sequence comes from Gymnocephalus cernua, assembly GCA_023631565.1. Classification (NCBI taxonomy): domain Eukaryota; kingdom Metazoa; phylum Chordata; class Actinopteri; order Perciformes; family Percidae; genus Gymnocephalus; species Gymnocephalus cernua. The sequence continues at coordinate 8,703,296 of CM042433.1, read as the reverse complement.
TAACGGAAGGCAAAAAATATGTATTTGGGACATTGTATTGGCTTAAACATTACAAGACTCTATAAGAACCTGTAGACACCGCACACAAAGTTCACTTGAAGCGCTACACACCATTGTCGCCATCCAGATCGACGTCGTCATTCTCAGAGTCATCCTCGTCATTGTCATCCTCATCATCGTCGTCCCCAACGTCAACATCCTCTTCGAGAATGCGTGCCACCTCTTCATCAGAGGGAGAGAATTCATCATTTCCATCATCCTCCTCTTCGTCGTCCTCATCCTCTCCGCCGTTCTCATTCTCTAGCTCAGCGATAAGGGGATCTGTATCGACGTCGTCGTCTGAATCTTCATCATCGTCATCATCTTCCTCTTGATCGTCATCCTCCTAGTGCACAGATGACAAAACTAGAATTACCGCCTTGCGGTTGTATGCCTCCGCCAACCAGTCAAGTTTGTATCCATATCTGTCCTGACTTACATAATATGTGTAGTGAAGTGATTTGAAGCAATATAATAAAAAGGTATTAAGTGTATTTTTTGGCAAAACATGGATGCTTCACAAACATCTTCAAAACAGCAGTACACAAGATCTATACAATTGTCACAGTTTCTAGGTGGGCACCCACGAGTAGTGTCACCAACTCAGTATCCAACCAAATGTCTCGGCTTCTATTCCTGAGTTAAGGCGTTAAAAAAAAAAGTGTTTTTGCAACATTATGATATCACAGTGAAGTTCACCTTTGGGATATAAAATGTTGTCAATGCATCATTTAATCCTATAAGACGTGTGTGAAATTGTCATAATTAGCGTAGACATTCTTTTAGCTATGGCCAAAACTGCATTCTTTGACCACCAAAATCTAATCAGTTCATCCTGAAGTCCAAGTGCATATTTGTGCCAAAAAAAAAGAAAAGACATTGCCTAAGGCGTTACTGAGATATCACATTCATGAGAATGGGACAGACGTAAGGTCACAGTGGCCTTGATCTTTAATCTCTAAAATCTAATCAGTTGATCCTTAAGCTCAAATGGATGTTTTTGCCAAATTTTAAGACATTCCCTCCAAGGGCTCTTGAGATATCACGTTCACAAGAATGAGACGGACAACCCAAAAACATAATGCCCCCGGCAACGGCTGTCGCCTGCGTGGAGGCATAAAAAAGGTCAATTACAATTCATTTTTGTAGCTGCCTAAAGGAACCAAAGAGGCACAGCAGTATCCGAATAAAAGAACAAAGTTAGAACCTGATCATCCTCATCCTCCTCCTCTTCCTCTGCAAGTCTCTGCCGGCCAACTTCATATAGTCTGCACACTGTGTCAGTGTTTACAGAGTCTTGGTTCTACGGGACAGGCAGAAAGAAAAGGAAATTCAATTATTTTATATATTTACAAAGACAAATTAATTATCCCAAATTTCTAAAGCCGCATTATGACAAGAATTTACCTCAATCACAGCTAGGTAGCAGTCTTTGGTATCAGTGCAAAGGTCAAATATATTTCTCTTGACATCAATAGTGGCTGGGAAGAGAATAGAGTCAGAATTCAATTTCTGAAACTATTACACTAAAACAACATGATTACCTACTGCTACAGTGCACAATGTATACTTACACGTGGGACAAGAATAGGATATCCATAAAACTTAATTATAATGAAATAGTTAGAGACAAGATCCAATTAAATTGAGGTGAGGGCAGGACACCTTACCGATTGGTTTGTAGTCCGTGGCATTAAAGGTCCTGAACGACGAACCAAATGGACTTTTCATCTGCATCTCCATCATGTCGTCTTCATCGTCAGCCTGCAACATTGCTGCAAAACCAAAGGGCCACAGTATGAGATAGAGTAAATAAAAACTGTGAAAAGCGAGCTGGTTAGCTGTGGTTCGGGCTCTTGAGAGGTCCAAGTGGTCGTTGTATGAGCAGAGCCATTACGGCACGCCAATGGCTCTTACTGTGAGGTGCCGTGAACCAGCTGGTTCTCTCTGTTGCCAGTCCTTCTGCCCATATGGCTCGGAGTAACGGTGGTATCTCTCTCTCTTTCACACACTCTCTCTCTCACACACACACACGCACACGCACGCTCTGTTCACACCGCTCTACAAACACACACATTCTCACTTTGCTTCATAATTACCAGCCTTTCACTCAAACACACTTTTCACACACTTGCACTGACTGTGGAGCCAGTTGCAGGTTTGATGCCAAATGCTCTACCTGATCACCTATCATGCAGTTCCTTCTGTATTTACCTCCATAGATGACAGTGCCGTTGTTGTTGAAGACTATTCTGCACTGGTCCAGAGCAGGAACGGTGTGGAGGAGGTGGAAGGTACGCAGATCCCACTAAAACTCCAACTAAGGACCATGACACTCTTTTTCATTGTATCAACTAAATATGCTAAAAATTTAATTAGACAGCGATTACAACCATCCCCTGGGTTATGAAATCAATTTTCAGTGCAATAAATATTTAATGTTAAGCAGTTAAACAAAAGCTTAACAGTCATGCCATCATTTAAGTGACTACAAATTTAAACACTTCAAATTGTCCAGGTCAACCACAATAATTCAATCACTTAATTTGAATATTTAGCAATTAATTAAAAAAGACCGTATACAAGTCTCATAAATGCTGCAACATATTTTCTGTATTTCTGTTTCTATACTATCTAGCTTTAACTACCTTTAAAACAAACTGTATATTTGGAGGACTAAATGTTTTTTTTATCTCTTATCCACCTATTTTAGAAAAATGCACACATTTTTTAGCCATGCTATTGGTGTGGCTCTAATGGATGCTAGTCAGTCCATTACTTTGGTCTAGACTGAATTATCTCAAAAGCTACTCCGTAGACATTTTGTACCGATATTCATGGTTCCCAGTGTACGAATCCCACAGATTTTGGTGATCCCGACTTTTCCTCTAGCGCCACCACGGTTCACATTTGTGGTTTTTAGTGTAATGTCTTGACAACTATTGGATGGATTACCATGAAATTTGTTACAGACATTAATATCCCCTTCAGGATCAATTGTAATAACTTTGGTGATCCTTTATCTTTACATCTAGTGCCATCATCAGGCATTATTGGTTTATGACCAAAAACCTGCTTAACATCATCATTTTAGCATTGGCATTGTGAGGATGTTAGCATGCTAATATTAGCATTTAGCTCAAAGTGCACAGTTGCCTCACAGAGCAACTAGCATGGCTGTATACTCTTGTTGGGGGAGATTAGGGATGAGTCAGGTTTGACTTTACCTTTCCCAGTGAATAGGTGTCTTGCCATCAACAAAAACAATAACTCCAAAACAGTTAGGCTATCTCCTACTGTACTCCCTGTATCTTATTTAAATCTCAAGGATACAATTTCTGTGTTTACAATGACCTCCAGGCCGTTGGGATGAAACACACCGCTGATGTTCATATTGAACTTGTCAAACTTGTGGATGGCCTGCGCCGTGCGCACATCCCACAGCACGCCGTCATTCAGCACCAGGTCGTCTGTTGGGTTGAAGGTGGCGCAGTTCCTCTTGTAGTTATTCGCCAGGTCTGGGTTGTTTAGAGTCAGAGTTACCTGACCTGTCTGGATGTCATAAATCTAGCAAAAGAGAAAGCCTGAATGTTAGCCTTCACCATTGATGGGTAATTTTTTCTCTATTTATCATTTCATATCATCATGTTTAAATAATGCTGACATACGTACCCTTGCTATATGTTCCTTAGTCCCAATGACACGATCTTGTGAAAGCTTACTGAATTCCACATAATGGTCGCCCAGAAAAGAATGCCTGACAACAACGAGAGCACCATTTTAACATTTAATCAAAAACAGTGTGAGTATAAAAGCCGAGTAGTTTAAAACTTATAATTGCTTTAAAGACAATCCAAAGTCCCAGTATTGCCTTGGCTAAACTGTACGGATTATTGATGCCAAGTGCTTGTGTTCCATGAACTGAAGACTGCAGCACTCAGGCTGTTAGCGTGCATAATTAAACAGCATGCCATCTCCTTTGGTCAGCTCCCTCTTTTGACAACATAAAGCTGCTGTAACATTGGGCAGAGAGGACCACATACATGGAGGTAGTGGGATCACAGACAGGCTTAATTGAGTTGTTGATCTATAGTCTATGGTCAGACAGTATTCATGTTGTACAATGCATTGCAAATGTTTCAATTTCTAAGATTTTGAATGTAGCTGGTAAAAAAATATGGGTTTAGTCTTTTATGCAAACATCACTTACTTCATGATGAAGACTGACTTCATACCCCACAGTGCAGACAGAGGGTAACTCCAAGAGGCTGACGTTAAGAGCAGAGAGCCATCCTGAAAACGCAAAATTGAATGATTAAATATCTCCTCCATATGTGTTTTACGACATATAAACATACTCTGCTTGGAATGATAATGTGTGTCTGATATGGTTTCATCACATCTACTCCTTCTTGCTCATTGAAAACCAGAAAGTTAAACTGCTGGACATCAAAGTAAACTCAACATTTACACATTTACCACATTTACAAATACAGGTGGCTTTGAATATCGTAAACATAAGAAAATAAGTAAGAATACATTCTACAACAACAGCAAGGCATAGCGCACAATTGTTGATATTCTAGCAGCTTTCTCTACAAACCCGTGAGGGCTCCAGGTGAGTGATGGCTGAACTGTGACAGCTGTAGCTGGCTTCCTCCTGGCCTGTAAACACATTGTAGAGTTTGAGCTGCCCTGTGCACGTCCCGAGCATCAAGAACCGCTCGCGAGCTGAGAAGGCACAACACATGAACCCACTCTCATCCTCGTCTGCCTCCCTGAACACGGAGATGGGACGGAACCTGGGAAATGGAAAATAAAGAATGTGGAGAAATAGTTGTTGAGGACGGTCAAGTAGTCCCACGTTGTGTTCCGAGAAGGAAACATGAGTCTAGTGAAGCCACCTACCTGCTGAAGATGAGATGTCTGTCAAAGCAGCCTCCATCCACTCCTCCATATTTAGGATATATAACCCTCCGTGTGTGTCGGGATGTAAAGTTGATGGGTGCTTGGCGTCTCTGTTTGGGCTCAGGGCATTGATGGGGGGTGAAGAGAGAGAAAGGTGGGCATGTTGCCACAGGGTTCTTACAGCGTGCATGCTGTTCCCTCAGGTACTCTGTGATGATGCTGTCTAATGCAGGGGGGGAGGGAAGGTGCCTGTCAAACTGCTTCTTCATGGCTGGACTCTGACTAAAGGCCCCATGGTCAGACTTCTGCCTCAGCACCCGAGGCTTTTTGCAACTCACCGTACCACACGCCGCTAGCCGTTCACGAGAGAAAATGATTCGTCCAATAAGTGGTGAGCCATTGCTACAGATTGGGACAGACGTTGAGGGGAAAGCAGTAGAAGACACAGTGGGTTGTGATGTAGAGGGACGTGTTTGTAAATTGCTAGATCCTGGGGTGGATGAATGAGAGGGATGGTTTCCGAGTCTTGACCCAACACCGTTGGCCAGCCGTGGGGTGCGGGGTAGAGTAGCAACAGGGGAGGCAGGTGGGGGAGGAGCAACAGAAGGGAAAGCAGAAGTTGAATGTGTAGAATGAGACAGACATGCCATCGGGAGCTCTGCCTCCTTGGTGAGTGTGATGGCAGTGTCATGAAGGCCTTTGGCCACAAGGTGGTTCCTGATAAGCAGCAGTAGCTCTTTCTCAGGAAAGGAGATCCTGGACTGAGCTACCACACTGGCCCTTTGTAGCCACGCCAGAGACACGTCCGTACCGATCATCAACGGTTTCCCAGAGATCCTTTCTATCAGCTCAGCTGCAAACTTACAGAACTTGACATGTTCACTGCGTTTGTCCTGGAGCACAGGCTCCTTCATGAGCTGCTGGATGTGTCCGCTGCTGAACAAAGGCAGCTTGCTGATAATCTGTCTGACGGAGCTGGAGCGAGACAGACCCACCAGAGCCTTACAGGCCAGAGCTCGGATCTGATCTGCATCTGTAATGGGCATCTTTACCGTCAGCAGGGACAACAGCACCTACACAACAGATGCAGGATGTAAGTGAAAAACAATGGCTGACAGAAAAGGCTATTTTCAAGTTTTTCTTTTTAGAAGGGCTCCCAACTGAGTGAACTGACCTAGTAGTGTCTAAGTAGCAGCCATGACAAGAGGTGGAAACATTCTCTAAATGCTAAGAAAAAACTACTGCCCCACAATTCTTTGCTCAGGCAGCACACAACTTAACAATAATGACATTCCTGACCAAGTGGCATCCATCTGTCAAATAAACTTTAATACAAAGATTTGGATTTAATGCCAAAATATGTGTCAAAGCTAAAATTGTTATGCAGGGTAAGTTGATTTTTATTGATGCCAAAGCAAAAAAAAAAAAAATCTTGCTGCTTGTGAATTAGCATGTCATAAAGTCTGGCCGGTTTTCCTCCTGCCATGTCCCAACTGCATAGCAGCTCCACACTGTCTGTGTCTGTGTGTCCGTGTGTTTAAAAAGTGTGCACGGTTCCTAAGATAAAAGGCAATATATAAATCCAGTCCATTTACAACTGCAGCTCTTAGCAGCAGTTGTCATGATTGTCATGATGCACACACTGCCACAACTGTAAACACTGTCTTACAGAATGACTAAAAAGATTGTGAGATCACCTTTTCTCAATGTTTAAAAAAAGGCCTTGATGGTATAAGTTAACTCTACCTTGATGCCATTGTTGGACTGCACCACATTCCACATCTTAGTGAGCACACTCTCACTGGCTTTGGTCTGCTGAGGCAGGCGGCGACGGGGGGTGCCTGCGATGAACTTGCCAATGCTGGACATGCGTTTGTCTGGAGCACAGACGCAGTTGATGACGACCTGCAGAGCTGACTTCTGAATCTCGGCATCATTTACAAAGACCTCTCCCTCTGCCACTGCCAGGACTATACTAATTCCTGAGGGGGAAAACAAACAATCAAATAGACAAAACATTTCACAAAAATAATACTTAGAGTTGTGCCATCTCTCAGCAGAACTGGGCACAGGTTGTATGAAATTAACAAAAATGGAAATACAAAGCTACTGCATGTTATTACATTCTGTGGAGAGTGATCATAATTTTAATTTAATTGCACTACATTTCCAAAAAGCAACTACTCAACTTCATGCCCACACCATGCAAGAGATCTTATAATCTATAATTATTTTTTTTTTGGGGGGGGGGGGGGGGGCAAAACAGTTAAACTCCTTCTTACATTACACAATAATAAAAGTCATAATTTTAAACCATATGTTAAATTAAGAGTCAATGTAGATTTACATGTTGCAATAATGTCATAATCCTACAATAAAACGTTCTAGATGTGTTGTTACTTTGGCCAGGTCATCATCAAAAAAGCGAATTAGTACATTCATGATTTTGTCAATGTTGACATTAGTTGCTTCATGTACATTTATTAAAAACTCTGGGACAAGGCCGTTAAGTTTAATAACTGCCATGCTGATTCCAAACAGACAGCTTTGTCAAGGTAGTTTGGGCTTCAGATAGCTTTTACACAGTGGCCATCGTTAATGACAAATCGTGTTCCGCTATAAATGTGCACACGTATCGTTTGTATCAGAAGCAAGGTCGGTCAGTGAAGGCGCAGTCGCAGCGCTAGCCGTCGTTGCCGGTAACGTACTCGTATGACAGAGTGCACGGACCAAAGCTTTGTGACTAGCATCTAATGACTAGCAAGCACTTTCTTGCCGCTGCTGCCATCCAGTCTCTTCATTCAACACACGCTGCAGAAGCACCCGTCTCCCTCAATCTGAGGCACCAAGTGCTAAACGGCTTCCCGTCTCCACCCGTTTCCTCTTGTCCTCTATTCATGCCCAGCGCCATTTGTTTTTAACTCCTTTCTCAACTAAAGCTGTATGTACATGCTCCAAGTTTGATAAACTTTGCCTCCATTTTTTTCAGCTGCGTTACCAAGAAAACGGTCTCCGACCCATATCGCACTCTTGCTTTTCGGCAAAGACCCGCACTACTTTGCATCTGATTGGCTAGAACTTGTTTCATTGGTAGGTGGAAGTTCAATGATTAGTTAACCAAGCGCATCAAAAACAAATCCCATGTGAGCTTTTCAATTTATTTATTTTTCTAAAATAGTCACACGCCAGAAATCCGGCACCAGGCCCAAATACTTTAATCCCTGCGTTAGTTAGAGCTGCGTTCCTCTTATATGATTGGTAGGTGAAATCAATTGACTCAAAAATATTATAATGCATGCAAGTTCCCAAATATTATTATTATTTTCACAAATGTAAAATTACAGCTGCTAACCCAACCCCCAGTAACTATTGGCTGTATACAAGTAGTTTTATATTTTTGATTTATATAAAATACAAAACACTTGTGTAGAATCACACTATGACAACACCTACCAACAGTCGAAACAGTGGATCCTCCCTCATCAAGCACAGCAACAGCCTCAGACAACAGCAGCTGGGTCTTTGGGACTACTGTGAGGATGCTCAGGATGTCGAGAGCATAACGCACTGTATCGCTCCTACGAGGAAAGAAATACTCATCATTTTACAGTACCAGTCAAAAGTTTGGACACGCTTTACCATTCAAGTTAACTGGTTCTGTATAATATTATCAAATCATTATATCACCATGTAACACGTCACAAGTCACTGAATAAAGAGAAGTGAGAAATGCTCTTTTGTTAAAAAATGTTAATAAAAAGGAAAAGGCAATAGATGAAGCAAGAAGAAATGGAGAATAACTGTCTGGTCCATACCTGCCATAGTAGGTTCTCCAGTCACAGGCAATGGAAATGAGCTGCAGGAGGAGCTGAACACATGACAGCTTGTGAAAGACCTCTGCTGGTTCCCAGTACAGTCTGAGTGGACCATACTCTATCAGAAACTCCATCATTTCCACCACCTGCTCACGGCTATAGCTGACTGCCTGGAGATCGAGAACACAAATGATCAGTACAGGAACGCAAACTCCTGCACTTCTTTTACAGCTAAAGCATAAACACAGAAACTAAACATATTTGTAGGATACATTTTAAAATGTTTACATTTTCCAGAAATGTCAATCTCACTTATCCTTTGTCCGCTGTGTACCTTATAGTATGGTTGGGAGTGAATGGGGGCACCCCCCTCTGTGCGCTGCAGGGATTGCTTCACCTGCTCTACCTTGATCGCCAGGTGGGCCTCAAAGTACCGGCGCAGGGCCATGCAGGTGTGCTTGGCCGTCTGCCTGCTGGAGAAAATCTCATCATCACTCAGCAGTGCTCCCTGGTCCTCAGGGTTCAGGATCTCCAGTGTGCTAATCTGTAAACAGTCAGTTCATATCAAACATAAGTACACCTACACCATCAGCATCTGTTATGTTATGTTGTGATACTGATTTGACTGCTTGGTTTATCTTTTTCTTGAAAAATATTTTCTGTGAATGATATGCATGGTTACTGTGAGGATCACATGCAGCGGACTGCTGGTCTGCCCTACCAGATTGACGAGGCGTCGGAGCCCGTCCTGCCTGTCGAAGAGCTCCAGGACGGCACGGAAAGAGAAGGAGATGGAGAAGAACATGGTGGCGTGGCAGCAGCCGGATGCATGTGAGCATTCCAGCAGCCACAGCGTGTAACCAACCACATCTGACAGGATGGAGTGGGGCAGCATGCACACCTTGGGAGGAATGAACACCTATGAATATAAATATGCACCGCTACTAGAGCTATGCTATACTGATCAAATCAGCAAATACCTTAATATTAATGTCAAGATGATTTTGTGAATGAATATATGATATTTTTAATAACCTTAATTGTAAAGCACTTTTCATGCAGAGATGCAGCCCAAAGTGACCAAAACCTTTTCTGTATTTAGTACACCACATTTGCGCACAAGAAATGTTTGAGGAATTTGGTGGTTATTTAATTAAAATAGAACAGATGGACAAGCTCATAATTGTATCACTAAATTGTAAAGCAGGCTAGGCAGGGTTTTTCCTGCATAGAGGATTTTCTGGCACCCCCCAAAGAGGTTTTAGCCATCCCCAAAGGAAAATTACCAGCACCAAAATGATAGCGCCAAAATGATAGAAGAATAAAAATAGCAATTCAGATCCTCTCTAAATGTGTTTAAGAGCAATTTACCAAACAACCGTTGAACAAGCAGAACATAAACTTGAATATGAGAGCTAATCTCAGTTTTATCTCCAGAGTCACTCTCCTGGTGAAATGTAAATAAAAAATAAAAAAATAAAAAAATAAAAAAATAAAAAAATAAAAAAATGTAAATATGAAGATAATTTTTTTTAACCAGTTTTGTTAATTCAGGTTTTATTTACTTAAGAGTAATAGGCATTTTTGTTTATCAAATTATCAGAAATAACGAGTAAATGCATAGATTTCTGTCAAATAAGGTAAAACAGACTCATTGCCTTTACTGTACGCGGACCGATCATGCCATCTGTAGTCACCCCCCAAAGGCCCATTCGGAGCCAGGAAAAACCTTGCCTTTAGTACTTTTGAGATATATTATACATACAATAATTATAATCATACAATATTACCATTATCTAAATTCCAGAAAATATCTCTTATCACAGTGCAAAATAATGAACATCTTTCCTTGGGCACATACAGTACTAAAATACAAAATACACATACAGTACTAAAATACAAAACTGCGAGATAAAACAATTTCATTGTGTATTTGCATGATGTGTGTCTGTTTTGTACCCTTTCCATGGCGTCCTGGTTATAGGCAAGGTAGTAGAGGCACAGAGAAACTCCAGTAGCAGCCATAGATGGCCTGGGTATTTCCAGCAACTTCTGAACTCCTCCATGAGCCACAAACTCTGCAGCAAACTTCTTGTGCAGCAGCAGAGAAGCCAGGTACTGCGAGAAGAGAGAAAAGTAGAAAATAAGAAGAGCTTCACTTTGTGTTTTGCCACCATGGAGGGCAAACTAGGGGAGATAGTGTTTACCTTGAGAGCCTCAAAGGTGAGCTGCACGTCATTGGTCTGCTTTAGATCCATATAATGCATGAGCAGCTCACAAGCTCCCATCTGCATGAACACCGCTAGCAGCTGCAGGAAGGAGTAGGAATGGGCATTGAAAACACATATCATGTAAATTGGCGTAACTATGGAACCATGTGAAACATAAATAACGCCTGTTAGTCTTTAACAATTTCCTGTATAAAAATGCATGATGAGACCCTTCAATACTACTCTCTCATAGTATTAGAGCAGAACACAATCATTTCTTTAATCATAATTAAGGAAGACTGACATCTACTGGTAAGTCTGTGACAAGACGAGGGAAATGCATAACTTGTGTAAAGTGATAAACAAAGCACATCAACATGCTGCAAAAAAAAGCCATTTTACTATACTATACACTGTGGGTGATGGTAGTGGACAAACCTCCTGATACTCTCCCAGAGGTGTGAGATACTGCAGGATGAGCCTCTGTTCGATTTCTGGGGTCAGAGGGTACAGATGATAGTTGTTGCCAATCACCCAGGGGCTCATCTCAGACCAGCTGCTGTTGGAAAGCTCACTAAAGTTCCTGTCTGGGTCTGGCAAAGAGAAATTTATCTTTTGTTTTGAGGTCCTGCCGCTCTCCCTCTCTGCCTTCCTTTTTAGATAACTGCTGCCATCAGACATGCCTTGGTCTGTCAGTGAACCTGGGGCAGACATGGGCTTCATCATGGTTTTAACAGCCGAGTTGGCACGGCTGCTGGTCTTATGAGGGGAGTTGAGACGGAACGAAAGCTCGTTTTCAGACTCGAGGGTTGAAAAGGGAATTTCACCACCCTCCCCTGGCCCCTCCCTTTCAGCTCCGTTTCTCCCTGGTGTGAAGGGCTTCTCTTCAAAGCCTCCGTCAACAGTCTCCTCATCTAAAGGTAGCAAAGGCTCACTCAAAGTCTTCCTAGGGCTGGGCCGTTTGATTTCCCTTTTATTCTCAGCATCCTTATCCTGAAGCTCCCGCAACCGATGCAGCATCAAAGGCACCTGTCAATGTGAGCCATGAAAAACAAGTTGACGGAAAGTTGCTACTTCAAATCACCTCATGAGTGATGATGAGCAAACTGGTCTAAAGCTTTATGGGATAACACAGTTCTATCAGTTGTTGTAATACATTGTCTATTACTATGTACTTTCACAATATTCATTAAAATAAGACTGACATTTGAGACAGCAGAATCCCCTACTGACCAAAACAGAGTTCTCCTCCCTGTAGTTGGCTGCAATGTCCTGGTTCTCCATAGCGCCAGCCAACAAGCCTGTGGCATATATTCTGAGGGGCTGCTCGGCCTCCTGAGCCCACTTAAACAGCCTTTCAACTATGCCCTCCTGAGAAGAACAAACACAGGAGAATGGTCAAATACTGTAGGTATAGAAACAAGAATGAATCGTAATCAGAACAAATGTTGAGTACTGTATTTTCTTCAACCTGTTCTCATTTTTGATGGCTTCCATCACAATTTCATGTGTTCTAAATAAAAGTATTGATATTGTAGGTTTTCTGTCTACATTAACTTTTTCCTTTTTAACCTTTAAAAGACTTTAAAAAGGTGAGTGGGGTGACAGTTTAACTATGTCCTCACAGAGCAGCAGTCAAAGTGTAACTAACTTGCAAGCTGGACTGTGACTCCACAAACAATTACATTTTTAGACAGCAACTGATGTTGTCTCTGGTTATCTACATTTGATGAGATTGTTGTTCAGTACCATTGACTCTGATGATTTGGCTTTCAAATATTACTTTTCGACCCTTTACCTTTGCCTTTACCTTCTGCCCCTATTACATTTTCAACTGCTTTAATACCAAAAGGAACCAGTTTGTCTGAGTGGCATCACAGAGATCATCTTCATGTCATGTTCAAGTCAAAATGATAACCATTCACTTTTTATGCAGCTTCCTCTTTGTTTATGTGATGGTCGACTTTATTATTTATGTTTGCATGCTAAACACGAATGTATACTGTCGCCAGTTAAAGGCGTGTAAACATGTACATACTAAATGTACGTTTAATCACTTAAAGGATGTTGGATATGCATCTGGAAAACTACAAAAACATAACAGGGTAACATGACAGCTAAAATAAACAAAACACATTGTTTGAACAAGTGAACAGAGAAAGACCTAAATGCTATTATCTTATCATGAACTCAGAAATAACCCACCTTTTCCTGAAAGACCACAGCTGTCTCCAATCCAGGCATGATGTTCTGAAGCAGGCGACAAGCTGCTGCATTGAGGGAAAATTCTCTGCTGGTCATCACATAGCTATTCACCAGCTACAAAAGGGAATAAAAAAAAGTAATCACCTTCTGATTTAGATGCTAAAAAGTGCCCCTTATTTTGCATGAAAACAATCTATTCATTCTTACGGTGTTCATAAAGTCATCATTCTTGAACAGGATCTTGAGCAGGTGCCCTAACACACATTCTGGATCAGCTCTCCCTAGTGGCCAAGAGGGAAATGTCAAAAATATACACAATATTCAAATCTCCAGTAATCTTCTATTAATGTGATCTTTTTTTTCCTTCTTCTTTTTCATACCAGGGTGTCGGTCATCAAAAGGGTCTGGGTCCGCTTTGTGGTACTCCTCTGTCTCTTTCTCAACAAGCTCTGAAATTCTGAAAGTAACAGCAACAACATTAGTAACATCAACACATTTACCATGTTTAAGTCACACCCTCCTAATCACAACTTGTGGAACTAACTAACTTATCTTTAAGACTTTCACTAAACTACTTACTTGGTGATGATGTTAACTAGCTCCTGTGTGCTGCCTTGTTGCTCCCTCTCCCACTGTTCCAGTAGAGTAGTCAGCTCTGCCTTGGAGTCCACACTGGCAGATGCCGACGCCATAGCGCAGCCTGTCAGGGTGGCAGACACTTGATATGTATTAATTTCATTAACAATACACTTTACAATTTAGTCCACTTATCTGCTATTCCAGGGGATGATAACAAAGTGCGCTGGTGTGTGTCGTAAACTATAATCTCAAAAAGTCAACAAAAAACACCACCGTCCGAGACACATACATGAACAAGCATGATTGCAGTCATATGGTATATTTCGCTAAAATCAGGAGAACAAAAAAGCAGATTTGCTCCATCGCTTCACTAACGTCAAACAACGGAGTGTGCAGGTGCAGCTGCCCTCCAGGGACTCAAACTGTCAAACACGCAGTTACTTTTCAAGTTAGCATATATATTCAAATATTTTAGCAGAATGTCCGGTTTAATTCGGAACTAAAATGTCAGCACCAACACCTGCACAAACTGCTTGTTCTACATTCACTTATAGTCGATACTCACTGTACCAGGGGGAGGCAAACTCAGACTGTCTGTTGCAGTCTTTGGCTAGCTAGACTGTGGCTAAACAAGGAAGCTTGCTAGCGACACTCTTTAAAATGGCCACTTTTGAATTCAAGTACTATAGTTTGCATAATGCCGGAGCTTTCCAGACATGTCAGCGTATTGTGAGATTAAAATCATACTCGAACCAACGGAACCTGCCTGTACATGTAGCCTAGCACTGCAGCTAGCAGTATCACAGGTAAACCTGGCTAGTTAGCTAGCATGCTTACTTTACCTCGTTGTTCCGCTCAGTTCTTCTTCGTTTTTACCAAATTTACCAGGACTTGTATTCACCGATATCAGTCCAAACTTGATTGCGCCTAGGTGAATATCCACGTATCGATCACCGTTTCACAGCCAATGCTTAATTAGCTTTATTGTAGCTTTGTGTTCACGGTTTATTATCATTATGGCGAACACGTTCCTCACGTCATTGCACGGGCGACAGTCCACTTTTAATGACGAAACGATTCAACCCGAAATTGCGAAATACCATTTATTGAAATTAATGAAATACTACAAAGCTAATATTACATATTTTTGTCTTACAAAACTCTTCACATTTAACAATTAGTTGCATTCACATAAAATTATATTATTTTGCCTTGAGAGCAAACTGATTAGTTCAAATACATGTTACAAAAACAAATCACTGTTGTATACAAAAGCATATAAAAGCATCGACTTCAGGGATATAGTATATGATTATGATTATTACTGTGTCAATAAGCAATTAATTTCTGTGTTGCATGCATACAAATGGCACACAACAATAAAAATGATTTCCCAAACGTTAGTTATCTTGTATGTATATATAGGAAACTGCCCAGTAATCAGTAGAACTGACTTAGATAACCAATGAAAGAAAAAAACCTTCATACACAGCCATTGCAATTACATCACAGTACAGCAACAGGTAGCAGGGTAGTTATCTGCACTAACTTTGAACTCATTCCCATAAACAAAGTAAATGTGTGATTTCCCTTTCCATGAGTAGGTCACCTTGGTGATGGGGATCAGCTCTATGGTTTGACGCTGCAGACAAAGAGAGGAAATATTAGAATGTTACACAAACACAAAATTAGGCTTGGATTACAAGTATTGTCCAGTCCATTAACAGTGACAAAATATTATTTTATATCCAAATAGAAGACTATGAATAAAGTAGATGCACTGTTACCTGTTGAAGAATGCGTGAGGTCTGGGAGAACTTGCCCTGGTGTTCACTGACAAGGCGCTGTGCAGCATTCACCACTGTAGGGTCTGGGAAGCCCATCACTGGGTATACCTGCACAAAGTAATCAGAAAACTATTAAAAAGTGCTGAAATACCATCGCTGTTTAAATGACGTTCATTTATTGGTTGATGGATCAAGCAGGATAACAAAACGTACGTTGGGCAAATATGACCTCTGAAAATAGGGTTAGTATTGGGCCTAACCCCGTGCCAACACAGCACAAGGGCTGCACAGTCAACAGAGCGTGCCACCATCAGTGGATGTGTTGTGAATGCTGAACACAGAATACGTCACCCACATTTTGGCAGTGATGAGAGCCCCATATACAACAACTGTATCCACACACATAAAACTTAAGAAAACAGACTTGAAGCCTAAAACGACGCTTCAGGTCACAGTTAACATTGTAAAGCACAAGTGTAGCACAAGTGTTACACGCTGTGTAGACCGTTACAATTATTTAGAACGTGGCTAAAATGCATCCTACATGTGTTGACAGTCTGTGTATATATAGATCACAGTAAATGTGTACCATTGATATGACACGGTTATCAGTCTAATAAGGCAGGTAAAACAATGTTCACCAGTATCCTCCCACACCCATATTCTGTTCCCCCTGAGAAAGTGAGAAAGAATATTTTACCATGTACTGAGAGTCCCTGAAAAGCTCCTTGCCAGACACGTTGCTGAGGTTGTCCACCTGCAGTCCACTTGACTGTTCCACAACATAGTTATCAGAGTTGTTGGTCCTGAAAGCATATACATTAAAAAGAAATCCAGTAATCCAGCAATTTTTACAACTGTTATATGCTAATTTACAGTATCAAGTAACCATGCATGTTGATGACCTTCAGATTGTTAAAGGTCCCATATATTAAAAAGTGAGATTGCCATGTCTTATTTGATTATAAAGCAGGCCGAGGTTCTATGTAAATACTATAAAAGTATCAAAATGCTCAATCTAAGGTAAAACACACACAGCCTGTATTCAGAAACGGTGCAGCTACAGTGGTGGTGGTGAGAGCACAGATGCTTTTTCACATGGCCAAAAAGGAATGAATCCCTGTAGACCCTCATGTTAAAATGCTCAACTTTACAGCAGAACATTAAAGTATGTAAACATGTTCTAGCAATGAGCATAATATGGGACCTTTAAGAAGACTGTTAAATGCATTAGTTAAGTCAGACATTATTGACAGAAAAAGCACCATTTCACAGTGAGGTTGATGAAGACCAGAAGCTGTTGTTTTCCACGACATGTTTCACACTGATTCGATCCTTGCCCGTGACATTTGCTGCAACTGTAAACAGAATAATGTTTAATAACGATAAGTATCTATCTTATAAGAAGCACAAACTGCACTATTTATAAATTGCTCTTTTACTTCATTAGAAGGTGATGAGACGCAATGGGTAACACTTACTTTTCCCTTCCTCTGCCACTGCAGTGGTGGCATCGATCATTTCCCATGCGGTACCCAGATCCATTGCAGACCCAACAAACTTTCTGACAGGAGCAAGAAAGGAAAACATATGATTTCGCTATACATATTAAAGGAACCCTTTTAATGAGGTCTGTGGAAATGACTTACATTACCAGCACCGGCACAGTCTTTGCAAGGTTTTCGACCCATTCCCACACAAACGTGGCAGGCCTGTATATGAAATGTTTCTCGTCAGGAAAAAAATCTAAAAGCAATTACAGGAGCTTTTTAGTCCTCAAACACGTTATATAATTTACCTTCATGGACGATGTGTAGGGAACCTTCATAATCTGTTTGCCATCCACAAAAAAGTTGGGAGCTTGAGCAGGAACATCCCAGGGGCCTGGAGGTGGTTGGGCAAAGGCATCCACTGGCTGGCCTGATCCAAGTAAACATATCAGATTATCAATGGGCAGTCGCCCCAAAAACAGCTGACTGACAGCAGAAAAAAGAGGGTTCAACTAATGTAACTAATGCACAAGGTATAAGTACTGTACCATTGTACAGCTCGTGACTCCACTCTGTAGATCTTGATTCAGTAAAGGTTTCCAGGCGGTACTAAGACAAAGCAGGGGTGAAGAAGACAAACAACAGAAACATAGCTTTGGTTATTCATGCACTGAACATCCAAACACAAGCTATTACTTCTGTTGATTACCCTGCCTTTCTAGAAAGTTTTCCTAACACACATTAATTAGACCTCCTCTTACCCTGTAAGTGTTGAATGCATCCATCTTGGTGATCACACCATCCTTTGCTGGTGCTGCACTATAGCAGCACTTGCTGGAGGCAAACTGCACAAACGCTTCCCGAGCAGTATCTTCAGTTATAGATGGGATACTGTCAGCAATGAGGGAATGATATAATGAAAGTGATGGTTGTAATAGCACCTTAAGTTCATAGATTGATTTAACCTTAAAACACATCATGAAAAAATGTTTTGCAATACCCTTAGCAGTGATGTTGAAAAAAAGAAAATAGTTTAGCTTACTTCCAGTGTGGTTGTTCGGGTCCAGGTTGAGGCTGAGGAACTGGAAAAGCAGGCATCGGAGGGGGCAGAAATCCACCTACAACAGATATTGAAAGTTGTTTGTACTGTTTCATTGCTTTTTATATATATATATATATATATATATATATATATATATATATATATATATATATATATATATATATATATATATATATATATATATATATATATATACATATATATGAGTGGGGTAAATATTAGAAACACATTTCAATATAATGTAGTCCAGTTCAACACCACCAGTAGCAATGGCCTCAGTAATAAACAGTTGAACAATAACAAAAACAGACCATTGTAAGATGTGAAGAAGAAATATAGGATATGCAACAGAGCTGTTGTACTGGATTGATTTAGATTGTATAGCTGGACCTAATTAGGTGGCCAGGGAGTAGATAGGACAGTAGCCTACCATGAAAAGTAGATGTAGTCACAGATGCTATTAGTGGGGCCACGACTACGTGCGGCATACTGTACCTCCTCCGCCTGCCACGGTTCCTTCGTAGCCAGGCATTTTGTCAAACATGCTGGCTGGAGGAGCGCTGGGGCCCTGGAACTCAGCTGCAGGTGGGGCGAACATTGCTTAAACAAACCAGAAGAACCCGTTCAGTTATATGAATGGATGTAGACTTTAACAGCCTAAAGCTTGTTAAGTTCTCATGACTCACGGCTAGCCTAAAAAAAAATAAAAACTGCTAGAGACTCTAATGCGCATCATTGATCTTTTCAGAAAACATTAGGCTAATTCTTGAAGTTTCTAAGTTGTAACATGTTTCTTTGGCAACGCCTAAAGACAGCGTGTGAGAGTGACTAGGCCTACCTTGTCCCTTAATCTATTCTGACGTGTTTTACAGCAACAAAAAGACAGAGTTACGTCTTTTAACAAACACTGTCCAACCACTCGTAGGCGGTGACAGCAGCCCATGGATGTATGGATGTACTGTAGGCCTATATGTAGGCTACAGGTACCCGCCTCAGTTAACGTCACAGTGTGTGTGTGTGTGTGTGTGTGTGTGTGTGTGTGTGTGTGTGTGTGTGTGTGTGTGTGTGTGTGTGTGTGTGTGTGTGTGTGTGTGTGTGTGTGTGTGTGTGTGTGTGGGAGGGGGGCAACGGAAGCGGGCAATTATAACACTATTGTAAATGTCCTAGATTATACTTAATAACAAAATGGTTTAAAGTTCAGTGCAAAAGTTTTATTAGGCTACACCTCTATGGAGCTTACCGGGTACCCCTGCAGACGCTGGTATGTAACCGGGAATGGCCGTTCCGTAGGTTCTGTTCTGGTGGCTGTAGAGTACGGGAAACGAAAGTAGCCTTGGTCAGTGAGGTGGAAAACAATACGCGCAACATTTCGTTTGACGTAGTTTTAAAACAAACAAAAACACACACAACATAGAGCGACGCTTACCCCGATACAGGCTGAGACTCCATTTCAAAGCGCTAGAAAACAACCAATTGAGGAAATACAACTATTCCTACGTGCTCTACCTAATGCACGTAGGCTCTAATCACAAGCAATCATGTGACAAAAAAATCAGATCATTATCTTCTGTCTTCTATCTGTCACACCACCCACCTCCGTTTACAGAAACTACCTCTTCTTCAGACTGTAAAAAAAGTAGTTAATAAAACTCTACCTTAATTTTTGTGTTTCATTCAGCTCGAGGGCTCACGCTATGGTCTTTAAAGCGCTCATAAAGAAAGAAAGTAAAAGAAAGTGCCCCCCACCCCTCTCATCTGTCCAGGAAGTGCGCACAAACTTATGAACAGGCTTATAAAAGGTGGGCGTGAAGTTTAAAATATAATAATGTAGGCTAACACTCACAAACACCAAAACAAACACTACGAGATTCATGTTATTTCACTAAACAGAGTTTTGGGGAATACATGTAAATTTCAGTGGATCAAAACAGTTTTAAAGTACTGTAGTTCTGATAAAATACAGTACCCATAAGCCTTTGCACCACTCACGGAAGTCCTTTTCTTTCCTTCCGCCGTCGCTGAAGTCCCTTTTGGATTTACATCGGCGGGTGAGTCGATGCAATCTATGTTCATCAGCGCGATTTAGGGCGTTATTTGACAATCCTGATGTGGATTATCAATAATAAACGTCCACTCTACGTATAATGCATGAAATTGTCATCTTATACTGTCTTTAAAGTGTCGTTCTTGGGCCAGGTGCTGCTCCTAAAACGCTGACCGGGTGCTAACGATCTCCCCGTAAAATAGGGTTGTTGTATTCAGTTAAGGCCTGATGTAGCTAGCTACATTGTGGCTTACAGATACATAATCAAATATAAAAAATGACAACATTAGACATACGTTAAATGTTTATATCCATTCAGACCATACTGTTTAAGCGGAATGCGTGAAGTGGAGTAGCATGACTGGCTAAGATAACTAAACATTGACTGCATCTTATTAGCTAGCTAGCTAGCTGATGTTGGTCAACACGTTTAACGTTACCCAAAGGCTTAATGCTCACTCAACAGAAACCTTAACGTATTCTTGGTTTATTGCCGTTAGTCGCAGGCTCAATGATCGTTTGTCATTGAGATCTAATGTCTAAATGTGGCAGTGAGCTAGCTAGTTGGAGAAACCTTTGCTAATAAATCCCTAGTAGCACGTTGTGTTGTAACGTTAACGCTGCAACACTGACACAAGTATTCTAAATTGTTTGTAACCTTGTTCTGTCCTCAGTCACCATGGCAGCCCTCAGGCCCCTCACAAAGCCCAAGATTGTCAAAAAGAGAACCAAGAAGTTCATTCGCCATCAATCTGACCGATATGTCAAGATTGCGGTAAGAGTCTATATGACATAATAGACGTCCTCAGCTTGGTTAGACTGCAAGCAGTTAATCCTTAAATATCTTATTTTAATATCCAACAGAAAAACTGGCGTAAACCCAGAGGTATTGACAACAGGGTCCGCAGGCGGTTCAAGGGTCAGATGCTGATGCCCAACATCGGTTATGGTAGCAACAAGAAGACAAAGTACATGCTGCCCACTGGCTTCAAGAAGTTCCTGGTGCACAATGTCAAGGAGCTCGAGGTCCTGATGATGAGCAACAAGTAAGTTGTTTGTGCACATAACTATTAAATACTGTAGATTATTTGTCTCTCACACAATGTTTATTTTAAGGTGTGCACAAGGGTAGTTCTAGTTGGAGAGATTTTGATATACTGGTTGAAGTGGGACTGGCACTTCAGATTAATAGAGGTGAATGGAATTGTAGGTGCAAACAAAGTAAACGTGTTTTTAGTCCTTTGACTACCATGGAATAAATTCCATTCACCTCCAGTATAGAGATCTCAAACCTCAGCAAGGGCAAAGTCAACTAAACCTTAAATGGCATTAAGACTGACATAAGTCAATTTCAGATTGTATTAAAGACTGAGTTAATACTTAAGGCTGTGATCAGGAACAAGCGGAGGCCTACTCTGGCAACTTATTGGTAGGTAATTTCAGTCTTATGGGATTGATGGATGCTTGCTGAGCTTGTGAGAAAATATTGTGGCATGTTTGTCATTTTGACATGAATACATATTAATAAAAAAGTTTGTAGGTTTGGACATAAATGCAAATATAAATGTAATTTAAAAGAATATTGATTTTCAAATATTGCACCTGTCGATACATAGCGAAATATTCTGTAGCCTATTTTGCCATCAATACTGCCGATGTTGTCTTTGCTGTAATCAAATCAGAATATATTTATGTTGAACATGGTATTTCATTTTATCAATGGGAAACGTGTACAGACAAGGCTGGCAGCAGCAGCAGCGCCACGTCAGACATGTTTCTGGTGTGCAAAGACAGAAAAATCCACGCAACAGAAACTCCACACATCCAGTGTGTAGCCGGCCTAATAATATAAGCAAGGACTTGAATGAGGAGTCCAACATAGTTTAACTGACTTCACAGCAACCTGATGCTGACAATCCTGGATAACTGTTCGCACAGTTTATCAACTCACTTTGTTTAACCAGAAGGGATAGCTGTGAGTAGGAGAGGAGTTTGTACTAAGGCTTATGGCTGTCCTTGTATTTGGCACAATGGCCATATTTTTTCATGCAGTTTTACTTGAGCTGCGAAATGGCCCTTCTTGCTTTCTGTGCACTGCAAACTGGATAAAACCATGGATCTGGTGTTAATCATGTCATTCATGGTTTCTGAAGGGATGGAAGCTTAGCATAGGACATTTTTTCATCTTATCAGTTTATTTTCAGAAGAAAGGGTACGATTATTTAGCTTGTCATTGATTGAGCCGTGATACTACTTCCTTAATGTCAGCGTTTAGTCTGACTGAACTTAGACTTGCAAAATGGCAACTGCCGATTTTCAAAGAGGGGTTGAATTGATCTGTTTGGAGATTTTAACTGTATTAGTTGGGGTAATGGATGCTTATTATTGCAAGGATAAGGACCGGTAATTTGAATCAAAAGGTGTAGAACTTTAAACCTGTGCAATGTGAGCTAGCTAACAAAGTATGCTTAAAACCCTGTCCACACTATTTACTGTCCACAGGAGCGAGTAGACTACGTCACCCGTGTCTAAAACAGTGATATTTATTACAGTAACAGTGTTTCTAGGAAGATGTTTGGCTTTTCCCATCCACTGTTTTTTGGAGCCAGCATCTAACAGAAAATTGAGTAGCCAGTTACTATTATTGAGCACATAAATACATGGAAATGGCATTTTGGTCAATGAGGATATGTTTTACTGTTTGGATGCAGTTTTGCTTTGTAAATGGGATCCAATCATTAAACTGTGAATCTGGTTGATTCCAGATGTGGTGACATTGATTTTGCTGAAGACCGGTTTCACACTTATTCAAAGTGGTCTATGTTTTATCAAAAGCTCTGAACAGAAGTATTGATGGTAGTCAGAATTTCTCCTAAGCTTTGAGAGACTTTATGTAGTAGTTTACCCTATGCAGAAAAAGCAGACCAACTTCAGCACAATTGCAACCCAAACTGTCACCATGGCATTTTATTAAACATCTTGTCATTAACCTAACATCCTTCCCTCTCGTTCTGTAGGACTCACTGTGCTGAGATCGCCCACAACGTCTCATCTAAGAACAGGAAGGTGATTGTGGAGAGGGCAGCTCAGCTGGCCATCAAGATTACCAACCCCAACGCCAGACTCAGAAGCGAGGAGAACGAATAAACTGGTTATTACCCAATAAATGTTTAAAAATTGAAACTGGCTCATGGATATATTTTTTTTCCTGCAATTTATAGCTTTTTAGTGGTGATGTAGCAATGGTCTGGATAATGTTTTTAAATTTTTTATGGAGGAGAAAGGCTCATTTCAGAGTTGAATTCAGTGGGTTGCTTTTTGGCTGAGAGGATAGGAAGCTCGGCAATTTGGACAGACAAACTTGGAATTATATTGTGGCTATTGGGGAATTTGTGGAATATTGGTTGTCCAAATACCCCATTACAATGAAATTTGTTTAATTGGATGCAGTGATTTTATTTACTTAATCAAAATGTTGAGTAACACTGGCACTCCAATAATCTTTTATTTGCTTGTAAAGAATCAAACAAGTTGCTTCTGAGCCTCATTTAAACTAGTGTCACTGGTGGGGAGATATCTAATTTGCATAAAGGAAAATGCGTTAACAGGTCTTGAGGTGACCACGGAGTTATAAATGGGTAGTTAATTTCGGGCATGATACTTCAGAGATTAATTATTTTTGTATGGTGCGCGGGCATCAAAACTGAAAGGAAATGCTCATACGTGCTTGAGTTGGTGTCTACACCGATGGCTACAGAGCTGGTTGTATTCTCCCTTGGGTAAATGGGGTTATTCTTCATTCCAGATGAATGGATGCTGAAACAAAATGAGCAAAGATGCCAGAAGAAGAGTATTCACCCATATATGGAAGAGGCCACATAACTTCGTATAAACACTTTTCCTTCCAAGACGTGATCTGGGGTAGATGCTGTTTGTATGGCTTCTTGCTGTCGAAGAACATTCTGGACTCAATTCAGTTTTTTTTTTTTTTTTTTTTTACTTCTACCATATTTCTCAAGGTCACTTGAAAAAATGAGCAGCATTGGGAAAATCACAAGTTGGAGATGTAGATCAAATGGAACTTTATCCCAAGGGAAATTGTGTGGCAGTACAACGTAGGAAAAATGGCAAATTAGACAAAATACAGAAGACTATCATAAAGGTGCAAAATGTACACAAAGTCAAATGTAAACAGGTTAACGGTATATGTACGTACATATTTGTTACTTTATATACTTCATTTCAGAGGCATAAATTGTACTCTTTCCTCCACTACATTTGTCTTACGCCTATCATTACTTTGCAGATGAGGCTTTTACATACAGAACATAATCAACTTCTAAAATATGCATCAATGTATATTCAATTATCCAACAGCACCATACAGTAGTTACAATTAGCTCCACCTTGACTGACTAGAATTGAAACACTGCTACTGTGTGTAGGGATCAGTAATATAATAATATTCTAATAATATATACTCTGAAAGGGACCACTCTGTCCAATGAATACTTTTACATGTCTTTTATTTGTGAAATTGGCCCCACGCTTTCTGTTAACCACAACTAGTAAACTGATCTTGATGTTTAAAATGGGTTGACTGCTCCTTTAAATAACACAGAGTATAAAGGTTAGAATAGAACAAACCAAGAATGGAATCATAGACTTGTACAAAAAAAATGTGGAGAAGCCAGCTCACAGTCTCCTTCCAGGTTTTCGACT
Source organism: Gymnocephalus cernua (assembly GCA_023631565.1). Classification (NCBI taxonomy): domain Eukaryota; kingdom Metazoa; phylum Chordata; class Actinopteri; order Perciformes; family Percidae; genus Gymnocephalus; species Gymnocephalus cernua. The sequence goes on along the minus strand of CM042433.1, from coordinate 8,678,434 downwards.
AACTACAAGGAGATTGGCATTATGTATCAGCATGTTTAGACAAATCCACAGCCGACACTCTGGTGTAATATCAATAGATTAAATAGGTTGTTATTAGAAGTGATTGCCTTGAAATGGCCAGTTCAGATTGTATATTGTTTGGAGATGTTTGGAGCCAGCTCCCTGCAGAGAAAGTTTCCATTGCATTCTGGCAGGCAAGCTGTGCCCCACCGCCCTGAGCCCTCTGCCATCTGTTCCTGTAAAACTGACATTGCCAGAGATGCAAAAACATAACATTTATTTAGCCAGTCGGCTTGTGGCTGTTTGGAACTGAAGACGTGAGTTACCAATGCTGGTTAGAAAAAGAAGAAAAAAAACAGTCACAGTGTTGGATCTGAATCTTTCCTCTTTTAAATAACCTGCACCTGTTTCTGAAGGGGCTTTGAATGACTCACCTGAGAGGACTGGAAGTTCTCCAGAGAGGGAGGAGAACATGAGAACAGCAGGACAGGCTGAGGCTGCAATGTCTAAGAGACAGTGAGAGTGTCAGGAAGAGGACAGCATCCATGTTTTCCTTGTCACTGATCAGAAAATGAACATGTCAGCAAGGGTAGCATTTGGAAAGGGTCGCCTTGCTCCCAAGAAGCTCTCCTTCGCTTTCCCTCAGACAGATTCCCTGAGGAAAGGCAGCCGGTCTGCAGGAGGAAAGCGGAGGATGTTCTCATTTTCTCTCAGATGTCGACTGGGCATCATCAGAGGGGGAACCAAAGGTATAGCCGACTGTAATATTTTGGGAAATGGTAATGTATTCAGTTGGTGTCTTTGTAGCACAAGACGTGAGACTTGGAAGTTTGAGTTATTTTCCAATTTATGCAGTTATAGAAAAGAAAAGTTTTGTTGCCGACACAAAATAACTTAAGTTTAGGTTAATCTGTAATGAATTAACCCCAATTACATATATTACCTGAATGAATTAAAAAACAGAGAGTTAAACTATGTGTGCAGCAGAGCTGTTAAACTGAGAATTCGGTTTATTGAAATCTGGGCTTTTGAGCTACCTCAAAGGTGAACACTGAAGCATGAGTATGTGCAACACATCCTTATCCGGTGGCTGTTTTTTGTCACACTAATCTGTGCTGGCTGACAAGTGAGTTAGACATATTGCTTTTCAGACTTCCACTTGCAACTGAATCTGATCACCATAAGATGGCAGTGTGGTCAGTTTGATTAAAGGAGCAGGTTAAGATTACAGTCCTTCCACCTAGAATACCCACTTTTGTCTATAATGAAAATTCTGGTTACGTTTTTTTTACAATTATGTAGAGAAAACATTGGGACATTGTATAAAGCGGCACTCAATAATGAACACAATCACAGGTTATTCTTTTATTCAGAGTTTTAAATATTATGCACCTTGTTTTTAGTCTTTTTAAATACTCTACTTTGTTTCTACTTTGGTTAAGCATTCCTAACCTCTATTTATATGCCAAGGTTGCTACAAATATTCCACTTTCTTAATCTAATCATTGCATTATTACTCACACCACATCCATTATGTTGATATCTGGTCTGGAGGAAGTGTCATTTGTTTTATTATAACCCAACGTTTGCCACCCTGTTCCCAGGGGTTTTCATCACTCCACCACGCTGCTCCATCTACCGATTCTCTTTATTCTGTTGGAAATTAATTAGTCTCGCTCTGAAAGACTGCGCTCACACACATTGTAAATTGGGTATTAAGGACAAAAGTCTCAGAGGAAATTATCTACACCGAAGAGTATTATGTCCACTGGAACAGCTGACTAATTAGGCTCCATGCAACAGCAAGTAGAAACATTCTAGAATTTTTTTGTTTGTAATCGCTTTACACATCTGTAAAATAAGCAGTTGTAGAATAGATGGTATAATTTCACACTGTGCATTACTGAATTGTCAGTTTTGCTGGTGTTGTACCTTGTTTGTTTTTTGTTTTTTCTGGCCTCCAGAGTCTCAGTGATGACAACAATTTGTCTGCAGTGACCAAAACAATTGAGGCAGCCAAGGCTCCAGGGGCTGCCAGTGAGGCTGGAGGAGGGCATTTGTTGGTGGTGGTTGCAGTGGGGGGCAGGAAGTGGCAGGCGTCGAGGTTTGTGTGCATGACAAATGGTCAGACAGGTGTGTCGACGGGTCATTTAGCAGACCCGTTAGTCCTTCTGTGTTGGGTGGAGGGACCTCAATGGGCCCAGGATTAGCAGAAGGTCCTCTCACTCTCCTGAGGGGGAACCATGAGATGACGGGCTTTAGAGAAAGTGCATTTAATTGTTACACAATCGCTGAGATTCTAAATGTTCCTTTTTTTGCTTTTCTTTGCACATCATTTATTTTGACTTGACTATAGTTGAATCTGTCATCACAGCCTTGTGCACGACAACTGCACTTTTATGAATGACATTTCAACTGCTAGACATCTCAAACAGGCAGCTGTTCTGCACAGGAATTTTGCATATGCATTTTCCATTAGGTGCTTGTGTGTTTTTGAAAGAGAGTTAGAAACACTAGCGCTGTGCAGATACAAGCTCTGTACAAATGGCTGCAGTATGTGAGAAAAACGTGACAGTGCAGGGCTCAGTCTGACAATGAATGTGCAGGTGGTGTTAATTGTGCAGAGAGTTGAGTGTGTGCAGTTTTGTCAAGTCTAATCATGGTGTGTGTAAATGTGCGTGGGTGGGTTTGAGAATGTGCATATGAGGGGTGTTTGACTTGGTTGTAAATGGATAATGTGTGTGTGTGTGTGTGTGTGTGTGTGTGTGTGTGTGTGTGTGTGTGTGTGTGTGTGTGTGTGTGTGTGTGTGTGTGTGTGTGTGTGTGTGTGTGTGTGTGTGTGTGTGTGTGTGTGTGTGTGCTGGGGGAGGGAGTGACGATCGTGTGTGCCTGCCTCACTGAACCCCTCTGGCAGAGGGAGAGAGAGAGAGAGAGAGAGAGAGCAAACACACTCACTCTAGCTCTGAATGAGAGAGGAGGGTTATGTGTGAGCTCATGTGAGTGTATGAACAGGGGATGATAAACCCTCTGGAAAAGGACGGCTGATTAGTAAGAATAGCTCAAAAATGGAGCCACAGCAGGATGGGAAGAAAAGGACATGAACCATTGCTCTCCCTGCTTTGGATTTGATAGAAAAACAGAGCTTGGTAGATTTATAATTTTGACGACTGAGAAGAACCCCTGACATATTTTTGTCACCAAGTTTAAATCGAGAGAGGATCAGAATTTGCCCTTTGGAGCTCAATTCCTCACTGGGTTTTACAAACAGGGACAAAGGTTAAGGAAATGTTGGCAAAGGAATGAAGAAACAAAGATGGTATTTCTGTTCTATTTGAGCAGCTGAGACTCTTTTACCTCAGGTGGATCCTCAGCTCTCTGCTCACTACTAAAGATCAGCAGGGTTACATTCCGTGGGTGGCTGCGCTGATTAAACTATAGCCATGCTGTGTGGTCTAAGGAGAGACACCAAGAACAGCATTGGTAAGAGCACCACACTGATCTTTGCAACGCGGAGTCAAGGGGGTAAGCTTGTGTGTTGTAGTAAAGGATTGGTTTCACCTGGTTCACCTTTAAAGAGTGGTTTATGTCCAGAAATGTGTAGTTCATCTGAGAGACAGCCGCTGCAACTGATGAGTGTTAGCTCAATGTTTCTTCTAATTGTTATCCAATTGTTACCTGTAACCATATAGCCTGAATGCAAATCAATTTGAGCATATAATCATTACAATGTATGTATTATGGTTGTGATTGGTTGAAAGAAATTTAAATGTCAGTGGACTTGACCACCAGCTCTGCAGACCATTGTGCCATATGTAATTGGGGCAGATATAGCAATGTAAACTAGGTCTGGCAGGACCCTCGTTTATAAATAAAGTTTTACATCTGAAAATAGCAATATGATTTAATTGTCACTGTTAATGCCGCCACCATATTTAACCTACATTCTGATTTGTTACGAGAGGGATGGCATACAGTGCCCTGAATTAAACCAGGAGTTAATTGACTCACCACATATTTATGCAGTAGCACAGAATTTTATTTTAGTCAGTGCGGCACTCTGAGGTCCTTTAGATGCAGCTCTTCTGGCAAACCTCATCCTTGAGCCTTTGCCTAACCTCCTTTTCAAAGACAATAGAGACAGAGAGACAGTTTTTTCACAATAGTTGTTTCATTGTTGGGGCTGTTTATTAATCAGCTCCATTCTGATTAGGGTAGATGATGGTTATTTATAAGCTGGAGGAGGATGGCTTGATGGTACAGTAGCGCTCAGTCACGCGCAGACTGCTGGGTCTGCGTTACCCAGAGCTAATGTTGCCTTTTGACTGCATTGACAGCTGCTGGACTGTCACGGCCCTTAGGAGCTTGCATGGTTACGAGGGTTTTGCCCAGCCTAAAGTGTTTGTGATGTGTCACTGTTTGTGCCTCACAGCTACTGGACAGGATATTTGTGCAAGGATGTGTGTGTAAATTAGTGTGAAATACCATATTATGCATATGTATGTGCTATACATTACAAGCCCAGTAAATATATTTCTGTAGTTAAGGTCTGAATCATGCAGCTGTGTGCACAAGAAGGCTGAATTTCCTTCTTTACTCCTCGTATCCAGGGCCTGTCCAAAGGTTTTTTAGGCCAGCGAAGGTTTGACAAAGGATCCATGCCTCTCTGCTGTCTACAGGCCTCATCTTCAGTTGGGCAGATGTGGAAACTTGATTGACTTGGACAGAGGGAACACAGTTGTGTTTGATGCCCTCCGAGCACTTGCTTCCCCCAGCTCAGTCTTTAGAAGTCAGCACAGATAAAAGACTGAACTGAGGGAATGTGGAATGTAATTTTTGAAAAATTGATATACTGTCAGGCTTGGGACGATACCTCTTAAATGTTAGCCAGACACATTGTATAAAATTGTGTTGCATATTAAACTGGGCCTACAATAATGTGTAGGGTGGCCTAAAGCCTTTACACATACCTTTTTATGGTACATACAATACTAAGCTATTAAAATAATAATTATTGACATATTCATATATTTATACATCATGTTTTAATGTTAAACATACATGTGGCACAGTGAATCCTTAAGCTTAACTGTATCTGTGGATGGCTACCTTAGTGGCCTACAATCATCAGTGTTGTATAAACGAAAAACAAAATCACAAATAGGCCAATTTATTTTTGCTAATACTATGTCAGAAATATTTAAATTTGTGAACAAATTTGATTGACAGATACACATTCCTCACCAATTGACTACAAGAGGCAACAAAATGAGGGCCAAACAAAACAGTGCCACTCTACGCTAGGCTATTGCCTAGTCCACCTATACGCTGACTGTAGGCAATTCACTGACTATGGATAAGTACCTTATACAACCCCACTCAAAAATATTCTGAACTATCCATGTCGGTAGCCTGTAGCATGAGGCACTAACATGGCCCCTACACTTAAATACACTTAAAAACAGGCCTTGGCACAGCTCCTCTTTAAATTGGTAACATGATGTTCAATCACTGTGCTGGACAGCTGAAAAGGTAATCCACAGTGGACAGGATTAAAGAAGTGCCAAATCCGTTTCCTCATCACTATGACTGCTGCATTCAGGTTCAGATGGCTGAGTGGTGGTTCTGCTAATCTGAGGCCAGCCCTGTGCTCTGTCAGCAATAGGTCCCACTGTGGGTAAAAAAAAAAAACAGTTTCCCTGCAGAGCAAATTAAACATTTCCCATCTTTCTGTAGCAGCTGCTGTAAATGACTTGAAAATGATGATTTTCTCTGTATGCCCCGAACAGTCCATTAACTGCATGCTGTTCTTTCTGGAAAATTCCCATGCTTTAATAGCTGCATACATCAAGCTCGCCGCAAATGTATTCTTGTGTTAAATTAATGGTTTTCAAGGGTCTCTGCTGCAGACAGAGATGAGCTATTCAAAACCCTCAAACCTTTTATGGAGTTGTGGAAACAAAATGGAGTGACCTTGCAGGGTCCTGAATTCAGGCTTATCAACTCTCTGTTTCAGTTAAGGTTCATGCCTGATGCTGGTGTTTTCCCACCGGAGGGACTTTTGCAGTTCTTAGAACTAAAACGTTCCTAGAACACTTTTTTCGTCGTGTTCCCACCGTACAAATTTGGGGATTTTTTAGTTCCTCTGGCCGTATTACGGGACTTTTTTAGCTCCTACTTCAGAGCAGGGTCTTTTCCCTTTTCCTAGATCTACTTGATTGGTCGAACTTATAAGTCACGCCCACTGCCAACCCAGATCTTGCAGTGCGCCGTCTGTACTTGCAGACAGAGCAACAGCGGGACGTTTTTAGCAATTTTCTCCATCTTATTCATCATTAAAGTCACTTCTGACAACGTTTTAGGCAAGAAATGAACTATTTAGATTTCGAATATAGGCAGTCTTCCGAAAATCGTTGCCGAATTGACAATTTGCTTCAAAGTTTTCGGAGCTCCATAAAGTGAAAGGACTGGCAGCTGGTGGCTGCCCTCGCTTGTTTGCTGGTCGGCCTGTCTTCCTGGGATGCTCCGCTGTAAACTAGCAGACTCTCAGACCGCGGTCTCGTAAGAGGCTTTTATTTCGCCGTTGTTTGTTTAAATATCACAACACATGCCCATCATAAGATTAACGGGAACGTGTGGTTAACTGCCTTTTTGCCGTTAAACTCCACAAGTGCCTGGTCCGCCGTGCACGCACACACACACACACAGAGAGAGAGAGAGAGAGAGAGAGAGAGAGAGAGAGAGACTCCAGCCTAGTCTTTAAACGCTGCTGTTCAAACTCCATTATGAGGATCCCAGAAAGGCACAACAGGAACATTCTGATGTTCTCCTCCATCATGCTGCTTTGTAGTTGTATGTGGCGCTAGGTCTAGTGACGATGTTATAAAGACCGTTGCGGTGCTTGCGTCACTCCCTTACCCCTCCTACCAGTCCCTGTGGTCACTTGGCCGGTGGGAATACAAATGGAAAAAAAGATTTTGGGGGAGAGTAGTTCTTAGAACTGCTTAGAAATGTACTTTCCCCCTAAAAAGTACAAGTACTATCCAGTGGGAAAACGCCTTGCTGCAAGTGGCTGTTGGCTTAGTGCTGCCCCACCCCCTCCCACCAAGAGCCTCACATTACCCAGGGTGCAGTTCAAAGCATTAACATGTGTGCAGCTGTCATGATGTGCAGTGAATGGTCGTGTTCATTTAGCCTTCTGGTGCAGAGTTTCCCTACATGTCACCACAGTGCTTCATAACAGCACCTCCATACCTCCCTGCTGTCTCCTCAGATGAAGGACCATACTCAAAGGGGAGCAAGGAGCACGGGGCATCTGACCAATCACATTCATCCTGCAGGCGTAGCTTCTCAGGTACAATACAGTCAAACCTGACATTTTGTTTTCTATCTGTTATCTGATTCATGCTACTGTGTCCTCAAAAAGAAAAAGAGTCATGTCGTTTTTGACTGAGATTTTTGTCTATCTGTTTGTATAGCCATGTGCTGTGTTTTCCTTGATGTTTCACTGTTTTGAATGCTTAGATAAGGTAAAAAAAATGCTTGTGTGGCATACCTGTCATTTGCAGTAAACCACACTTGGTAGACTTCACGTAGAACGATCTAACAGCACAGCAGAACATGGACCACAAGACAGAATGAGTCCTCTGATGACACTATGTAGCAACATGTCTGTCAGAGTCAAGTAACTAATATTCATTCACTTAAGAATGCAATTGGATTTGCCTCTTTTGTAATAATGCATTGAATGTCTTTCCATTATCAGTATTTAGGGTACTATTAATAAAACTGACTCCGTCCTCCTCCGTCACATGTCACAAAGATTCCCTCAGATTGAGAGATTTGAAGGAACAAGGAAAGGACAGGAAAGGGAGAAAATAAAGTCTGTGGTCATGTGTCAGAGGGCATTTCTGTGAGCGATTCAGGAGAGAAAGATGAAGAAAAAAGTATTTTGTTGCCTCAGACAGGGTGACTCTGTCAAGCAGACGCTAATTCTGACTGTGGATCTGTGTCTGTATCTGTCAGCAGAGGAGTACCGAGGAGTGACCACGGTGGACCTGATGAAAAGGGAAGGCAGCAGCCTTGGCCTCACCATCTCCGGAGGCTCTGATAAGGATGGCAAGCCCAGAGTGTCAAACCTACGGCCAGGTGGGCTAGCTGCCAGGTGAGATCACTGCTCTGTGATGCGGTTAAAACCTGGCAACCACACCAAGCTGTCCAAACTTGTTATTCTGCTCCTACAAATGTGCACGTGTTGCAAAGTTATAGCAGCTTGCTTTAACTGCAGGACTGTAGGTGTTGTGTTAGATCAGCATGATGCCGTCCCTCAGAGTAATACCCATAAGTCCCCAAGAAACCATATAAGAAGTTTTGATTTAGTTGTTAATATTTTGATTTTTGTATTGTCAGTTCATGTTTAATCCACTGTATGGTGGTAATAATTCAATATACATATTTTGTGAGCTTGTTTTTTTATTCAGTGATTGCTTAATTAAAATTCAATTAAACACAGTTTCCCAGACGTCAACGGCATTAAACTAATTTTCTCCAACATCAACCACACGAAAGGAAAATGTAGTGGAGGACGTTTCATGATGATTAAGCAGTGTGACACACACACACACACACACAGTTTTAAGAATGACACAGCCCCTCTGAAAATGTCTTGGCAAAATATGCCATCGCTTGTCAAGTCTAAGGAGGTTTAAAGACAGACACCGTGCTAATTCTTCCAAGCAGCTTGTCTTCCCACAGCTGAGTTCATGCTTGTGTGGAAGTGCTAGCTAATTTACTGGGTGGAGAGAGACGCAGACAGACAGGAGAGAGACTGGCAGTGGCACTGTGTGATGAGACCGGACCGGATCAAGACGGTCAGCTCTGCTGGTCAAGACATCTCTCTCTGTCTGCTGTCAGTGCTGATTGGCAGTAGCCGTAAGGTGAGAGGGGCGAGAGGGCAGAACGTCTATGTAATTAATTAGCCTTCCAATGAGCAGCATGTTGACTCAGAATGTCATATATGAGACAGCATGTACAATCATCTGCGTCAGTGTTTGAAGAGAAGACGCTTTCAGCCATCCGCTCGACGCTCACTATTCAACACAGCTGGCTCTGTGTGTTATTCCACATGCTGCAAAGGGATTTCTAATCAAATTATCATTGCAGTTTGGACAGAAATTTATACAACCAACTTCTTGTTCTACTTCCGCCTCTTTCAAACAGTTGAAACAGCCAGAATATTAATTTCAGATCAGACAGTTGCATCTGATTTTGTTCATGAACGGATCAACTTCATCAAAATGTGCAACAAACCGGTAGCTCATAGTAAGTGTAACATTTAAGGTGTGAGCCGTAAAACCAATAAATGAGCAGAAAGAGGCTAAAATTATCTGCAAAGGTGTTGATAATGATCTGCCCCTCAGTTAGAAAAACTTGCAATTCCAAAACCCAAGTGACTTGCAGTGAATCTAGAGCTTTTTAGGGCCATGGGGGAAGTTTCCCGCATTGCCCGATTACAAATCCAGCCTTCATCTTGATGGCCTGTACATGACTTTCCACAGGAGTGACCAGCTGAATGTAGGAGACTACATCAAGTCAGTGAATGGCATCAACCTGTCAAAGCTTCGCCACGATGAGATCATCAGCCTGCTGAAGAACATTGGGGAGCGAGTTGTGCTGGAAGTGGAGTACGAGCTGCCTCAATTTGGTAGGTGAAGTTCTGCAAGAATAATATTTTGCTTGATTGTTCAACAAATGCTCAGATGTTTGGAGACATTGCTGTCATCAAAAAAAAATGATTTGTATTTTCAAATGCATAAAAGTTAGGAAATAGGTTGATATTAAGATAATTAGTTAAGTCTGCAGACCATAAAAAGGCTTGTCTTATGATTTCTAGATGTCTATCTTAAAACTAAGCTAAATTAAAAAAAAAAAAATGAAAATGTAGATGTCTAAAAATGTTCCACCAATTTAGTCCCGAATTAACCTCATCATCTATACATCTTTTTTGGCCTGCAAATAACCAGGTCAATACTTATTGGGTTTCCTTGATCAAGGCACTGGCCTCAGAAACAGAGTTGTTCCCCAGGTGCTGCACTGTGGCTGCCCACTGCTCTTAAATCATTAGCACTGGTCAAAAACATAGATTCATTAAACATATTTCCACAATCCATATTTGTTCTCATGATTCAGCACTCACAACACTCAGGTGACACTATAATCAAACTGTTGTAAAAGCTTTCTACATTGCTAATTTTATGTGTAGCTTTGGTGGATTGTAGAAATAATTTTCTGAATCTGTCCTTTCCTGTCGATTCTTAGTCCAGAACCCCTCAGGAGTCTTAACCAAAACCATGGAGGTGTGTTTACACAAGGAGGGAAACAGCTTTGGGTTTGTTATGAGAGGTAGGTGGACAGGCTGTTTTCTTGTGTAAATCCAAAATTAAGTAAAAATAATTATCTTTTTGCACTGATTTATGTTGTGTGTTTTGTTTATCTAGGAGGCTTCCACGAGGACTGGCGCAGGTCTCGTCCTCTGGTGGTTACATACATCAGGCCCGGAGGTCCCGCTGACAGGTGAGGGCATGGATAAATGAGTTAGTGTTTGTGTGGTACTATTTATGTGGCTTGTGGGCATGTTATGTCTTGATCATGCATGAATGAGCCTATTCAAATTATTGTATGTGTGCATACATGCGTATTTCTATATCTATTTAGATGTATAAACTCATGGATATGTGTCTTACTAATTGCCTTATATTTGTCCACAATTGAAATAGTTATCCATTAACCATGTGGAATTAGATTATTAAGACTTATGCTTTTTAATCTGCAATATGTTTATGTGCACATTATTTCTTTTACATTCAGTCTACGCTTGGGCCGGTGCATGAAATTGTGGTAGATTGTGGTGGATATGTTATCTGCAAAGCAGAAAGGGCACTGCTCATCCTGAGGCTAATGCAACATTGCACTTTTCTCCATGAAAACCAAAACACTGGACCAAACATAATTCATCATCAAAGACTTTATGGCCATTTATCTAATTTATCCTTCATCTCACCTGGGAGGGGACACTCATGTGGAAAAGTTTGATTTACTGTGACTGGTGCTTCAGCGCTTGTATGAGCATCTTGTGCTGGCCGCCTGTGTTTTAATTTATTTTTCTCTTTCTCCTGTGTTTATCCAGAGAGGGCACTTTGAAGGCCGGAGACCGAGTATTGAGTGTAGACGGGATGCCTTTAAACCGAGAGAAGCACGCTGACGCTTTGACCATGCTGATGCAGAGCGGCCAGGAAGCTCTTTTCCTTATTGAGTATGACGTCTCCGTTATGGGTGAGTATACACACACACAGGGAATACGTGGAGGATTGGTAGGGCCGTGTTGCTCTGAGGGTAAAGAATGTGGCTGTTTAGCTGCATGGATGTGAGTGAGCGTCAGTCCTGGAGACGCCACCAGGGGAGTCTGACTGGCCCAAGAGCACACTTCTACAAGGAAAGGGTAGATGGGTAATATTCAGTGTTCTGGGGGGGGGGTGGGGAGAGAAATCTCTCTCCACTCCTGAATTATGGCAGGTTGAAACTAAACAAAGTGTATTGCTTTTCTGTATCAGAGCCATTACAGTAAGTAAATTGTTGATGGAATATAGTACAGTCAACAGTTACATATCAGTATTGTAGTGAGGTGCAGGGAATAGTGAACCCAAATGCAGAGATAAGGCAGGCAGGCAGGAGAAGGTTTGAGCTCGAGGATTTATTAAACATAAAAAAAAACAGGGAGCAAACCAAAGGCGGTCCAAAAATGAAGCAGGAAAAAACAACAAGGAGTCCAAAAGAAGTAGGCAAACACAGGGAGTCCAAAATGAAGAAAAATACAAAGAACGGGCTAACAGGAACGGGAGCACAGAGACTGGGAAAAACAGACAGGGGAAAAACTCACAGGAACAAAGACATCTCTCTGACTGAAACACACTGACCCGAACAAACTGACAGGAATGAACACTAACAGGAACAAATGCAAAATGATCTGACACAGGACAAGGGGAAGACAAAGACACAAGGTGATTGGGAAAACAAGGAACAGGTGACACTAGGGCTGGGGAGCAGGTGAAGCACATTAGGACTGGGCAGGATAATCAAAAAAGGCGGGAACTAGACAGTAAAACTAGACAAGGCAGAACAGAAAACCAGACTATCACAATAAAACAGGAAACGGAACATAATACATAACCAGACCAAAAAAAACAAGAGACAGAAACAAACACAGTAAAACAAGACAATACCGGACCAAAAACAGAAGAAACTACAGGACAAAATACAAAACATAATACCGAAACCATAATAAGTATTATTTCAAGCACATTTAACAATACATTTTGTATGATGTTTCTTCAGTTAATTTTGACTGATTTGATTATAATGTTGTGTAAAGGAATAACCCCCAAACAGATCAGTCTGACAGCGTACAGTAGGGCTGCAACTAACGATTATTTTCATAGTCGATTAATCTGTTGATTATTTTCTCGATTATTCGATTAGTTGTTTGGTCTCTAAAATGTCAGAAAATGGTGAAAAATGTGGATCAGTGTTTCCCAAAAGCCCAAGATTACTTCCTCAAATGTCTTGTTTTGTCCACAACTCAAAGATATTCAGTTCACTGTCACAGAGGAGAGAAGAAACTAGAAAGTATTCACATTTAAGAAGCTGGAATCAAAGAATTTTTACTTTTGTCTTAAAAAAATTACTCAAACCAACTAATCGATTATCAAAATAGTTGGAGATTAATTTAAGAGTTGACAACTAATCAATTAATTGATTAATCTTTGCAGCTCTAGTGTACAGAGTGAATCAAATCTATTTTGGGTCAAAAATATGCCACTGAAGACAGGAACTCACTACAGATTATAACCTCCATTTGGTCATAGCGATTCATCGCCTTAAGATCACAAACTCTGCTCTTTGCAAAACAGGGCATGTCACCAAGGACATTCGACACACATTATCTCTCTGTATGTGGCTGTTTGGGATCTAGACCTCCTGCCACCACACTGAACCAGTCAGAGGGTTCACAATTATAAGACACATTTTAGAACTGAAATCTGGAAAAAAGAAAAGAAAGTTTTTTTCAGTTTAAGCTGTTAAAGTTGTTCTCAATTGTGTAACACTGTTGCAACTCTGAAAAAATGGAAGCACTGTAAGAGCAAATGTCTCAATACAACAAATGCATGTAAATTAGGGACCGTTTAGAAATGAAAATGTTTTTTTTCTCCTTTAAGTTATATTTTCTCTCACTGTTTAATATTTTGACATGGTCTTCTCCATTGTCGGTTAAGATTGTAAAAAGATGCATCTACTAATCTTGTAGGCCTCTCTCATATCTGTGTGAATTATCTGTTTCAGAGGCAGTGCAGCAAGCCTCGGGCCCTCTGCTGGTGGAGATAGTGAAAGGTCCCTCCGCCTGCCTCGGGATCAGCCTCACTACAACAATATACAGGAGTAAACAAGTTATTATTATTGACAAGATAAAGGCAGCCAGTGTGGTGGAAAGGTGAGACCAATCTTTTACACTATACTGCTCCACAGACACTTTCCTATTAAACCAAAGTTTTTCTCAATTACACTGTCTCACTCTCTCAGGTGTGGAGCGCTGCATGCAGGTGACATCCTTCTGTCTATAGATGGGACCAGCACAGAGCACTGCTCTCTGATGGAGGCCACGCAGCTACTTGCTAGCACTTGTGATGTTGTGAAACTGGAGATTCTCCCAGCCAGTCAGAGCAGACTTACTGTCAGGCCGCAAGACACAGGTATGTCCTGGAGGTGACACAAAAAATAAAGCTGTGAGATACTACAAAAGAATAAGACATCAGAGAGATATGGGAATCAGCAGTCAAAGAGGAAATCACTTTTAACACATCACATTAAGATTAAAGAAGTTGGAAAAAATAAACATATTTTTGTGTAGCAAAACTTTTTGTTCATTCCTGTCCCAATAATCATCTCATGACCCCTCAGATTTTTCTTTTGAAGTAGTTCTGTGCAGGCACGGGAAGAATATAACTGCTCTTCTCTCAGCTATGTGTGTGTGTGTGTGTGTGTGTGTGTGTGTGTGTGTGTGTGTGTGTGTGTGTGTGTGTGTGTGTGTGTGTGTGTGTGTGTGTGTGTGTGTGTGTGTGTGTGTGTGTGTGTGTGTGTGTGTGTGGCCGGCAGCAATCATGTTCTGTGGACTTATTTCTGGGTCAGCAGCTGCAGGGGCTCCTTAACATGTGAGCATGGGAAGAATCATACACCATGACAAAGGAAATAAGATGTAGTTAAGTCTTCTCTGGCGGTCGCTGAATCCTTTCTTTAGCAATATTTCTTTGTCCTTTGTTTAGTTTTTGTCTGGTCCAGCCTGCTGCGCTGCACTTTTATTTGCCAAACTTCCCATCTTTCTTTTATCCTTATTTACTGATTTTTTTTTTTTTAATCAGTGTCTTGCATTTATTTAGGGTAAAATCCTCTGAAGAAGGAATACAAATTAATACTTTCCAGGACTGCTCAGTGAAATACTTGAACTGCATTGGCTCCTGTGGACCAATGTATCACTTTTCAAAGAAATGACAGGCATGCTTCTTGTCTTTTGACATTTCTATTTAATAAGTATTCACTTCTTGAAAAGGCGCCATGCCGTTATGGTAAAATGATATTTTCACAGCTTCTTTTCCCCCCAGGATAAGGCATGATTATAAAATGCAATTTGTCTAATCTCCTCCAGGGATTTAATAAGACTGATACGGCCACTAAGAGATTAGGAGTTAATGTTTCTTTCCACCAGCCTCAATCGAAAACACCATATCTTGGAGAGCTTCCCGTAGGTGAGCTTAACATAAGCCGTCAGAGCCAAAGCTTCACAGGTTTGATTGAGTCAGATAGAAACTTGTTCTCCGAAAAGGCCTGCGGGTTCTCCTGCTTGTATTCTGATTACATACAGTTGGATTTAACCAGGTTCCCTGAACATGGCAAACATCCCGGGCGCTACAGCAGTCATCCATGTTTCTAGCAAATCCCCCATCCATGTGAGCAAATTGTTAAAGATTATACCCTTGCAAATGAAGCAGCCTGGATTACTGTCACATGTAACGCTCTGTGACAATTTTAGTTGCATGAATATGTAAAGGAACATTAATTATCGAGGTGTGTGTCATACAGGAGGTCAGTTGTTTCCCTTTGAATGCTTCACAGATGTGTGATTGAATGCACTGTTACACAGGCTTTGACATGAGGGGATAAGACGCCTTCCAGAATTAACAATCTGCTCTCCATTTCGTTCAAAGCGGGAAAAGTCAACAGAATTGCTAAATGAAATCCACATGAATATGAATCACATATCGTTAAGTTAAAAACATATTTAGACCAAACTGTCTGCCAATCAGGTGCAGAAACAGACACCCTGCATCATCAACAATCAAATTTTCAGCTGTGCTCAATCAAGGTCAAGCCACATGCCTCCTAACAGCCAGTATCCCTTCCTGCTGAACACAACAACGTTATGACCAGCAGTCAACTTACTCAGACTCTTTTTGCACCATCTGGCTCTTTTGAAAATTAAATTATAAAAATGATCTCCAGTTTGCACTTAGCTTTTTGGAAGCTTGCTAGTAAAAGTAAGATATTTTTATTTTTAGTCCACCATTTCCCATTCAGCCAGTTGAGCTCTGTGTGTCTAACTGATTTGTCAGATGCTAGGCAAAATACATTAAACCACAGGATTTAATCTAGTGTACCATGACGACAACATTAAATATCAATTACTCTGCTCCGAATTATCCTCCAGGCACTGTGTGATGTGTTACAAATGTAGACATGGGAATGAAAGTGGGATTTCATGGGTAGAATTTAGAAAAGTGCACAACAGAGGAGTGGAGATGGTTTAGGCTTCTCAAATGGATGTGTTTGCCTCCGTATTGCTGCAGTTAAAGTGCAGAAGAGCAACCATCATCACTGGGACCAAAGCAGCAACTACTGCCATCCCCCACATGCCAGCCACGGCAAGACATGGAGCAGCCCAAGCCACCCACACAACCAGCAGGACCACTGCAAATGTAAGTTATCAATTGTGACAGCAATGCTGCTGGCAAGACACCATAGCAGGAGGCTTTACTTAAGCACTTTTTGTTCAATCTTTTCCAAGAGGTTTACTCCAACACTGTTACCACAGTTCTTTATTTTGGTGCATTTTCCCATGATGAGTGTGTGCTGCAGCTGTGGACATGAATACAATGTCATGGTGATGTGGTTTTATCTAACTGTATCAGCCTTTTGATACGTGTAGTGCCGTGTCTCCTTTCAGCTCTGGTGAGCGGTGGATTCTCCCCTTCCTCCACAGCCACCTCAGGCTTTAGCAGCCAGGGTAGCAACACGCTGCCTTGTCCCATCCCTCCGATAGCTCCCACCAGCCCCCGCAGCTTGACGGGCAAGAGGAGGAACAGGAAGAAGGACCATAAGAGCTCACGTATGACCATCCGCCTGCCTCTTTCTTTTTTCTTTTTTAGTTTTTACCACACTAAAGGGTTGGTTCAACCAAATTAACCAAATTAATTTTACTATTTTGTCCATCCCATGTTATGTCAATGAGAGTAGGCTAAACAGAAACACCTCTCTGTATGTGTTGTGTGACTGTAACAGACCGCATTACTTTTAGGTCAATGTACTTAATAATAAACTGGCAACTGACTGTATGTCGATAAGATTTCTGCCTCCAACTTAATATAACGGAGGTGAAAGGGATTTGTTTGTGATGTTCACAGCACTGAACATATCTCTTCAGACATCTCTGTAATTCAAACACCTTTTTATTACTTTTTTGGCAGTTTGATATGAAGGGGTTATTTGCAAAAACAGATCCATTTTTATTTATTTTCCTAAATCATGGTTTTCCTTTTGCACTGCAGAGAATATCAAACTGGTGTTGGTTCATTCATTTTAAGAATGGCCTTTATCTGGTTTTGCAAACATTCAGACTTATCGGTGTATATAGGCTATACATCTAATGGTCACATCAATAAACTAAAAAGAAAAGAGCTAAATGAAGATCATCCACAGACTTCACCATCACTGTCAGAATCAACAGTTTTTATAGAGACCATTTGTTCAGTAAAAAAGAAGTTCTCTGTGACATTTGTGAATCATTGATCACCCTTGTGTCCAATATTTTGGTTTATGACAAAATAACCTGCAGAACTATTTCCCTTAGCCTCAGCTGTACTTTGTGTTGCGTGGAAATTAGCAAATGTTGCTATGCTAACACTTAAATTGGATGGTAACATGGTAAACACTATGGGTAAACTTATACCTGCTAAACATCAGCATGGTCAATATTAGCATGTTAGCATATAGCTAAAAGCACAGCTGTGTCCGAGTACATCTGTGTTACTTTACAGCCATTGTATTGGAGTGGAGGCAGAAATCTACATAAAAATATAGAGTGCTCTCTAAGTGAGAGTGTGTGTGTGTGTGTGTTTTTAATTTAGGTGAACTAACCCTTTAAACATGTTTTGCAGCACTTTTAAAACACCTTTGCCTCCAGTTTTACCCCCTCGCTGTGTGAACAGTTTTGACTGACCACTGACGTAAACATGAGACGTAAACTCTGATAAGTGACTCATTCCCTCTCTGTTGTCTCTGTGGGTGCATGTCTCATCCCCTTACCCTCCTCCATTTTTTGTCTCCCATAATCCCTCTCTTGCTCCATTTATCTGCCACTTCTCCACTTATATCTTTCTCTGATGTGTTCCCCCTCCCCATCCCTCAGTTTCTCTGGCGTCCAGTTCTGTCGGCCCAGGGGGCCAGGTTTTTCATGTGGAAACAAGTGAGGTCATCCTGAGGGGGGATCCACTCACAGGTTTTGGGATCCAGCTGCAGGGGGGTGTCTTTGCCACAGAAACCCTGTCTGTTCCCCCAGTCATCCGCTTTATTGAGCCCGACAGCCCAGCTGAGAGGTAACACACTGAGACACCTAACGAGTAAACAAATATCATGTACTGAGTCACCTTGAACTAGATGGCCCCGGTGCTAATCATTCAGCTACATGTGAAACAAGTCTAATTTTAACCTTTTGTCCCAATAGTAGTTCAGCTCAAGGCAGGCGCATTAGAGCTGCATTTGTCTAATGTTGTGGTTCTCAAATTTGGGGTCCTGCCCTACATTAGGGTAACAAGATAATTAAAAGCAGAAAAAAACATCTGCTATGCAAAGTTATGCTTATTTTTTTTCAGACATTCATCTAATCTTGACTCAGCAACAATAGCAGTGTGGTTCTATATATGCAAATGTTGGGCCAGACTGAAATATTTTAATACCGTTAAAATGGATTGTCATGTAATTTTGTACAGATATTCATGTTGCCCAGAGGATGAATCCTCCTGACTTAAATGATCCCCTGACCTTTCCTTTAGCGCCACCATGAGGTTAAAATGAGTAAAATGCCTCAAGAACTATTGGATGGATTGTCATGAAATTTGGTTCACACATTCATAAACCCCCTCAGGATGAATTGTGAAACCGATTTCATTACATTTGTGCACTAGTTTAGGACCAAATTACATCATACCTAATGACATTTCATCAGCAGCTGTACTTTGTGTTAAGTGCTAAACAAATGTTAAAACTAAGATGGTGTACACGGCACACATACCTGCAAAACGCCAGCATGTTACGGTGGCATGCTGACGTTAGCATTTAGCTCAAAGCACAACTGTGCTTGTTTTTCTTCATCTTTTAAAAAAACATTCAAATAATATAATTATATATATATATATATATATATATATATATATATATATATATATATATATAATTTTTTAATAAGAAAAAAAAGTCTTTTGTTGAAATGGTCACGCCGACATGTGTAACTGGTAATGTGTCATAAGTAGACATTGCTTTGTTTTAAAGGGTCGGTCACAAGCCACAAAAGCTTTAGTGCTTGTCAGCCCTTGGCATAGTAATGGTTTATTTCCTTAGTGAGGGAGGTCATATAGCCCAAAATGCCACAAGGGCAACAGATGTTCTCAGTAATTTATGACAGTTATTTTAGTCTTGAATGTGCTGCGAGGAGTAGTTGTGTCCAGTAGTAAATTTATCACACATTATACATGAGGCATTGGTGCAGCCATTGTTTTTTTTTTATTTATTTTTTTTTTAAATGCCCTATATTGGTCTGTATGTAGTATTGATCAAGACTGCATGTTGCAGTCTAATTAACACACAGCTCTGATCAGGCCAGTGTGTTGTATCTGTCCTTGTCTTGCAAGATTAATGATAGTGTCTGTGCTGGCACTGCAGGGCCGTGTCCCCTGGGTCTTGTAACACGATTAGTCCAGCAGCAGTTGGACAGGACTGACTCAAGTACAGCATCCGACTGTGATGTTTGTGTCTGAGCCTCCACGCAAGGTTAATGAGCAGCGGTGGTTAGTGACTTAATATCAGTTGACAGTGCTTCAGTGTTTGCCCTTCCAATTAGGAGTCTGATTAAATGTGTGATATGTGGGATCTTTTTTTTCTGTATGAGTACTCGCTTTGCAGAGGTGATTTTTCCAAGTTCAAGTAAGGTCAATGTTCAGTGTGTTTATGTCAAGCCTAGAGACCATATCATTTCATAGATGGCATTTTAAACATTCAGCCTATGTGACATGAATGTGTCACTCTTTAGAATCCTTTCACTGAAAGCAGAAATGCAAAGCCTTGCTGATACTAGGGTGGTCATAGTGAGAGCATTAGTAGATTAATCCATTAGTTAATCAACAGAAATGTTCAGTCATTTATGAAGCAAAAAATTATTTGCTGCCTCCAGCGACTTAAGTGTGAGAAGTTGATGTATTTTTTTTATATCAATTATAATGTAATATCTTTACGTTTTGAACTGTTGGTTGGACATAACAAGGAAGCACTTTAGGTTATACTTGCTTATATTTTAACTTTAAACTTACTTAATCATAAAATACATTGAAATCACAACTCTGTCGTGTGTGTGTGTGTGTGTGTGTGTGTGTGTGTGTGTGTGTGTGTGTGTGTGTGTGCGTGTGAGAGAGACAGAAAGAACTTTCTTTATGCCGACAGGTGATTCTTGAATTTTGTCCACCACATTTATATCAATAAGGGTTGGCTGAATAACAAACACCTCTCTGTATAATGCACAACAGTTCAAAAGCAACAAAATGACCATACTGTTGAATCAACACCTCTCTAAAACAATTTCAGCAAAAACTGAACATTCATGAAGGTAGCATCTATTGCAGGGCTTATGTATTAGAAGAAATATATAACAGAGTGTACATGTATGTAATTTGTTCTCAGGTCTCTCTTGTAAAAGAGATCTTGACCTCAGTGAGACCTCCTGAATGATAAAGCCTAACTACCTTGGGCTCTGTGAAATTGTGAGGGTAATTTTTCACTTTTTGATTGGGTAAAAGCTCAACATACAGTATTAATCAATACTTTGAATATAATCGTTAGTTGCACACCTAGTTTAAAATGTGGTACATTTGAGTTATTTAAGGGGAGACACTACAGATGAATAAGGTATCAGCTGTAACTAGTAGATATCATCATGAAACTTCCCCAGTTGATTACTTGCATTAAGACAATAATTGCTTGTATAACAACTTTTCTAAAATTGTGTTTAAATTTGCAAATTAGGCTTTGTCCTATTAAATAGGTGATCATTTGCAAACATTTCCAAAACAGAAATCTGAACATTGGATAAAGCCAGGTTCAAAATTCTTCTTTCATTCTGTTGACATATTAGTCAAATGTTTTTACAAAGGGAATTTCTTTTTATCACTCAAAAAATCAAAAAATACTGTGAACAACCATAACAAAAACAAAAACAATCTGCGAATTAAGATATCTACAGACACACATAAACAAAGTGTAGTAAAATAAACACCATAACATGGTTTTCTTTCCCCTGGTCTGAAAGAAGACCAGAAGTAATGGAAGCAAAATAGCCCAAAATAAACTTGACCAGTGCATGAAAAAACAATGTTTCTGCCTGTAGTGTCTTGCCTTAAGATGTTTTTAAATCATTCTGTTACATTTACACCCAATATACATTTCTTCTAAACATTTATATTTACTTTTTATATTAGGGGAGGGGGAGGGGGAGCTTTATTTCCACTATAAGGCTTCTTTATGTGTTTCTTCTGTGTGAAGGTGTGGGCTGCTGCAGGTTGGGGACAGACTGTTGTCCATTAATGGGATCCCGACTGAAGATGGCACTTTGGAGGAAGCCCATCAGCTGCTCAGAGACTCTGCTCTGGCCAATAAGGTCACGGTGGAGATTGATTTTGACGTTGCAGGTATCATATTGTGATTCTTATATATCACAATATATTCTTATATTGTGAGATCTCTGATTATATTTGTGCTTTCTTACTTGCATATATCTTCACTTTAAATCCCAATTAGAGTCAGTGGTTCCCAGCAGTGGCACCTTCCACGTTAAACTACCCAAGAGGAGAGGAGTGGAGCTGGGTATCACCATCAGTGGTGAGTTTGTTAGGAACAAGATAAACAGCAGGGGGCAGTGTAGCTCACTAATACTCCGCAGACCGGCACAGCGTGAATCTCTTTTGAATCCACGTTCTATGTTCCATAAAACTCAGGCTTGCAAAACCACAAGGGCAAATACCTCATTACAGGCGAATAATACTGGCCTGTACCAGCTTCATCATTACTCTTTGTCCTCTGAATAAACAGAAACAGGAAGCAGAGTATGATCAGTGCAACAAAAAGAAAAGGAAGTTGAGTGATTTCAAAATGGGTTTATCCTCATAGCATACATCCTAAAATAAAATCACTTTAATGTTTCTTCTGTTTTACCAGCAAGTAAGAAACCTGGCAAGCCCCTCATCATCTCTGACATCAGAAAAGGAAGCATAGCACACAGGTATGTCCCATCATTACACTCGGCTCATAATATTACTGCTGAACATTGTATTGCTCTCACAGCACTAAGTCATATAATCTTTTCATGAACAAAATACAATCGTTTTGGGAATCCACTGTGTAAAACGAGCTTAATTGGATTGAGCTATCAAAACTGGATCAGTAGGCCAGAGCAGCTACATTCAGAAGGAATCAGTGTTGATTAGGTTGAGGGTGAGGTTACAGTGACCCCCGAGGATCCCATAGAGACACTAACACTAATAGGATTCTCATACTGAGTCAGGAGGAGCAGCTTGCTGGTCCCAGGTGAAAGTTGTGATCCTCTTGCTTTTGTGTCCGGTAGAACAGGCACTCTGGAGCCTGGAGACCGGCTACTGGCCATCGACAGTGTGCGTCTGGAGAACTGCACCATGGAGGACGCCATGCATGTCCTGCAGCAGGCCGAGGACATGGTCAAACTCCGAATCCAGAAAGATGAGGACAACATTGGTACTAATCCCTTAAAACACCAAACATGCATTCTGTATAAAAGCAGTGGTGGAAAGTAACAAAGCATGTTTATTAATTTACTGAAGTACAATGTTTAGTTACTTAATTTGAGTATTTCCATTTGATGCAACTTTATACTTTAATAACTCTTACAGTAAAATTTGAAGGAAATGGTTTACTTTTTACTCCATTACATTTATCTGAACGTTTTCTAGTTACTCTTCAGATTAATATTTTATGTAAAAACATATGATAAGCTTATAAAATGGCCCCTTTTAAAAACAAAAAAAAGCAAAATCTAGATGAGGCCACTTCAGTTGTTTTGAATTTCTATAAGCTATTAGCAGTTCCACCAAAAAAATACTTCCCCTTTTAAACTTCTCCAATGGCTTCATGTAAATACTGTACATCAGTATATATATACATCAGTATCTATCTATCTATCTATCTATCTATCTATCTATCTATCTATCTATCTATCTATCTATCTATCTATCTATCTATCTATCTATCTATCTATCTATCTATCTATCTATCTATCTATCTATCTATCTATCTATCTATCTATCTATCTATCTATCTATCTATCCCCAAATCAGAAAAAGTTGGGACAGTATGGAAAACACAAATAAAAAAAGTAGTGATTTCTAAATGCACTTTGACTTGTCTTTCACTGCAGACAATACAACAGAACATAATTTAATGTGTTCCTCATGATTTTTTTTTTTTTTTTTTTTTTTTTTTTTTTTTTTCAAATAAACAAAATTCCTATTTTGGTTTCATTTTACCACTTTGTAATGTTGCCATTCCTTTTCACAACACTTAAAAGACGTTTAGGGACTGAAGACACCAAGTGATTCAGGTGTAATTTTGTCCCATTCTTGCTGCAAACAAGTCTTAAGGTGGGCAACAGTACGGGGTCTTCGTTGTTGCATTTTGCGCTTCAAAATGCGCCACACATTCTCTATTGGAGACAGGTCGGGACTGCAGGCAGGCCAGTCAAATACCCGTGTCCTCTTCCTCCGCAGCCAGGACTTTGTAATGTGTGCAGAATGTGGTTTTGCATTATCTTGTTGAAATATGCATGGACGTCCCTGGAAACGATGTCTTCTTGAAGGCAGCATATTGTGCTCCAAAATCTCTATGTACTTTTCAGCATTAATGGTGCCATCACAGAAGTGCAAGTTACCTTTGCCAAGGGCACTGACACAACCCCATACCATGACATACCCTGGCTTTTGGACTTGTTGCTGGTAACAGTCTGGATGATCCTTTTCTTCTTTGGTCTGGAGCACACGGTGTCCATTTCTCCCAAAAAATACCTGAAATACTGATTCATCTGACCACAGTACATGTTTCCACTGTGTGATGGTCCATCCCAGATGCCTCCGAGCCCAGAGAAGTCGACGGCGCTTCTGGACACTATTAACATAGGGCTTCCTTTTGGCACAGTACAGTTTTAACTGGCATTTGTGGATGTAACTACGTATTGTGGTACTTGACAAAGGTTTGCCAAAGTAGTCCTGAGCCCATGTGGTGATATCGCTTATAGATGAATGACGATTCTTGATGCAGTGATGCCTGAGGGATCGGAGATCACGGTTGTTCAGCTTAGGCTTGCGCCCTTGTCCTTTACGCACTGAAATTCCTCCACATTCCTTGAATTTTTTAATTATGTTATGCACTGTTGAAGGTGAAATAAGCAAATGTCTTTCTATCTTTCTTTGAGGAACATTGTTTCTAAACATTTCAATAATTTTCTCATGTATTTGTTGTGAAACTGCCGATCCTCGGCCGATCTTTGCTCCTAAAGGAATAGACCTTTCTTGGATGCTGCTTTTGTACCAAATCACCTGTTGACATCACCTGTTTCAAATCACATCATTATTTAACCAATTTACCTGATTACTAGCCCTAAATTGCTTCTGTCCCAACCTTTTTTGGAATGTGTTGCAGGTCTGAATGACAGGAAAGGATGTATATTTACAAATGAAATTAAGTTGACCAGACAAAATATGATATATTTTGTGTTCACATTGTCTGCAATGAAATACAAGTCAAAGTTCATTTAGAAATCACTACTTTCTTTTTTTATTGGTGTTTTCCATACTGTCCCAACTTTTTCTGATTTGGGGTTGTAAAAAGCTCTTATTTGTCCATTTGCACAAGCATTTGTATTTAACATATTTTATCATAAAGGTATTCTATCTTCACAGGGTTTATAATGTCTACATCATCTTATTATGCATGGCATCTACTCTTTCCCCCATGTGCTGTAGATGAGTTGGAGATGTCGGGCTCTATAATCTACACAGTTGAGCTGAAGAGATATAACGGACCACTGGGCATCACGATATCTGGCACAGAGGAGCCCTTTGACCCCATCGTCATTTCTGGACTCACTAAGAAAGGCCTGGCAGAAAGGTGAGAGAATGACAGGTCGGGGGCTAAATATAAGCTGAGGCTAGTCAAATCTGTTGCGGCCCCCTTTGGAAACGCTTTTTTTTTTAATAGAATAAACAGTAAGTCAATAAACAATGTCTGACTCGTCTTTTTCTATAACAAGAAGCCTCTTTGTTTCCGTCCCAGTCAGCGCGCTG
The DNA here is from genome assembly GCA_023631565.1 of Gymnocephalus cernua. Classification (NCBI taxonomy): domain Eukaryota; kingdom Metazoa; phylum Chordata; class Actinopteri; order Perciformes; family Percidae; genus Gymnocephalus; species Gymnocephalus cernua. The sequence goes on along the minus strand of CM042433.1, from coordinate 8,653,427 downwards.
GCAGCCTGACAGGTTTCCTGGCCCGTCTGTCGGTACTGTCTGGTATACTCTGGTATCTCTGTCTCCTCTTCTCTCCTAACCCTGCAGGACCGGGGCCATTCATATAGGGGACCGTGTCCTGGCCATCAATGGAGTCAGTCTGAAAGGAAAGCCACTGAGCGAGGCCATCCATCTTCTGCAGATGGCTGGGGAGTCTGTCACCCTCAAGATAAAAAAAAAGGCTGACCGTATGTTGTTGTTTTTTTTTGTTGCAACTTATTACTTCTTTCCTTATGTAGACTCATAGTGGCTTGCAAAAATGATCGTACAAATATAGTTGCAGAATTGAAACACAAAACAAACATTTAAAAAGAAAATGTAACAAAACACAAACAAGCAAAGACAAATAGAGGGGACAACTCATAACAAATAAAAGCGAAGTGGATTTTTAGATAGATTTGTTTAGATAGATTCATTATAACAGAGTTGCATTATGACACAACATAAACATTCACTTCTCACATTTCATTTAGTTTGTTTTATAGGCCGTTATATAAGGCCGCCTTATACATTTTTTTCAAATAGTTTTCATAGTTTTATTCTTTAATTAGGTAATCCAGCTTGTCAGTTCTCCTGTGGAAGAAGCATCCCTGTTGAGCCAGTGTTCATACATTCCCTTCGCTGATCGTTCTCCTGTTGATCTCACAGCAAGAACGCAAACCTTATTTGTATAGTGCTTTTCAAAAAGTTTCAAAGTGCTTTACAGGAGAATGGAAAGACAAGATGAAACAAAGAGACAAAGTGTGCAAACCACAAAAATAAGGATTTAAAAAAATATAAGGGTCGATTTAAAAGTGAGTTTTAATATGCTTTGAAAATGTGCATTGATTTTGGCCTTTTCTGAGGCTTAAAGGCCGAGAAAGTGATGTTTTGTTTTTGCTTTTTGAGAATAGACAGAACGTTATTTGTCTCATTGTTTGTTCCCAGAATCTGATGGCCGACGGCCTCTGGACAGAGAAGCTGGGTTTTTAAGTGACACAGAGGATGACCTGACAGACTCCCAGAAGACCAGTAAACACTCGGAGATCTACTCAGCCACTCTGCCCAGTATAGACTCTGCAATGAGCTCCTGGGATAGCTCAGGGTTTGACGCAGGCTACAGTAGCCAAGGTGAGGTCCACTGGATGCTTGCTGTTTATAAATGACCAATTTGTCTGTCTTGTCTCTAATGAGGTCAGTGGATTTTTTTTTTCAGGGACATATCTTCACAAAGCTTCCGATATATTGCTCAATCCAAATGAGTGGCGACGCACAAAGCACAGGAGCCAAACCAGTTCCAGCTCTGCAGGCCTAGTCCACCACGCAGCGCTGTATGATGGGAGGTTCACTGAGGATGAGTGGGACAAGATACCTGGGTAAGGGCACAAGGCCTGCATTCCTGTTAACAAGATGTTAACAGGAATGATCCTGTTAACATCTTGTTTCATGTCAGTGCAGTTTTAAGTGTTTTTGATTTCACAGTAAAGGGTATTTTTCATTTAAAGTACATTCTGTGTACAAGCAGTGGTGGAAAGTAACTGATTGCATTTATTTAAGAAGTGGACTTGTTTTGTTTTCTTCGCCACTACATTTCAGAAGGAAATACTTAAATGTTTACTCCACCATATATATTTGAGGAATATTGTTACTACTTATGTTACAGATTAAAATTTACAGATTCATATTTTACATAAATCTTATTTTACAGATAATATAACACACAATACAACACATTTTTAAAGATTAAACCAGTGGTCCCCAACCTTTTTGGTTGTGACCCATTGAAAAAAAAAAAAAAAGCAGTGCCTTCTTGGCAGTGCCCTTGTCATGTTTCAGATGTCTATAAGTTGTTGGCAAAGACAAATTTCACCTCTCACCTTGTTTCATTCAAATAACAGTTTGATGCTTAAAGAGGTAAATGTATTGTATGCAGGGGTGTAGCACAAAATTACGGGCCCTGTAGAAAGGCATTCTCTATGAGCCCCTCCCCGCATCCACAGCTATTCATTTGAGCATCTTTTTGGGCCCTCCTCTGGGTACTCAGCCCCCCCCCCCCTGATCATATATTTCACTATTAAAGCATTTATTAGAGAGCAGTCCAAACATTTTTTTTTACATTGTTGCATTGCTATTTGTAAAGGATCCAAATACTTTTCCACCACTGTGTATAAATTAGAGCTTCTGTGATTTTTCTGTTTTTCTTTTTTGGCATCATTGACTAAAACAAGCTGCACTGTCTGAATTAGTTTCTTTTCATTTTGTGTTTGTATGCTTTCATGGTTTGTGCTTTTCCAAAACTGTCCTTTTTTTTCTTCTTTCTCAGGTATTCTCTCTCTCATCTGCTTTACTAACTGCCCACGAGCTCTTTGGTGTTTCACATAGATGCATCTTTTTCTGTCACCCCTTGTCCACAACAAAAGCAAAAAGCACCTAAAGCGCCCAAGGATGCATCAGCCTTATCTGTCTCTTCACTTTTTTTTTCTGAACTTTTGTGTCACATGTTTTCAATTTTCGACGTAACTTTTGTAAAATTGACTCTTTTAAAGGCTTTAACTAATCTAGCGGACTCATCAGCGTTTGCCAGAAGTGAGAGAATTTTACAGTAAATTCAATAAATTTGGTCCAGAGAGATTTTCAAAGGGATTCTCCAGCAAGCAGCCCAAAAACTGCATTTCCCATGCTGCCTTTTGTAAGCGGCACCGGCCTGGAGACCTGCAGGGCTGCTCTCATGTTCTGGTTCCTGCGTTGTCATAGATTCGTCAGCCCCCCTCGTTGCCATGGCACCCTGGAAAACCTCCAGGAAAACAGCCTCTGGTCCCAGGCTCTGCAGGACCTCGAGACCTGTGGCCAGTCAGAGATTCTCAGGGAGCTGGAGGTAGGCCTGCCTGTCATCTCTCTTCTTCCCCACCCCCTTTCCTGCTCCTCTTTCCTCTCCATCTGCTTTGTCGTACTCATGTATTCATAGACCGGTGTCAGCTTAAATTACCATACCAGATGAAGCATTATGATAATCGCCAGAGTGTGTAATCTGTTATTAAATCTGACAAGGCCGGTTGGGCACCTGGTGCCATACTGACCCAGGAAGGCTTTGCACAATGCTTTGGCCTCTAATCAGGATCTGTGCACACTTTGAGAGAAATATAAGTTGTGCTGTCGAAATGGAAGTCCTTTTTCATTCTCTCTTTCAGGCATCCATGACAGGTAGCGCTCTCAGTCTGTACCTAGAGGAAACCAAGACCAACGACGACTCAATGTTTCATTCTGAAATTAGTCCCATTAAGAGGGAGGGGATGCACAGCGAGTCTAGGAACAAAAACAACCTGAACATGTCGGCTGGAGCCAGAGACGAAGCATCCCGGGGCAGAGGAGACTCCTCTGATATTTTGTCCCCTATCACTCTGGCACTGCACAAGGTAGATCTGTTAGGGAATTTCACATTTTTTTGAACAAAGATTGAACATGAGGGCAACATTGGTAATGCTTTAGATTACAGCCCACAAATAACAGTTTAAATATGTTGTACTTGAGGGATATCAATTAAGTACTTACTTGCTATCCACAGGTGGGTACAACAGAAGTTGATCCTACAATGGATCTTAAAACCACATTACTGGGCGCCTGGGTGGCTCGCCTGGTGAAGCGGGCACCCATGTGTAGAGGCTCAGTCCTCGACGCGGGGGTCACGGGTTCGGTGTTAGCCTGTGGCCCTTTGCTGCATGTCATACCCCCTCTCTCTCCCCTTTCAGGTCTAGGCTGTCCTATCAACAATAAGGGCATAAAAAAGCCAACAAAATAATCTTTAAAAAAAAAAACTACATTATTGTTCCCCAGTATTTTATCATCATTTAAAATACATACAAATTATTTTATAGATACTGGCTGTAAAGGTGTGTTTCTGTTTTGATCCCCTGCCACTATAATAATGTAATGTATTATTTACCAAAGCAGGTTTTTACCCCATTTTACCTGGTAAATATTACTGTATGCTGTAATTGTTTAGAAGGTACTCAGTAATTAAAAAAAAAAAGCTGAACACAAAGTTACTCCCTTATTATATATCCTCTTTTCCCATTCGATTGTATTAGCATATAGGTACCCAATAAGCATTTTATTGATACCCCATATGTACTGTATAATCATACAGTAATCTAAAGAGTTACAGAAACATTTAGATGAAAATGCGATCATTGATTGATCAGTCAGCTGCACTCATAGCTTGATGAAAAATGGTACCAACAACCATGTTATGAGGGAATCTGCCCATTATGAAGTTCATACCTGCATGCTTTCTTTATCCTTTACTTGACCCACTGTACGTGCCAGAGTGTAACTGGACCCAGATTTTGTGTACGACACAAACACACAACACTCATTATACAACATTCCCTCAGCAGATGCACTCCTTGTTTGGTGTGCTTCTGTGTCTGACGGAGTGACTGACTGGGCTGAAACTGGGGCAGTAATAACTGTCCCGTGTGGAAATTAAAAATGTTTTGAGTTGACACATCTTACACGATATCGTGGAAAGTCATCTGAAGTGTCAGCAGTAAAGCTGTTTTATGTCAAACCTGATGACCTTGTTATAGTGTAGGTCTAAACCCAAAGAGAAACAGATTACACAGAGACATGTGGCTGTGAAAACATTAACTGTTTAGTATATACAGAGTGTGGACACAATAAGACACCTGTACAATGCTGTGACAATAGCTGTGCAACAAGTTGTACGCATAAGTTTGTGATACAAAATATCTGGTTACACCTTTGTATTTTATAGATTATCATAGCACTTTGAGAAATGTACTTATTTTCTTTCTTTTCAAAAGTTAGATGAAAAGATAAATACCACTCATCTGTCTGAGAATGGTATTCATCTTATCTCGCTCTCTTTTTTTCAGTTTACTCGGCATGGGGAGTAACACTGTGAATGTAGTTGTACAATGTCTTCTGACACTTTGTAGGGAGCTTTAAACGTCTGACTAATCAGTTATCTCCACTTGGCTTTGACAGACTTTAAGTGTTTTAACAAAGTCTGTTTAAAAACTGGAGATGTGCAGTTTTTTTTTTAATGTTGCAGCCATTAATGAGCCAACAGGATCTAATTAAATATTCTATTGAGTGGCTTATTACTCTGACTCAGATTCCTTTTATTGTCATTGTAAGAGAATACAACAAAATTTCATTGCACCAAGTGAGGACGGATCTCAAGCAATAAATAAGTATAACAAAAAAAAGAAAAAAAAGAAATTGGGTAAAAACTGTTAAACAATCTAGTGGTGTGTGTTTTAAGTGTTCTGTATCGTCTGCCTAAAGGCAAGTGTTGTGTTTTTGGACTTTAACTCATGCTATAAACTAAAAGTCAGAATATATGGTCATCTGCTAAAATGACTTTTGACCTTCATTTTTAAAATCTGCCCCCAAAATACTATTTTTTTTTTTTTTTTTTTTTTTGGAGTTTTTACATAAAAGCTCATGCGTGAAAGCCTCTGAATATGTGCATTGCTGTACAATCATCTGTGTAACTCTAAGGTCTCCTGTGTTTGCAGGTGACTGTGAGGAAGGACCTTGAGAGCCGTGACTTTGGTTTCAGTGTATCCGACGGGCTACTGGAGAAAGGGGTTTATGTCAACATGATCCGCCCCGATGGCCCCGCTGACCAGGCAGGGTTAAAACCTTTCGACCGCATTCTTCAGGTACTGTTTTAAAGAAAAAAATTTGAGAAAGTTGCTTGTTTGCTTTCTGGCGAGAGTTAGATGAGAATATCGATACCACACTTTGTCTGAGAGTGGTATCAATCTTCTCCCCTCTCCATAACTATACAGCACTATCACATAATTACGTAATTGTCTTCTCCCTTCTTCACTTTGTATTATTCTACCAAGACATAACTGCAAGCCTTGAAAGAATAACAAGCCTCATCACAAATGAAATCAACCCCATACTTGCTTTTAATAATAATTATGGTTTAAGATTCACTGTCTGTACTAAAGATTGTAATAAAATCCCATTCATAATCCCATTTATATCCAGTGGTGGAAGAAGTGTTCAGATCCTTTACTTTAGTAAAAGTACTAATACCACACTGTAAAAATACTCTAGTAAAAATCCTGCATTGAAAATGTTACTAAAGTAAAAGTATGTAAGTGTACTCAATGCAGAAAAATCCCCACATTTTCGAAACTGGAAACGATCCAAACAGTTTTGTCAATCAACTACGTGTTTGAATCGTCTAATCATTTCAGCTGTACTTGTAGGCCTATATTGTTGGGTAGTTTAATTTATAATAAAACATAAACTTCACATGTTTTGTTTGCACAAATCTTAATTTGTAAAGTAACTAGTAACTAAAGTTGTCAGATTAATGTAGTGGAGTAAAAAGTGGCGTAACCTATCTCTGTATACATTTACAACTTTTGAGTGGTTTTCTTGCCGTTTTCTGATAAATGTTGCATTCTTTGTATGAAGTATTCACTTAAAAAAAAAAAATAGGTTTGTCACCAGTGGTGGAAAGTAACTGAGTACATTTACTCAAGTACTGTACTGAAGTACAATTTGGAGATACTTGAGTATTTCCATTTCATGCTACTTTATACTTCACTAATTCCACTACATTTTGGAGGCAAATATTGTACTTTGTATTTGATAGCTTTAGTTACTTAGCTTTAGTTACTTGTTACTTAGCAGATTTTGATTATAGGTTACAGTACACAGCAGTATATAAAGTAATTGAAAATAGCTCCATTTTAACCAGCTGCAACATTAAAGTGATACTTGCGTTCATTTATCAATGATTATAATCCAATAATATAATTGATAAACATTGTTCTGAAATGGGACATTCTGCATTGAATGCAGGACGTTTACTTGTAACAGAGTATTTTACAATATAATATTGATAGTTTTACTAAAGTAAAAAATCTGAATACTTCTTCCACAACTGTTTCTCGCATAGCCCTTTTTATATGAAGGAGGATTTTGTCGTTTGTCCTCCCTGTGTGGGACAGCAGTAATGGTCAGGCCCACAGCTGGTGATTATCATGTTAAATATGTTTGTATGCTAAAAACTAAAGTTAAAGTAAACTCACCAATAAAGCAATAAGCACATTTCCCAGCATGTCAAACTATGCCTTCTAAAGAAATATAATGTAGTAGCATGATGAATGATTTCTTTGATTGTAATCTTCCAGGTGAACCGTGTGAGGACCAGAGACTTGGACTGTTGTCTAACTGTGCCCCTAATTATAGAGGCTGGAGACAGCCTGGACTTGGTCATTAGCAGGAATCCACTGGCAGCGGCAGACACTGCGCTGCCCGACGACTGTGACGACCCCTCAGACTCACTGTTCTGCTTTCCCGAGCACAGGACCAACAGCATCGCCCTGTGACCACAAAGATAGACGCTAGCTTTTTGAAACACTGGGATCACACGTATGTCGTGCACGGTTACGTTTGTCACATAGTACCTCTCCGACAGGCCTTCACACTCACGCATAACATCCTCACAGAAACAGCCACTCTCATCGCACGAAGGGCACGTCTTCACTACTGCCGGTTTTAGTCACTGTGTTCACATGATGCAGTTCAGAGGAGGCTCTGGCTTCAGGGCAGCCCCCTCCCCTTTCCTCTCCAGAGGCAAAGCCACATGCCGAGTTATATAACAGGGGAGTCATAGCTTCTGACTGAGCCAGGATGTCAACGCACACGCCTCAGCTCTGGAGAGAGTGAAATGCTGCACATACACGCACTGGTACATTTACCATCTTTGCTCTAATGAGCTTCATGTTACAACTGAAAGCACATTTTCCACAATTTCTTTTACATGCATATAAAACACACACACACACACACACACACACACACACACACACACACACACACACACACACACACACACACACACACACACACACACACACACACACACACACACACACACAGACACACAGACACACACAGACACAGACAAGCAGGGTGTTTGTGGACTCAAGGTCCAAAGGCACATTGTGTTTATTTGAGTTATTTCAGCTACGACTTGGCTCACTGCCCTCGTTTCCAGTCTCTCCTCCTCACTGCCCGCCCTAGAGAACGGACAGTGCCTCCAAATAGACAGAATGCTCTATAATACTTTCCATTTACCACGTATCGTTAGCTGAATTTGAATGCCCCTTACATCTTGATACCAGGAATTCTTGTGAAGACACTCTACCCTTTCTGAATGGTTCCAGAGAGACTCCAGTGTTCAGAGATATATAATGTTGCAATATGTTGTTTTTTTTGTTGTCCCTGTCTTGATGACTCAGCCACACGTTTACAAAGATATTTTCAGTTTCACATTCTGCACACGTTTTTTTCACAACACTGCATTTGCACATAATGCACATTTAATGATCTATTTGTTAAAAACTCTGTTTCACTTTTTTCCCCCCTTTCACTGTGTGAATCTGTGTCTCTGTATGTGGAATAACACCAGAATGACATTATGGGTTCGTTTGTGGTCCATCACTGATGCTTCCTTAAGTGAATTACATCCTTTCCCAAACAGGAAGATCAAAGGCCTTTTCAATTTTCAGTGATGAATGAATTCTTTTTTGTTTTCACTCAATATCTGATTGGATTGATGTTCCGCTCTGCAGTAGCTGCGTTTCCTACCGATATCTATAAGCATGTAAGGTATCCTTCGGGTTTGTCATGCAAGCAGCTCTTCCTTATAATAAAACTGTATTGGATTAATCTCTGTTTGCTCCAACAGGATTTTTGCAGGATCTTTGTGACAGGGTCCCCCCTTTTTTTATCATGACTACATGTTTTTATAAAGAATTTGTGTAACAAATCTGATCCAGCTGCCTCTCTGGAAATAAGAAATGTTGGTTTCATGTGTTGGCTGATATGAAGATGTGAGATAGTTGCACTGTCCCTTTTAGAGCAGACTGATTCATCCTTAATGAATAACTTTTTTAAAATCTGATTTCAGATATGTCTTGCATTAAATATGTTGTATACAGAGGCCTATTTTTAAGGTTAATATTAATGTATTGTTCCTTTTTTATTTTGCTGTACAATGTATCATGGGTATGCAGTGCTTTATTTTTATTTACAGTATATGCACATGCAGTATATTATCTTTCTGTAAGCTGTGATACTGAATGTGGCTGCTTATTGGTTAATTTCCGCATCCTCCCTGAATACGTCTGGAATCGTTTCAAAGGAAATGGAAAGATTTATTGTATATGATTTTATTTTTGTTATTTATTAGTAAGAAACGTATTTCTTTTTTCGAGAATAAAGTTCATGAAACCATAGTTGATTTGGAGCTGGTTTCTCAACAGTGTGTTTAATTTCCCCAACTAGATTGCGCACACTCAAAAGTGTGTCAACCAGCCAAAATGTCTCAACTACTTAATGGATTGCTGTTAAATTTGGGTCAGACATTCATATCTTCACTCATGATGAAAAATGGCATACCCTGACTTTTCATCTAGCAGCATATTATGTCAACGTTTACATGTGTCCAATACTTTGGTTTATGAGGAAACTAATGACATTCCCATCATATCACCTGCACTTAACCAAAGCACATTTTCTTAAAGAAAAATGCTGTTCCAAGAGGGGAGAGCTGCAGACAGAGTGGAGGAAAGCTAATGTTATATTAGCTAAAGTTACTGTGTTGACCTGGCATCAGTAAGTTACACACCAAAGTATGGCAGAATACCAGCAACTTCACCATCCCTTCATAATGTAGTCAGACAATACTATAATAATCGGAACCTGTCAGTGGCAAAAACAGCACTTTTAGTGGACATTCATTGATGGTGTGCATTTGCCCCATAGGATAACATTGCAGATTGGTTAGTGGCTGCCAGTTAGCTGCATCTCAATTCTGAACCAATTTCAAAGTTTTTTGTTCACATAGTCACTTGCACACAAATGCATGTGAAAATTGGGTCCAGGTTGAAAAACACAGAAATTTGCCTTTAAGCTGTGTTTAAAATCCATACTAATCCTATACAAAAAATGACTACAATATCCTGTTTAGCTGTTAATATACCAAAAAAATACATTCTTTACCATTTAATACTAACAGGAAATGATACAATATTTGCTATGGTGGATGTCAACTAAACTGCAACAAATGCTTATAATCAGTTTGGGACACGGTTTCCAGTGCGGTTGACAGTGTTGCTCGTCAACAAATGGGCCCAGACAGAGTTAACCTGTCCACCTTAGTTTAAAGCCAAAATTCTTAAAAACATGCTGAGAACAAATGTGGTGTCTTATTTGTTCTATGAAGGCATGCATAAGATAATTTATTTCCACCAGATTTGTAAAAATATTTTCATGTTCAGAAAGTGAGCTTCAAACACTAAATATGAGCCTCTCACTTGACTCTTGCATCTGCAAGCCCAGGTATCATGATTTCACCATGTGCTGTTCCATTTCCATGAAGAATTTCAAGGTCTTCAAATTTATGTTGATCATCCAGGTGACGTGAATTAAAGCCTTGGGGAGTTAAGTGCCTCAGGGGTTTCAGCTGGACATCAAACTTTATTCTTAATCGTCACATACACACAGTACAACGTAGTGAAATTACTGCATTTAACCCATCCCAATATACAGATATACATACAGCATTCGGGGAGCAATTTGGGGTTCAGTGTCTTGCTTGCTCAGGTACACGTTGACATGTGGATGGGATTGATTCACCAACCTTGTGGTTGTGGGGCAACCATTTTACCTCAAGCCACCACATGCCCATATAAGCAAGCCACCACATAAGCAAGGGCCGTCCTTGGGCCATGGGAGAGATGGCAATACAGTTCCCACCTGCTGGGGAGCGTTAGACAGACGGAGGGACTGACACCCAGAAAAAATTGAGGCCAAGTGTCAATGAGTCATCACAGAGAGTGCTGAAAGGTAGGGGTACATCTCAGAGCTTTCCACTTCACTCAGGACACATTTTACAACCAGGTGGAAACTCACTAAGGGTAGCATTGGTGTTATCTGCTCGATGGAGGACTTTTAAATAAATATAGCTATTTCAGGGGTGGAATCAAAAGGTATTGTGATTTATATAAGATAGCACTTACTCAAAATAAACAGTATTGATGAAGGTTAGAAGGGGGGCAGCTAAATAGATGATCACATGAATAAAAACAATACTTACTTAGCAGTGTTTGATTAGTGTGTTAAATCATACTCAACAGCCTTCTCTAACCCAGTGACTAGAAGCTGTACACACATACAAAGTGCTTGTAGTTAAGTCATCTGAAAGTTAAGAACTGCAATGATATCTAGATTAGCGTCAGGACTTGTATTTCTATGAAGACAGATAACATGATATTGTGCTGAAATGCAGTCTCTCAATCATCTGTGTGGTGCTGTGCTGATCTCCTTTTACCAAGCAACTCTTCCAATACGCAGTCATGACTTTTATGGTGAGAATAAAACATGTCCGTAACACTTTACAGCCCAGTGTGATTTAGCTGTATGATTCAGGTCCCAATAAAATAGTTAGTGGTTCCTACTGGTACTTAAATGTAGGTACAGTGCAGCCAGACAGCAGGGGACTTGAGCAGAGGTTAAACTCTAGCTCACTGCATAGGCCAATTGTTACTCCTTTGTCCCCACATCTTATTTTCTTCCCCTGTACCTACAAAGGTTGAGTACCAGTAGAAACTGGTAAGTATGTTATTGGTACCTGGTTCATACAAGAAATTACACAGTCAATCATGGGCTGTATTATGAAGTTTTTTTTACATGCCAATCGTCACTTAATAACAATTTCAGCCTCAACATTTAAATGTGAGGTAGACATTTCTCCACTTTGCAGGAATGATGATCTATAAATGCTTAAGATATGTTTATATTTAGAGAATAAAAGACATAAAATCCAAAGAAAAAATATGTTTATTTGTAATCTATATAGAAATGATGCAATGTGCATCTCAAAAGGGGACAACTGTGAGACAAAAATACTTTGGTACACTTGAATCTCCAAGATTTTAACAGACAAAGCACAGCATTGTGGTGGCTCCTGCACATGCTTTACATTTTGTATCCAACTGTGCAATTTGATGCATTATTGAACATTATTCTAAATTTGATGGTGCATTTTCAGCGAGCAGAATGTCATTGCTTCAGTGAATATTGCAAACTGAAAAATGTAATCCCGGCTCACAATGTAATCAATATTTAGAAAACAAATAGCTTTTTTTGAGTTTTCAGTAAAATTAATTTATCAGTGATGGTGTTTATATGATGTACAGTATAAAATTGTTAGAAAAGGCATATGTGATTTACAAACAATTCAAATTCTACACTACAAATGCCTAAATCAAACATTAAAAACTAGAATCCAGTGGTAGTTCTGCAGAGCACGTCTGCTTCTGTAATGAGCACAATGGAGAGTGTAGTCAGGATGTTTAGAAAAAAGTTGTTTTTAGTTTAAAGTGATGTTCTCACAGATCCTTCTAAAGATATTTGATGTCAGATTTCTATTCTATTTTGTCATCGTCTTAGCAAGAAGACAACTAGATACTGTATATCAAAGTTTACAATATCAAAAAAGTTAGAAGCTAAAAATATTTCTTCCTGAAATGTGTTGCAAATGCAACTCCAAATACCTTGCAACAATAAAAACAAATACTACAATAAAAGGTGAAACGACATATAAAGTGCAAAAAGAGGTTTCAATAAATGCACTGGGACTGACTAGTAGTCACACAGGCTGTGTACAAATACTCTAAAAATGCCACTTCCCTTTTCTCCTTATTTCCTCTTCCTTAGCTGTTTTTTTTTTTTATCTCATTCTGTTTATGAGGATGTATGGATCTTCTTATTATTTCTGCATTTCTCACAGTATTTGGCCAAGGCCTTGTTCAACTTGTAATTTAAAGGATGTAAAGCAAGATTAACTCTATACACTGCATATTCCCACTTAAAATGCTGTGTGTACTCTGAGAGACGTGGGTGGCTCACTTCCGCTGCTATCGAGGTACATTCATTTTAACTGCAGGGATGAACAACAACAACAAAATTAGAGGTTAGCTTGGGCATCGAGACTGCCACAATCATGTGAGGATGTTTAGTTTTCTTATACGCGGTTAATTACTTGTTTAGTTTACTGGATTTATGTGAAGTGAGAATTTAATCTTTTCTTCTATTACACCAAAAAAGCAAATTCCTCATCTTGTCTCTGGAATCAACAGACATGTAGTAAACAATGAACATTTTCTATCTTTGCCTAAACTGAGATCAGTGCCAACTACAGCAACAATAAATGTAACATCAACGATATCAATATAGTAAAAAATAAAACATTTATATATATATATATATATATATATATATATATATATATATATATATATATATATAACAATAATATATAACTCTCTTCATATAAATCAAACCAGAGTATCTCTAATGTGAATATAATGGACGATGCAAACCTACCATTATCAAAGTTAGCACACATGATAATAACACAGAAAGCACATTAATCTTTTTCCTCTCACAGAGAGTGCTCACATCGTTGTTTCTACAATGGTGTGCGTGGGCTTGATCAAGCCATTGTTCCCGTTTGGGTCCAGGGGCTGTGTCAACTCGCTGCCCTTCAAGTTGTACTCTTTTGGGCGAGAGCTCACGCCTGACTTCGCTGGGGCTGCCACTGCTTTGATCCTCTGAGGGAAGGAGATGAGAGATTAGGCTAATGATCATCACAAATTGGGGCAGTTTAAGGCTAAATATGACAACTTTCAAATTGAAAATGGCAAACATCATCATTCAATTTGTATCATATCTGTATTCCTGCATGTATAAATAAAATTCAAGCCAAGTTAATTTAAAATGTTGTGACATTTTGGGGGAATATGCTTATTCGCTTTCTTGCCAAGAGTTGAAATGAGAAGACTGACACCACTGTTATGTATATGCTAAATATAAAGCTACAGCCAGGAGATTGTCGATGGACCGTGATGACCTACAAGCGACAGTCAAGTGACCAACAATTGTGGCCTAGCTAGCACTACCACTTGCGTGCTAATCTGCTAGCATGCTTATTGCTGGCTGACCGCTATCAGCTGTAGGTTTGACAATGTTGTTTTATGAGTTTTTCATTTTAAAAAATTCTAAATATTTCAAACTATTCCTTTAAAAGCACTAAAGGATTGAGCTCACCTCGATCAGGGATCCCTCAGACTGTAAGATCTTGATGACCATCACCATGGGAATACAGATCATGGAGGACAGGGCCATTAACCAGCCCAGACCGATGGCCCAGTCTGGGTACTCATAAACCTTGTTATAGGTCAAGGGCTTGTACTTGACCAGGGAGAAGACAAAGCAGCCCTGGAAAACAAACACATTCTTCTTTTAGTACACCTCTATGACCTTCAAAGTTTAACTATCAACATGTCGTCAACAATATCTCGTCCAACACAATAAAGTGTCACTCCAAAAGCTGACACTTATTTCTCACCATGCAGAGGACAGGAGTGATTATGGTCCAGCTCCATTTCATCCACGGGTTTGGTCTGTAGCCAATCATATCCTCAACGGCATCGTAGAAATTATCAACTCCTTTCCAACAGAAAGAGATTAACAAAGAATTACATGAGTGATAGCATGTGTGTGTGTGTGTGTGTGTGTGTGTGTGTGTGTGTGTGTGTGTGTGTGTGTGTGTGTGTGTGTGTGTGAGCAAAGTTAATTAATATTGTACATAAGATATCATTAGTCTGTACTGTTCACGTGTTATTGTTTGTTATCGCATAGTCTATATTATATCAACGATGTTCCACTCTGCAATACAGGCTGTATTGCAGAGGCGCTGTTGCTCCATGCGACACATAGCGACGATTGTGATTGGTTTAAAGAAATGCCAATAAACCAGAGCATGTTTCTCTCCCATCCCGGAATGCTGTGTGGACTAGCTAGACCCTCCTCCGAAGCGCTGTGGAGGAAGGTCTGGCAATGCGAGACAAGTTATCGTAGATTAACCTTCATTTGGAAATGAGCATGTTTATGGCCCCTTATCTCTTGTTGTCTGCTCTAAACTGCCCCATATTTCTGCTGGGTCATGTACCACAAACTGTATATAGTATAAACAGTCTAAGCTTTGTCAGGTATACCGTAGCTAGCTTACTGGGTCATCATGTATCCTTCCTAAGTGTTTATTGTGGTGAACTGTGTTTTATTGCAATGCTTAGTGTGGTGTGTGTGCTATGCTGATATCCTGAGTCTGTTGTTATGGTCCTATGTACATGTTAACAATATGTTATTTTTTTCTGTTTTTAGTTCCTTTTTAACATAGGGACAAAGGGACTACAGATGAATGCAAAGTGCAGCAGCTAGTAAGGTCCTTTGTGATGCTGCTACAATAGCATCTATTGTAAAAAAATATATATACAACTTTATGTAAAATAATAAAATAGCTTCCAAAAGTCTAGGACACTGGTTTTAAACTTGATTTTACTTGTGTAGGAGAGATTATTCTGTCTTAATTTGTCAATCTGTTAAAGACCCTAAAATTGAATGTTTTTAAATTACAATTTTAAAATTATATTTTGATGACTAGATAAGCAACAATTACAGCTAAAGAAAGTTAAAGAAGTATGCTTATTAGAAATCTTTGTGCAGTTAGGCAACCTGCACTTTATCCCGCAATTTACACAACATTGTACCAAGCAGCCCTTTGTTTTTGTTTGTATCTGTAATACTGGTAAAATTGAAGGGACAATTGACTGAATTTACATAAGGATTGTTCAGAAATGGGGGGTTAGTCCTGTCATGGTGTTATTGCCTGTGAACATTTTGATAGTGGTAGTGTTGGATGGAGATCAGCTGGATGGAGACCAGTTCCAAACAGTAGTAAGAGGTAGGAAAGAGAAATTAAATATTGAGGTTGAGCCCCTTAACCTGAGTTTTGAAGAGTTATTTGGGGAAATAATCTTAGCCTCACAGTCACAAAAGTATATGTATAGTGGTTAAGCAGAAGCATTATTTATTGTAATTAACAGAATCAGATGGCTTCACAATAATAGGGTGTATTATAGGAAGATGCTGCATTGCTTTCATTCCATTTTCTTTTTTATTAAAATTATTACATTTTTATTAGTTTAAATCTGCTTTCATTGATAATGGAGGATGTAATCCGGTGGGATGAAACCCTGGATAGCCCATCACAATCTAGTAGGGGACAAACACTATTCCCACCCCCTCTCATTACGCCTCTGCATGCAGTTAAAGTTATTTACTACTGCCATGGGAGGAACCACAAGGACACCTTTGTTTACCACCAACATGATTGTTTCTGCTTTTTCCCCTCAGCTCTTCAGGACCATTACTTTGAAAAACAACATACGACAACAGCTATCACATAGAGTCGTTTTCACTTACCATAAACCCAGGCTACAGCAATGCATTCAAAGAATGCAACCCACAAAAGGCACACACCACTGGCTGCATAGTAGTCAAAGAGTTGAAACACATACATGCCGCCCTGAAAAAAGGAAAAAGGAAAGTCACATTAATTACCTCTCTGATGTGTGTGGGGTATTAAAGCAGAGTGTTTGTGTGTGTGTGGGGGGGGGGGGGTTGTAAGCGGCATATAAGAATGCTGGCACCCCACCAATAGAGGCAGAGTTCAACAGGTGCTGAGACGCCATTGAAGCACAGTTAACTGCTAAACGGAAAACGGCATTCCAAATTGTTCCACTCAGACACACAGGATGTGAGTGGTGAATGTGGTAGGAAGCCATATTTGGTCGTAACAATGAGGCAGCCAACAGGCAAGTGGAAAGTCTGTGGCGTTATCTCTGCCGTTGATCCGAACACAGACTCTCTTTTCCTTCTCTAAACAGGATAAGCAGTAGAAGTAAGAGTGCAGAGGCTCCAATGAAGTGACTGATAGTGAACTTACTTTCGTTACCATGGCAAGTCCCAAGAGATAGCTCATGAAACACATCACAGCTATAAAGATCTCCCGTCGGTAACCCTTCCTGAGGATGGCCGGATATAGATCCACAATAGAGGTGATCTGTCCTTCCACTTCAACAAACTGTGGGGACAAAAGCAACTATTGAGAACTCAGGAAAAAATGTCTCTTTATGTGTGCATGCAGCTCTTGTTTTTCCTCTACAAACCAGTGATTAGAGAATGAGAGCTGTCTTTGTTAAGCAGTAATGAGAACTTAAACAGGGCTCCCCTCTGCAGCACTGGTTTGTTGCTACCAAGACACAACAAAAACAACAGTGAATCACTGTCTCCGTTTCTCTCTTGCTCCCCTGTGTCTCTGCATTGCCTCATAATGTCATAACAAAATTATGAAATTGTTCCTATTTACGAAGAACATGCTTCTTTGTTATATGAATAACCAAACAAAAACTCCTTACATAACAGCGGCATGTATGTGTGAGCGATGTTAACAATATATAGCATTCAGGACTACAAATCTGCATGAAATTTATGGTCAAGAAATGCACCCACACACACTGTAACTGGCAACATTTCTTTGGATAGCCGCATTAGTATTTCCACATATTCAAATTTAGAGCATCGGCCTGATCTCACAATTGGGGGAAATAAGTAGCTGGTCATGTGCAGGACTGAGTTAGCACAGGAGTAGAATTACACTTGGAGGCAGGAAATGTGATATGGCCGGCCAATCCCTCTTGTGCACACTTATGTTGTCTACTTAGATTATCTTGTCTGCTCCTATCAAAGCTAGATGGCTTGCATGCAAGCTATTATAATGTAACTACATGTTTTGCATTTAACATCTATCAACTTCTAAAAGTGTAATTTATGGAATTACAGGGCATTAAAAGGACTATAATCTGCATAGTGTGGTCGTGATAGTAAAATGCCTTTGTGGGAACAAGCTGCTTTTCTTGTCTGTCAGTTATCTGATACCTTGGAGATGTGAGATGTGGATCAGAGAGACACTAAAGGGGTTTTACACATTGTGGCTGGCAGAAGCCAACTAACCCATGGGACCTGGAAGGTGTCTGTGTCAATTAATAGGCAGTTCATCAACAAACAATTCTGTATATGGCTTGACACCACAGTGATTGTAAAAATGCTGACCTGGCTGTCGAGGCCCAGAAGCAGCAGCATGATAAAGAAGAGGATGGCCCAGAGGGTTGGCAGCGGCATCATGGACACAGCTTTAGGGTAGGCAATGAAGGCCAAGCCAGGACCTGGAGGGAGAACATAGTGGGGATGGGGAGAAGGAGCGGAGAACAGAATTAATATTTCTATCTCATTTCAGCTTGGACGACATTTCGGGATTGGAAAAATAATGTAAAGATTGAGCTAGACAGGCTGAGCGGGGTATGGCACTGCCAATAATCTATATTATGTAACGTGTCCAACAACTAAAAGACATTGGGTGAAGTTAATGGGATTGAGTGTTTATTCTTTGATGTCTCTATGTGTTAAGTGTCTATAAGAAAATAAAATGTGTTTTCATGCTCTAGTGTCCTGTATGTGTTAACTTGGAATATCAACAACCATATTCAACTGTACATATTGTCTCTTTACACTATTGTACATATTACCTAACTGCATATACTGTATATAACATACCCAGACCATTCATTGCACATATTATTCATTAGGTTCTGTTTATACTGTACATATTACAGCTGCTTTACTTTTGTATATCATTTGGTATATATCACATATAACTAATGCAATAAAATACTAATGTGCATTTTTGGTACTTACTGTGTGCCATGACAATATAGAGGAATTTAATCTAAACAAAGCAGATGAGGATTGTAGCCAAGCCATGAACCATATCAACAGGATATAGTAAGAGCATGGGGCACAAAGTCAGCAATCACATTAACTTGTGTCTCATTTAAACAGCTGAGAAAAATGCAAGTTATTTCTACAAATGCTTTAATTTATGAATTTTGGTTCTGTATCTTCATATATGAAGGAATATCTTGTATCTACACGCTAACACACCATCACAGACTTGCTGTTACTGCTTTACAATTATAGTTTGATTTCACATGATTATATTCAAGTTGCAGTCTTAAAGAAAGCAAGAGTTTAATCTGAACAGAGCGAGCATGCTGAAAGAAGATGCATCTCCTTCAAAGTCCACATAGAGTATAAAGGAAGACAGAAACAGAACCAGTGGCATCCACCTCAGGAGATCCACAGCTTGTTAACAGAACTGGGCTAACAATGCAGTGCTGCTGGTCAGAAATATCACCTCTGGTTGCCAGTGCACAATATACAGTAGAGTACATACAGTATGGTGCCAATCTTCTTAGCAACGTCCCCTGGTCAAAAAGATTCAAAACTACTAAATGACATGAGCAAGTTGAATGTGGGACGTGAGGACAACTGGTGCCATTGAACACTTGTAGTTATGATGAGGAGCGCTTTGACACCGCAGTTCATTGTGTAGCTAAAACATACAGCACCAATGCCATGTAATCTGTCCTCAGAAAAGGGGGAACAGATTTCACACTGAAGTAACAATTCTGTTTCTTTGAGGCTTTTATTCAAGGAGTGTGCAATTGCCGATACCTCTACATTTCAGCATCATCGTTTCAGAGACTTGAATAAACTACATGAATTACTATTTCCCCCTCATTTA
Source organism: Gymnocephalus cernua (assembly GCA_023631565.1). Taxonomy (NCBI): domain Eukaryota; kingdom Metazoa; phylum Chordata; class Actinopteri; order Perciformes; family Percidae; genus Gymnocephalus; species Gymnocephalus cernua. The sequence goes on along the minus strand of CM042433.1, from coordinate 8,633,800 downwards.
TTTTTGATAACTTTCCAATTGTCTTTTTTTTTGTGTTTGGCAACAGCGCCCACCATCACTGCTGCCATCACCTTGACCCTCGTACCTGACTCTGCCACATCGGCAATGTCCACCCCTTGTTCTTGTGCCATGAAGCCCAGGACGGAAAATATTGCGAAGCCAGACACAAAACTGGTACCGCTGTTGAGGCCTCCCAGCAGCAAACAGTCCCTATGTCACACATATGTCATGGAGGTTGTTAATCAACACAGACGGAACCGAAGTTCCCATTTTCTTTTCACGCAACCGTCTCTGACACGAGTTGCTGTCACTACTACAGTCTCCCCCCCCCCAGCGGAAACACAACTCACCTGTAGCAGTTGTATTTGTATTTGTTGTAGCTCCCCAGTGACGTCATGGCTCCCAGGCAAATGGCATAAGAGAAGAAAATCTGGGTCCCCGCATCAATCCACACCTGAGGAGACAGAGGAAGAGTTGAATTTCACAGAATTTTCCAGAAGAGATGAGGTCACCCTGTTGTGAAATGTGTTTTCAGCTAATAAAAAGTATAAGTGATTGCTCACACCGAGAAGGCAACATTTTTATTACCTCAGCAAAGGAGGTTATGTTTTCGGTTGGATTTGTCTATCTGTTTTTTTTATTTGTCACATGACAAATTGTACATGGTTCAATTTCAGTGAAATCTAATGCCAACAGCTCCTTCAACTTGTGTGTCCTGACACCAGTGGGTCAGGTCCTTGTCTTCTTTCAGGTAGGCCTTCTCATTGTTATCTGTGATCAGGCCCTGGAGTCGAAAGTGTCTACACAGTCATGTGTGTACAGGGAGTACAGCAGGGGATTCAAAACACAGCCTTGGGGTGCTCCGGTGTTAAGGATGAGGGTGGAAGAAGTTTGTCTGCCAACCCTTGCCTGGCAAAAACTCTGGTGTTAAATGCTGAACTGTAGTCAATGAACAGCAATCTCACATAGCTTCCTTTCTTTTTCAGGTGAGATAGGCTGGTGTGGATGATGTGCGCTATGGTGTTTTCTGTTGATTGGTTGGGACAGTAGACAAACGTTAATGGGTCCACTGGGCTGGGTAGTGAGGAGCAGATGTAATCCTTGACCAGTTGTTCAAAGCATTTTCATCACTACAGAGGTAAGTGCCATTGGGCGGTAGTCATTCAGCCAGGCTGGTCGTGTTTTCTTGGGCAGAGGAATGATGGTGGACTTCTTGAAGCATGTGGGTATGACAGACTGAGCCAGTGACAGGTTGAATATCATTGTGAATACCGGCGCTAGTAAGTGCAAAAACTCTACAAATCACAAATTAACACATTATAGAAGTGCTGGTAGGTGGATTTTGGACAGAGCCAAGCAAGCCGTTTCCAGTTTTTATACTAAGCTAACCAGCTGCTAGCTGTAGTTTCATTTCATTCCAGTGAAATGTTATCCCATTAGCTCCTTCCACTTGTGCATGATTCATCATAAAGCAGAATGTGGCCGCCAGATTGGCACACAGAAAAAGAGTCACCAGGTTGTCGGTGTTCATTTCCACATTGCTTGCCTCTGTGCCACCTCTGATGCAGAGATGGAGATGGATGCAGAGATGGTCTTGCTTGTCCACGTAGTCGGGATCGTAGCCATAGGTCATAGTCAGTAGCCAACTTCACCTTTTCCTCGATGTTAACTCTGATGTTTACAATTGAAAACCTTGAGCGGCCAGGCTAGCACAGTGAGCAGGAAGTTAGAAGAGCCGGCACAAGATGATGAGCGACTCATAGCAAAATGCCATCACCGTCCAATGTAAACCGCATAAAGCAAAACTAATATTTGTAATTATTCTCAGACATGAGAGTGGTAGGAATCTTCTCATATAACTCTCAGCAAGAAAGCAAATAAGTGTGTTTCCTAAAATGTCAAACTATTCCTTTAATACCTGGACACAGAAATGTGAAAGATATGAAGGGCAGTAGTTAAAGTTGCGAACTATTACAGAAAAAGAGGAGAAGATCCTACCTCTGGGTCTTGTAGGCGGGTCAGGTTAGGGTAAAGGTAGAATTTGATCCCTTCAGATGCCCCAGGCAGGGTCACTCCACGCACCAGCAGCACAATCAGCATCACAAATGGGAAAGTTGCTGTTATGTACACCACCTAGAACAGGACAAGAAATTATTAGCCCAAATACTGAGCAACAGTTATAGACCTATGACTCATTACCATTGAGATATAATGGGATAAACACAATTTCCTTTTATAAGTTCTAATTTCGAACTTTTTTTTTTCCAAATGCAGGACAAAAGATGCATTGTTCCTCTAATTTCCCAATATTTTAACAGAGAAAAAGTAGGCAAGGTCTGGGAACAGTGATGCATACTGCCTACAGAAGTCACAAAGAGGGTTTAAGATGGAGTTGCCTAATAGAGCTTGAAGCAGTACACTACACAGCACAATGGCTTCTCACTTTCTGAATTGCTATCTGGTTAAAGATTAAAGGTGATCATTTTAATGCACACTAATCCCAGCAATGAAGCGTGCATTATACATGGAAATAAACCCACAGGAAGTCCTTAATAGAGTTAATAATTTTCCTCACAGAGCTCCTCCTGTTGGCTGTGGCCCAGTTTCTGTCCCGCTAACAGAAACAAAGAAAGGGCTAAGGTGCGGCAGTCAACTTCTTACAGCCGACAGTGAGTCTGGCCAACAAGAAACTTCCAGGACAGCACAGAGAGTTGTGTCTCTAAATCAACCAAATTAACTGTTTTCCTAGCATGTGGCTTTTCTCTGAGCAACAGTGTTTTGTCACTGACTTGTCGTCAAAATAAGTACAGGATATGTCTACGCCTCCAGCACTCACTTTCCCAGTGGTCTTGACTCCCTTCCAGATGCAGAAGAAGCAGACAACCCACACTGCTAGGAGACACAGGGCCAGGTCCCACTTCAGGGGCCCTATGTCCTCAATCCCAGTGGAGATGCTCAGGACGTTGCGTCTGCAGAGGATACAGAGGCACAGAACAGGTTAATGGCAGTTGTGGGACTAGAAATAGAAGAGGTTATCTTGTACATTTTCAAACACAACCAGGAACTTTCCTGTGAAAACTCAAGACAATGACAGGTACAATAAAAGTGGAAATCAAACAGACACGTGACTTGGCCTTTACTCAGGCATGTGCAGAGCCTGCATATAATAAAATGGTGAGATGACTACTTGGAAAAGCTTTAAGACTTACATATTTAGGTGTCTAATGCTGCATAAACACTTGTAGTTTAGATGAATTGTCATCAAATTTAAACATGTAAAAAAGCAAATGGGCATGAAAAAACTGGTAGAACTAAAATAAAAAAAATTGTAAGAATTGTGCCTGTTTAAACACATTTACGCAAGCAAGATAAAGAGGCACTGTTACTTCCGTATATTAATGTGACTGTTTGTGTGTGTGTTAGGCAGTAAATACTCACTCCCAGAACTCAGTGACAGGGGAGGTAAAGTTGGTCATGTTGGCTGCTAGCCATAGGGTCTTGTTCTTGCGGACTGTGTCCTCTATGCAGTATTCTGTGTTCCAGGGCTGGTTGCATTTCGACCAGGGGAGCTCCGGCTGAAAGCACTGAAACAGGTAGTAGAGTCCCCAGGCCAAGATCACAATGTAATAGATGTTTAGTAGAGATACGATCACAACAGAGGCATAGCCAATACCTGGAGAGAGGGAGGAAAGAAGGCAGATTTTGAGCTCAATAATAATAATAATAATATTAATGTATACTCTTTACTGATCCCCAATGGGGAAATTACAATTTACACTGTTATTACACACTACACAGGCCTGAAACACACACGCACACACACACACACACACACACACACACACACACACACACACACACACACACATCCAAGACAGAGATGTGATTTCAATGTATTTTATGATTAAGTCTTTGTTATGTTTCTGGTCACCTGATGAATGTAAGTCCAAGAATCACTCCACTAGGTCCTGAGTGAAATATCGGCCTCTTTAGCTGCTAAATGCTCCACTATCTTCCCCAGCTAGACGCTGACTTTGTCTGTCAGTGGGTTTTAAGAGCTTTGTCTCTTAAGAAAGGTGCTTGTTGTGACCGAAAATGTGATGATGTGAGCCAGCCATAATTCCAAAACAATTAGCTGTAAAGCTCCTTTAGAGTCAAGTGGAACTGCAGATTCATTGTTATAATAAAAAAATAGTGATTAAAACCGTTACAGCAGTTGAAAACCTTTTTTTCTGGCCTTTAGTAGTTTATCTTCTTGCCTTGCTCCACACACATCAGTGATATGTTTTGTGGTTGGAGTTGCAACTTTCAGCCAGAGAGGGCAGCAAAACACAGATTTTTAGCCTGGGAGGTAAATAACTTCAATGAAGACTTTTAAAGCTCGCTATCACAAACATAACTAACAACAAAGTATTTATAAACCTAAAGAGGGGAAAGCTTGACTCTGCTATCTAGTGTTTTTATGTCCTTAGTGTTTAAACACTATTTTAAGATGACTTTGCCACGAACCTGGACACAGAAATCCGCGGTACTCTTCCACTGCTAAAGAGTATTTTTAAACTCATCATCTCTGCCGCCCCCAATGCCTCGTTTCCACATACCAAATGCAAACTGACAGACAAGTCAATGCTGCGACAGGTGTGTGTGTGTGTGTGTGTGTGTGTGTGTGTGTGTGTGTGTGTGTGTGTGTGTGTGTGTGTGTGTGTGTGTGTGTGTGTGTGTGTGTGTGTGTATGTTTGTGTGCACTCGAATGAGTGCTGGAGTGCAGGGAGTAAAGTCATGAATTTCACTGTGTGATAAAAACACATGAGGGCAGGGGGGTGATAGTGGAGACCATCAGCAGCTGCTAGAGATCCGGTGAAGCACAGCTTCCTCTCTTTTCATGTCATGTCCTGTGTGTGATCATGAGTAAGAGTGTCACGGCAGCTGCTGAAGGTGTGGTACCTCAGTGCTTGTCCACAGCTGTCACTCAAAGGTAGAGGCCCTTGAATGTCTTAAAGTATCAGTATGTTATTGGTGATCTCAGGTCAAGAGACCTCTGCGAGAACCCGACCCTGACAACACCGTCACAGAAGACCTACAGTATTTATAACATCCTAGAAGCTAAGACAAAACAAGTGGATCCACACAGTCAACAAAAAATACAGACCTGCTGCATGAGACCATTGCTATGCAACTTAATGTTTCTTTTGCAAGTCTGTTTCCATGGCAATCAATCCATTATACACACAAAATATTGTGGATGACCATATCCAAGGATGACTTTATGTTTTGGAGCGCCTTCAAGCATGTGCACACTAAAAAATCCTGAGTCAAGTTACTGACCCAGTTTCAGGGTATGTGGGCTTTGGGTCTTTCTGTTGAGTTGTTTTCTAAAGCAGACAGAATAATGAAAGGTAAATATTGCATGTAAGGAGAGAGATTTGCAAAACTTCCCAGACTGGGGAACATTGTTTGGGGTATTGAATGTGAAAGACATAAAAACATTTGAATGATGCATCTGCTGCTTCTTCTCCATTTACAATAGTATACACCTGACTGTTTTAAAATGTTTCTTCATAGGAGGGGTAGATGTCCTCCTAAATGTTTGTTTGTGGTTTTTTCAACTGTTTTGGAAATAATCCAAATTTGGATGAATTGTTCAGAGCGAAGACATATTGTGTGTAGAATAAACTGTTACGTCTTTTTTTTAAACTTACATATCACATGTTGTCCTTTGCAGTTTTGAATGTAGTGTAATATGTTTTAAGGTAAAAAATAAACTGTAAAAAGCTTGTTTTGTCTAAAGTTAATGAAAACATACAGTTTTTGGTTTCATTTATGACCCAACAGAAATGTAAATATGACATTGTTACTGGGTCAAAATAACCACCTACTGGTGTGGCGGAATAACCCAATGAAAATACTATACACTAAATAACACTAAACTGGACTTTTTTTTGGGTGTGATGGGTGACCCAGTGTTTTTTATGCTCATTGTGCTAGATTGACACTAGATTAAATTTGACCCAGTATGTTATTTAATTTATTTTTTGATTATTTTGTTGGGTTTTTTTCTTTAGATAGTTTAGACAGATAGCAAAAGGGGGAGAGAGAGAGGGGACAACATGAAGCAAAGGGCCGTAGGTCGGTTTCTAACCCGGGCCGCTGCAAAGGACTCAGCCTACATGGGGCGCACACTCTACCAGGTGAGCAAGAGGTCGCCCCAACCCAGTATTTGGTGTGTGGTGTTTGTATATGTGTATTTATGTTTGTGTAAATGAATATCACAGCACAATCTTCCTATTGGTTGCCAGGCTGAGGTAGGAGGGGCTAACCTTGTCACAGAGACTGGGGGAGTTTACAAAGGAGAAGAAGAAGAATAAGAAGAAGCTGGGGTCAGAGTTCTGGAAGAAAGACATGTGCTTCTGAGTGTCGCAAAGGAGAATCCTGGTCAAATGACGGAACGAAGCGGAGCCGGAGCAGCGACGACAGGTACTGTAGGCCTACTCACTTACCTGTAACTTGGCAACCTAGCGTTCAGCTCTGTAGATTCACATGCACAAGCTCCTAGACAAGTGACGGTAGTATCAAGTTTTCCCAGGGTTGTGGCTATACCGTGACAATACTTATATCATTCATCCTCCATGATACTAAATGTTCAGTACTCTCAATATTCCCGCTTTACTATAACACAAAGCAGCCTAAGGGCCTGAAACCATGCTGCGTCTTATTTGCTTGGACTGACCAGTGAAGATGGGGCAGAGCTTGGCCCAGCAGGTGATCCCTCCTTCAGAGGTGTACTGGCCCAGTGCGACCTCCAGGAAGAACACAGGCAGTCCACCCCCAAACAGGAAGATGAAGTAAGGGATGAGAAACGCACCTGGGTAATGGATACAGGAAGTAAGACATCTTCTAGCGACGATCACCACCCACCTATGATTTTTTGGCTTAACCCCAATATGTTGTGTTTCTTTTGCCTACCTCCACCATTTTTATAACAAAGGTAAGGGAAGCGCCAGACATTTCCTAATCCAACGAAGCCTCCGGCTACGGACAGGACAAAGTCAAGCTTACTGGCCCACTTCTCTCTCTGAGGAGCCTTGCCTTCAGCCTCGTCCTCAGGCCGCGTGCCTGGGCTCTTCCCCGGTGAAGGTTTCAGGGTGTCCTTGTGAAAATCCTTTAAGCATTGGAACTTCTCTTTTTGTGCCATGCTGTGGACAGCAAAAAAAGAAAAGGGACACATAAGATGTAGATATACAAAGAGAAAGAGAGAGAGACAGGGATGGGCAGGAAAAGACACAGATAGGGAGGAGCATTAAGGAGCTAATGCTGTCATGTGATTGCGTTACAGCGTGCTGTGTAACCACTAAATACATGCTAAACGGTACTATCTTGCTAATCTTGCTAATCTGAACAGCTGATGCACGGAGGTCATTCAGACTAGAGAAATGTTTGAATAGCTGGTTGAAACAGACAGCGAGAGTCCAACAATTAACAAAGAATATCCACTGTATTTCTTTATCTTTCTCAATCAATCTGTAGAAAAAAAACATCTATATTTCACATGGATGCTGCAAATTGTATAGCTAAAATATCACCCACACTGAAAGACAAGCACCTTGGCGACAGTATGTGCACCTTCACATTCTGATTAGCTGTTCACGTAGCTCTGTTTTCCAACTTTACTCTGAGTCTCAGGGAGTATTTTGCTGCTCGGAGGGGGGCACATTGTCACTGGAGGAAAAGGAAGGGAATGTTGGGATACAATACATGCTGCAAAGACCTCACCTGGCCCTGAAGTAAAGTTTTCTCTTTGCTTTATTTTATGTTACCGTATCAGCAACAAGTCGCTCCTCCGTAATCCAAATTTAGAGAAGAAGATATCCCTCTGCATTCCTAAAGCCCTGGCTGCTCTCAAGATGATATAACAGCTTAAGTACACTTGGGCATTTACACTGTAAATCACCTTTCCAAGAAAGACCGAAATATTCCATTTCCCATGAGCCCAAGAGGAGAAAAGAAACCCTAATAAGACAGGAATAACTGTGCAAGACATGCCAAGACTGAATGGGATTTAAGCTCCCAGCTGACATAAAAAAAGAACAATAAGGGGGACAATGAGAAAGCTATAATTCATTGTAATATATGAGATTAGCTGTAAAACTAGTGAGAAAAGTTTCCTTTTATTTTAGGAGAAAAACAAGGCAACATCAAATACTTCCCCTTAACTGTTGCGGGCCCAGAGATACATTTAGACCGCATGTTTGTTGAAAGCTTCGATAAAAAACAAGTTGTACAGACAAGTTTAAAGGTTGTGGGAAAAGTGGGAAACTATGGGACAGCATGTCCCTTCTTAGAAATGGGTACTTCTAGCAACAACCACTTTAAAAAGATGGTTACTTACAACCTTTCATATTCCTAATGAGAACTGTGTCTCTTCACTTAATCAACGCTTGAACAACTCCTCCACCCCGTGTGTGCTCACTGCGTCCCATCATTTTATAGGATTTCTCTCTTCCTGTTATGCATGACAAGTCAACTTGAACAGCTTTCCATTCTCAAACCGCCTTACATAACTGGATCCATTCTTGCCCACTCTGTTTCTCATCCTGTTTGTTTCTCTCTCTCTCTCTCTCTCTCTCTCTCTCTCTCTCTCTCTCTCTCTCTCTCTCTCTCTCTCTCTCTCTCTCTCTCTCTCTCTCTCTCTCTCTCTCTCTTTATCTCTTTTCCCCCCTTTTCCCCTCATCTGCTTAGCGTGTGCTTTCACCTGCCTGCATGGTGTTAGGAGGCTGTCTGCCCGCCAGATAAGACTTAAGACAAACTGTCCTAGGGATTTAAACCAGACATACTTGACTGCAAATTCCTTAAACCTTTTTTTTTTATTTATATTAATATTATTACTGCCTAAATCCTCATTGATGTCAACATGAATCACACAAAACAACACTAAAATGTATTTGCAGCTCTTTCTCTATTCATCTAACCCTTTAACACACAAATAGACTCCTACAATATCCACCAAAGCATTACACCCCTTTGTATTATAAGTCCATTCATGCAGAACATTTTGAATTAACACATGCAGACCCTGAAAAAGTTTAGAAAACTTACATTTCCTTCATGGCTGCGACTATGTATAGAGTCCTCTCTCTCAGCTGTCACCATTCCTCTGTACTGAATGCCTTTATGCCAACACGGCTCACAAGAAGTTGATCTGACAGTAGGGCCCGCCCCCTTGGCTAAAGACAATTAAATCCAAAGTGGAGATTGGACGCAGCCTCACTGTGACAGACAACTCAGGTACCAACATGGGAGACTGTAAATTTCCACTTACCACAACTCCCTGCCCACAAACATACACACAGCCAAGTGGTGGAGGATAAGTGTGTATCACACCCACACCCACACACACCCACACACACACACACACACACACACACACATACACACACACACACACACACACGCATTTTCATGTTGGAGACACAGCGGACAATTCAGAGGCTGGTCCAAACCTAGGGGTTGGCCTTGAGTTATGATCTTGAACAAATGGATGAACTGAAGGCAGCATTCAGAGTTTTAGTGTTTTTTTTCTTCTTTTTACTGTTGCACACTCAAACAGCACTAAAGTATGAAGCACCGTTTCATAACAAGCCCCTCATAACATCACCATGCCACTCCCAAACATCTTTGTGTGAAAACTATTTTTATTCACGCGTATGCTGTGCTAATTCTTGGTATGCAGAACATTTAGAATCACTGGCCCTCCATTCTTTCCTGACAAGTGGTTTGTTACCTGTGAAATGTAAACGATTACAGTATCAACTTATAACAACTCCTAATAAGGTAAAGTGTCTCTCTCTGCTCGTCATTGAGTCTGTTTAGATACCATTCACTGCTCAGCTCAGAGCTCACAATGGCTGGACAAATGCCATTGTGAAAAACTGATAAATTCCTCTTCAGGATTTGTACAGTTAAATGGGGGAACAATGATCAGCTAATGACAAGCTGTCAGACAGCTGTCAGCTGTGTGTGTCTTTAACCACACACACACACACACACACACACACACACACACACACACACACACACACACACACACACACCTCTGACACCTCCCGTTTTGCATGATGCCATAATCTATCATATTTTAGTTGGTATCATGCTCTGCATATACTATTTTTGGTTACATAGCCTTTGACGGACACCATTTAATCTTGTGTGAGAGACCACAGGATTTGTATTCTGAAGGTAGATGCTTGCAACAGAAAGAAAGCTTTTTCAAACAGTTCCCCTTAATAAAGTGAAAACCTTGTGATGTTTGTTCATTACTCATAGCTCACAGACAGCCTCGAAAGGAGTTAGATATTGTTGAATAACAATATGCTGTCAACCTGGATCTGTATTTTTGAAAATTGCAAATACACTATTCACTCTACCACCTCCAAACTACCGTTTCATTTTGTGTTTATTGTGTCTTGTCTGAGTTTCAGCTTTAACATTGTGGTGATCAGATATCTTGCAAGTGAGGAGCAGGCAATCAATCTCCCAATTTAGCATTAAAACTATATTTGCCTAAAAGGTAAATTAATTTTTAAACATGCTTACAGTTTAAATACAATGGAAACGCTACAAACTTGTTCACATCATGAACTCATTTCACACTAAAACATTGAACCACTAACTGAGAAAGTAAAATTATTGAGAATATTAATAAACCACCAACTTTTTTTATGTTTTCAGCACCCACAGGTAAAAAAAAAATGGTGCAGAAATCCTTTAGGCTTTATCCTGCTGATTGGGCGAATTGGGGTTATAAGGGACACACGTTGTCAATCGATCATACACTAGACAGAATGGAGAGTGCACCTGGCATAAACAGATTCTACACACACACACACACACACACGTCACTGTAAAACCTGGCTGCGCCTGAAGGCATCACAGCAGCCCTCGAAAAAACTAATCAAAGAGAATGGAGGAACAGTCTTATCAGCTATAAACACAGGAAACCGGGTTCAAAGGCCAAAGCTGCGGGTTTTATTTAAAACCAAAACAATATTTGTGAGATGTTTTTTTCAAAGCAGGGTGAAAACGCCAGGACTTTTTTTTTTTTGACGGAATAGGACAACATCATGTCAGATCAAAAAGATCAGTCTGCTATATCAGAGAATAAAATTAACTAGCGTGCCTGTTGGGCTACATCAAAATACGGTGACAAATGATAGTCAACATAGTGTTTAAAACATTTTATCTTAAAACAGAAAGCTTAAAAGCAGATAGCTATAGTTTTTCTATCCATCTTGCTGGGTTATTTTTTTTAATTAAAACAAAAGCATCATTTACTGACTTGATAGGTAAAGAAGATGCCGAAATACCTGTCCTCGTACTAAGCAGCCTGTTGTTCCTTGTTTTTGGAGCCTACGTTTTAACTCTAAGTGAAACGATTTCATCTATTTTTCTGTGAGACCATTGTTTCTACGAGCTTGTGCGCGTTTGGTTTAATATCAGTTTGAGTGGAAAATCACCAGCTTCTCCATGCAACAACTTCTTAAAGCGACAGCCTCCCTCCGTCCGCGCTTCACCTGATTCTCTGTCACTGTACTAACTGGAGAAATGAATCACCACTTATGGTATGTTCTCATGGCTTTCAGCCTACATATCGATTTACATTCACTTGCAAAATGTGCCAATGACATGCAAAAGCGCAGGCAGTACACGTCTGTTTAATGTGAAGTCTGATGTGCTGGTGAATATAATTTTAAACAACAAAATAGTTCCCAAAATTACTCAAATTATTTCGGTTCCACTTTGTTGTGGGCTGAAACTAATGGCTTTGTCAATGGTTAATAATGCTTCATAAGAATAAATATTGGGTTGCCAGGAATACATGTTGGGTTACCTGTTAGTGTTTATCCTATTTGGTATGCATTTTTAAATGTTGTTAAACCACTAAACCATGCTTATAGGGTTTTTCTTTCTAATAAGCCATCACGTTTGCCGTTATAAATGTTATTGAGTCATTTATAAAGGGCTGAAGTGTGTGATTTTGGCCCGATCGTCCCCAGCCCCATATAGCAACAGCTCTAGGGATGGCAATTTTAGTAAGGCTATTTCTTTCTTAGTTATTTTTATCCTCCTATTCCATTCTTTACAAATATATTCAGAAAAGGCAAATACATTATCAAAAAGGTATTCTATTAAAGCTCCATAATTAAATCAAATGATAGTAGTCTCGCTAGTCCGCACAGCATTCCGGCAAAATTACGAATTCCACTATGGCCACGCCAAGACCCACCCTACGAAGCAGCTCGATTGGTTGGGGTTAGGCATTTGACCTTGAGTGTTTAAGGTTAGGATAGCCAATTGGTCAGGGGATAGGACCTGTACAAATGGGGTTACGTTACCTTGCGTAAGCATAAACGCCTGGCCAATAAATGCTATTGAAGGGCAGGTCTTGGCGTGGCCATAGTGGGATTCGCAAGGGGGTAAGCTTCTCCCCACAACGTGTAGCTCCTATGGCGCCATTTTGATGCTATCTGACTCTCACCCGCCGTTAGCATTCCATTGACCGCCATTCATTTTGGCGTCACTTTGACAGTGAATAACTTTACATCTGAAGTGTTTAAAGACTTTATTTGTCCGTTGTTTATTTCTAAAGAAACTTGGCAATGTAGGCTATAAAAGGCTCCATTACCTTGTATCTCATGTTATGGCAGGCGTTTTTTATAAAAATAGACTAACGATTGTGTCATAACCACGCGACTTACTGTCACATAGTAGGGGCATTACCGTATAGTACAGGAGAAGCTCACAGGCAGTTTCAACTTACATTAGCTGTTTAAGTTTAATTACTAATGTTAACTAGCATTTTAGGTAGCAGTAATTAGCCTGTGCCTATGTTATCTCCTTACATATACCTACACTCTCCGTCTCTGATAGATTGGGAATGATTGAGATTTCTCTTGGCACAGCTAACAGAAGACGGCGAGCTCAGTTTGCAGCTGTGCAGTAACGCTCGAGCCTCACCGGAAAAGTGCTTCTAATAGACTTCACTGGTCTCCGTCCAGAGCAACGGGATCTGTTGGTCCACTTCTTTAACTGTCTATGGGGATTCGTAATATCGCTTCCGGGATGGGAGAGAAACGTGCTCTGGTTTATTGGCATTTCTTTAAACCAATCACAATCATCTCGGGCGTTGCTAGGCACCGGGAAAAGCCACAGCCGCTGTAAAACAGCCTCGGGAAGGAACTTGTTTTGTTGGAACATGTGTACGTTCAAAAGTTGTTTTAGTCGTGCAACAGAAAACTCAGATTGGTCTCGCTAACTGTCTCGATTTACCCTGCAGAGATCTGAGAAAAGGTTAACCATAGTCCTCATAAATCGTTCGCGTTTAAAATGCCAACACAAAGGAAGCCCAAGGCAACGGATATCCAGCCTAAATGTGTGAAATCCAGCAGAATTTCCATCGGCAACGGAGCAATCCCGGAAGTCAAGGATATAGCCTAAAATGATAGTAACCCCTTTGCCTATCAAAAGAAAGGCCACAACAGTTTAATCTACCACTTAGCTCCACTGGTAGCTAATGGTGCGTTCTTTTTGCCTCGCAACTCGTATTTTACGAGGTCAAAGTCGTAAACACGCCCCCTGACCTCGTATTTACGAGTTCGGAACTCGTACATCCACCGAGGTACCCGAGCTGAAAATCCAACATGGCTACCCCCTGTATCGACAGTTGTAAACGCTGTAGTGACATAGTTATAAGCACTTCTGTCTGTGTTATTTGTGTCACACTAAATCAGTCGTACACGCAGCGCTGTTTTCTATCTGTGTTGTCACGCGGTTTGTATGCACAAAAAAACAGCATATACGTTGTTTAAACTGGCGCTGCTAACAATGGCTAACCTGGCTAGAGCTAATGAAAACAATGAAAATACCACTTGCAAAAAGAACGCATTCAACTCGTGTGTGACGTCATTCCCAGTTGCGACCTCCGACTTCTGAGGCAAAAAGAACGCACCATAAGCGTATGGGGCTCTGGATACGTCTCCCCGTATATTGTTGTGATTGGTCGTAGTGTTATCCAATTGCATGCAGTGAGATTTTCAAATGCATGTTTGGTGCCGCCCCTCGAGTGGGCTTGAGTTCATTACTCAGTGCCAGACCCTTAATCTTTCGGATTTGGGTCTGGATTTCCAGGCTAAATTGATGGTCTATAGATGATGAAATGTCTAGTGTTTTCAATACAATGACAATTTATTTCTTATCGTTTGTTATCAACAGAGTACAGAGACTTTATCTGTTGTCTATTTCCCAATAATAGACAAACAAAACGCTCAGTCAAAGAACCATTTGCATTACATATCATTTAGCTGACGCTTTTATCCAAAGCAACTTACAATTGCTACATATGTCAGAGGCCGCACGCCTCTGGAGCAACTAGGGGTTAAGTGTCTTGCTCAGTGACACATTGGTTGTTGTATCACAGTGGGAATCGAACCCAGATCTCCCACACAAAAGGCACGTGTCATATCCACTGTTCCATCACCAGAGTGCCTCCGGAGTCAACAACACCTGTGTGCAGTTACCTCTTGAACAACCTTCTGTCTAGTCAACTACTGCCCCAAGTGGCAGGAGGTTCAAAACAAACAAAAAACATTAACCAATGCCACAATAGCATAATGAACATGGTACACTTTGTTAAGCGTGCATCACCATGTTAGCATGCTAACGTTAGCATTTAGCTCAACGCACCACTATGCCAAAGTACAGCCTCAGAGAGCTGGTAGCATGATCGTCAACTCTTAATCTTGTTTAGAAATAAGTGGTGTAACCAGTCAAAGTGAGTTTTTACAACCTGGCAACCCAAAAGTTGCTCTTATTAGTAGTGTACAGGGTTTTTCCTGGCTCAGAATGGGCCTTTGTGGGGGGATTACACACAACAGTAAGCATTATCGGTGCACATACAGTAAAGGCAATGAGTCTGTGTTATCTTATTTGAAAAAAATCTTCAGTATATGCATTTGCCTGTCATTTCTGAAAATTTGATAAACATACATTTTGATTACGCTTGAGTAAATGAAAACCCCAATCAACAAAACTGCTAAAAAAAGTAATGTTAAAATCACCGGGAGGCACAGCCAGACTATTATTATACTGCTCAAAAGACAGTAAGAAGCTATTCCTACTTCTTGCCATGGTAATTTGAGATTTAAAACTTGCAGATAGAGTGAAAAATTAGCTCGCAGTGAGTTATAATGTGACAGGAGCAAAAAAACACTAAGAAATGGCTTGGTTTTCAGAGGGTTAACTACACAAATAGAGTGGTCCTTCAAGATCAAATTGAACTTGATTGTTGTTTCAGAAACAGGAAGTAAAGGCATGTTGACTAATGTTGAGATTTACCAATCTCTGGAGGGTTGTTTTTCATGTATTGCGCCAGAAATGAAGCAAAGTATTTCATTGTGCAATGTTATTGAAAAAACACACACTTAAAAGCCAGCTACAGGGAAGAACAGACTGTTTCTGTATGCTTTTACTTGCACGTTTCCTCATTAGCCTTATAAGCAACATTTCATGTCAGTCTTGTAAAGCAAAGTGTGTTTCAAAGCCACCCACTCCCCTTGAGTTTCAGTGATGGTTTCTCCCTGCAGAGAACAAAGGCTCTGTCAGCAGGACAAC
This sequence comes from Gymnocephalus cernua, assembly GCA_023631565.1. Taxonomy (NCBI): domain Eukaryota; kingdom Metazoa; phylum Chordata; class Actinopteri; order Perciformes; family Percidae; genus Gymnocephalus; species Gymnocephalus cernua. The sequence goes on along the minus strand of CM042433.1, from coordinate 8,618,137 downwards.
TGCTTTCTGATGCCCAGGGGTGAAATGGCCAGGAAACAGGAAAGTGACTGAAAGAAATGCAAGTTTGGAGGCTCACTGTTTGTAACTGTGACAAAAACCAACCTTGAATCTAAAGTAGCTGAACACACACAGAGGAGAGAAAGCTTTATCTAACTTGTGTCAAGTTACAATAGCAGGCATGCCCACATAGTAAACATAATCATCATGATAAAGTCATATTTATAACATGATCGTGACCGTCATAAGGCCATAATCATGTTTGGGACCATTTTGTGATCTTAGAACTATTATAATTATTATGCAGTCCCTCCAGAAAAACGCGGAGTTTTTTTGTGATTGTTGCGGGCAAAAATCCTTGATTATGCGGCACGTTTTCTTAAAAAATGCGATGGAATATGCGGGATATTTATGCCATTTTATGCGATGAAAATGCGGGAACTTGCAAAAATTGCGGGAATTTGCGGGAACTTGCAAAAACTGCGGTTTGATGAAAAAGAGAAAAGAAGTGATTCCCCCAACACAGTGTTCTCAGTAGGTGAAATTACGTCACTTCATAACGTTCCCATGGCAACAGGGGAAAATGGCTGCTCTTGTGTGAAGTAAACGCAACATTTTTCAACTTTCTGCTGAGATATATGTGACTTTTTTGCAACGAAAATGCGGTGATTATGAAATCATGCAAGCCCCGCATATTTTGCGCGGAAATCGGCAATTTATGCGGCGAAAGTGCGGCGTATTTGAAAAAATGCGGCCCCCGCATTAATATGCGGACTTTGGCTGATTATGCATTGAATTCTGCGATCGCATAATCGCGTTTTTCTGGAGGGACTGATTATGGTATTCACATGAAACTGATGACAAGATATCACATTTTGTGTAGGTTTATTTGAATTTTGGTGCATTTGGGTACCTAGAATTTAAATAAAAGGTTTTATCTCCAAAGTCATTCTCTAACTTAGCTCTATTACATAAGGTTCTTAATAGCACAAAACATTTTTGATCTGATGCTAACTCTACCTTACTGCATGAATTGCTATTTGAATTGCATTGTTGGTAAATTTTATGAATTGTATTATTTTTTTAAATAAAATCTTCGATATGACCAAATGTTTTCCTGTCTAAATTTAAAGCTTGCAGCTAAACGGTTGTCTGTGCCCAAATATCTGATATTATAACTCCTTTCGGTTTTTAATACTTTGATTTTGTGGACTAAAAGTAAGAGTAAACTGTCAACTTCTTCTTGCAGATAGAACCTAATAAGTCCTCCTGATTGTTTACATTTGGAAAGTGTGGGGCCTGGATAGATTTAGCCTGTCTTTTGTTAGAGGTCTGTCTAAGGGCAGACCAGTCAGTCACACGGTAACAGTGTAATCCTGCCTCAAACGCATGCACTGTCTCTATCTATCTACAGAGCTGGCCGTGTTCTCTACTGGCAACCTTGTGACTCATTTTAAGTGGAGCATTACATTGCACTGTACACCAACAAACAAACAAACACATGATGAAGGCTAAAGTGAACACTCAGAGTCACACTGGAAAAATAAAACCACAAAAAATTGCCTGCTGCAGCATAGGATGCATTGTTCCGGTTATTTGCAAACGCATTGGCCAGATATATTTACTTAGCTTTCTGAGAGAGCATGCCGTCATTGACAAAGCTGACTAATAAGACCACTGCTCGCCTGCTTGTCTGTGTCCTGGCTGCTAATACTTCAAGGGAGCATGTAAGGCTTAATCCCATATTACCGTGGCTATGTTAAGTGTAAGCACACTTCCAAGAGGAGTCTCCAAGAAAGGCAGGGAGATAATCAGAATTCCAGGTTGATAACCTTGAGTTGCAATTAGTGTTTATAAAGCTTTACAGGCATCTTCAGCCTGGTATTTGCATGACATGATGGTGGAAATGGGGGGGAAATTGACTAGCTGCTCAGCCCCTCTCATTTCAAGACAATCCTATAAAGAGATCTTCTTGGCGGGAACATATCGTTCAACTGTGTGTGTGTGTGTGTGTGTGTGTGTGTGTGTGTGTGTGTGTGTGTGTGTGTGTGTGTGTGTGTGTGTGTGTGTGTGTGTGCGTGTAGTCTTTGCTGTACCATTTCTTACACAATGGCCAGCTAGACACAACACTCCTAAGTCCTAAGTCTGTCTAATGAAATGTAAATGCCTTATTGTGGTGCCAAACTCGGACTTATACTATAGTGTACAGCAAAAAAGAATGCATCTATATGTTGTGTTGTGTGTATCATACAGTTTTGTTTTTATGTATTGAAATGTAAAATTGGGGTGTAAGATGGAGTGAGGGAGTTGGAAAAGGAGCCAAAGCTTTTCAGGTCAGTCTCTGGCTAAGTATGGGCTTACCACTCTTTCTCTTCTCTCTCTCTCTCTCTCTCTCTCTCTCTCTCTCTCTCTCTCTCTCTCTCTCTCTCTCTCTCTCAGGTGGTAATCCCTAACTAATAGCAAATTAGGCTATTGCCAGTGACAGCAGTGAGTCATGTCTTCCATTGCCTGGGAGGACATATCAATACTCAGGGACAAGGTCGCAAATGTGCAGGTCTGTCCATCACAGAACACAATGCTTTTAAGACAGATGTCTTAATAAAACTTGATTTTATAGACAGTATGGTAGAAATACAGTATATGCTCCTGTAAGCACAAGAGATTGTGCATCCTCCAATGGTGGAAGAAGTATTCACACTCTTTACTTACTTCAAGTACCACAATATAAAAGAAATACACAATTACACTGTGTACATATATTGTAACAGCATTTCTATTTCTGACTTTGTATTATTGTGTCTATGTATCTATCTTGTTATCTGTCTTCCTTTTTATGTCTCTTTACCATTTAAATGACTCAGATAACAAGAATACTTGTACTCTGTAACTGTGCAATTGGAAAATAAAGTTACTTGAACTACAAGTAAAAGCCCTGTAATCAAAATCTTACGTGATAGACAAAACTTTATTAGGTTGCTTTCACACCTGCAGTATGGTCCATTTTAGCCGAACTCTGGAGCGTTTCGTCAGATAGTCCACTTTGTTTGGGGTGGTGTGAAAGCTCATTCAAACTCTTGCCACTGCTGCAAAGTTACTCATAGCTATCTATTAGGGCTGCACGATATATAGTTTTTTTATCGTCATCCCAATATCAACTGGCGCAATATACACATCGCAAAAGACACTGAGATTTGTTTTGATAGTTGAAAGAAAATATCAGTAGAAACTCCTCTTGGTAATGTTACATTATACATTGCAGTTTCTACTGATGCAGTTCCTGCAGTTTTCTACTGATATTTTTCACTTTTTTAGTGATGCCTTTAATTCAATGTTCAATGTGTTCAATAAAAGAATGTTGGAAATCATTTCCTATCATTTGTTTTAAATTCAACAAGCAATTTATTGTATTTTAGAAGAATTCTGAAAGCAACAGAAATGCAGAACTGAGTACACTTTAATATCTGTTTATTTATCGCAAGTAATATCAGTATCGCCATATTCAACAACTTTATTTTGTATTGCATATATACCATGCAGTCCTACTACCTATAGCTGTTAAATAAATGTAGTAAAGTAACAAGTACAATATTTGCCTCTGAAAAGTTGTGAAGTAGAAGTATAAAGTAGCATAAATTGGAAATAAACACTACACACATCTTACTTGCAACACAACCCATGTCATCAGCTTTATGTTGGATCACCTGTAGCCTTCTCTGTTCCAAATGAAATGAACCCTACATGTGAGTCACATAGCAGTCAAACATAGTCCTCATAAATCTACCAGAGTTTAAAATTCCAACACAAACAAAAGCGGAAGGAAATAGACATCGGCGAAAATACATGCATTCGGTGGAACTTCCTGCGGCACCGGAGCAATCCTGGAAGTGGAACGTCAAGGATATAGACCATGGGCGGTTTTAGAACCTTTTTAGGGGGTGCTTTTAAAAAAAATGTTAGTGCTTCAAGTGAGCGTTAACACTTTCGCAAGGCACTGTGTCCATGTCACATTCTCATTAGGGGTTGAGCCCCCCTAAAGGTCTGATCCTACAATCGCCCCTGATATAGACTATCTGGAACCAAACCTCGCACTAGTGATCTTTAGTGTGCTGTAACTGCAGTGACAGAGGCCCATGCATACAGATAATACACTTTATTGTCAAGAGGTTAAAGGAATAAGCAGAAAACACAGCTGTTTCTCTATGTGTCTGATATATTTCTGCCCTTGCAGATTCCTGTATGAGGAGACAAATGTCACAGTGAAGTCTCAATGAGTCACGCAGTGGCATGAGTCAAGAGCCAAGAGATTTTACCCTTTGCTGCCCTCTTCAAGATTTTTTTATATGCAAAAACACATGAAGACCATAAGTGCAAAAACATTTTTAAGATCTGCACAGGAAACATTACAGAAATAAACTCATAAACTGTTTTAGAAAATACTATCTGCATAATACTACATGGCAAAGGGACAATCTGATTAATTGCTTTACAGGCTGCAAAGAATGTTTTTGCCACTGTCCCAAGAAACAAACTGACCACAAGATTTGGATGTTATCTGACAACAAAAGAGTTGTGCAATCAAGGTGGCGAAAACAAGAACAAGAGTCAACCATTCTTGCAGTACAGCGGTGCTGTAAGCTAAATGCTAAAATATCTTAGTTTAGTATATGTTAGCATGCTAACATTTGCTAATTAGTACCCAACACGAAAAACAGCTGAGGATGATGGGAAGGCCATTAGTTTTGCAGGTATTTAAGTAAAAATGTGACCTGATGATGGCGCTGGATGAAATCTAAGTCATCAAGATCATCTAAGTAATTAAAAATCATCCTGAGGGGGACATAATTGCGTGTAACAAATTTCATGGCAATCCATCCAATAGTTGCTGAAACATTTTACTCAATAATTACAAATGTTAACCTCATGGTGGAGCTCAAGAAAAAGTCAGGGGATTACAAAGTCAATGGGATTCATCCTCTGGGGACCATGAATGGTTGTACCAAATGTGCCATTCCATTGAGATATGTTAAAACTTTGGCCTGCTGGTGGCATCAGAGAAAAGTCTGAGGAGCATCAACGTCATTCAGGTTCATCCTCTAGGCACCCTGAATATCTACACCAAATACATGGCAATCCATGGAATAGTTGTAGAAATATTTTAGCAAAAGCCAAAGATTTCAAACTGCTGGTGGCAAGGTACAATCAAGGGATCACCAAAGTAATTAGGCTTTATCCTGACCATGAATGTCTGTACAATATTTCATCTACATCTGCCCAGTAGCCTACTTGTTGAGATATTTCAGTCTGGACCATCCTTAGAGCCATACTGCTAACATGGCTAAATAGCATTCATGTAAACTAACATTTCAATGTCAAATTCATCTGACAAAGTCTTGCTTTAAACTTAATCCAAGCTTACAGTTTTCAGGCTTCATTGTGTACTGCTCTGACTTGGGGCCAGTGTAGAGGTGTTGAGACTTAGGGAACAAACTGAGGCACCAAGCTGCTATCATAGAAATAGGTGGACTTGTAAAAACAGTCTCCATGGATATGAATAAAGTGACGAGAAATATAAGTCCCTCCTGTACACTGCATAAATGTAGCAGCAGTGATGTCCATCTTAAACCCTATAAACTGGACTTTCCCACCCAAGACCAAAACCACACCAAGTTGCTTAGCAACAACCATTTAACATTTGTAAAGGAAGCTTGCTGGGGTAATAACTAATTGTGTTTATTCTTGTCTTTCCAGTCGCTGGGCTGGAAGCCAAAGGTTTTGTTGTCTATTGGATGCACTTTAATGTATTTTAACAGCAGCTCTGTTTTACAGTTCCCCGTTGTGATTTGTGCTTAGACACTGTTCTGAACCTCAGGGCTCCATTGGGGTAACGTACTGCTTTGTCTTTACCTCCAAGACTCTTGGAAACGAGAGTGATGGAGCCCACAGGGAACTATAGGGCAAGCACATTTATGCACACATAGGCCTACACATTTCTGCCCTTCTTCACAACTTTGTGGACTTGATGAATGAGTGATTTGAAATATGGACAACTGTCAAACAGTAGCCTACCATTCAGAAAATGTCCTGTGGAGTGAGAGACCTGGTTGATGGATTAATTTGTTTCTCACAATGCATGAAGAAGTGTGTTTAAGAGGCAACTCACCACAACCATAGGGATGATAAGCTGAGAAATGGCGCCATCTTAAGGTGCCTTCCTAAACGTTACTTTAAAATGTACGTTCATGGAAAGTGATCCTCTGATTCACACAACTGTATTTCCATTAAAATGAAAGAAAGTGTAAGGAAAAGCTTTCTTTTTCCACTTTTATTCCACTCTGGATAAATGCTGTAAAGTATTGTACTGGAAACTTGCAAACTCACCCAGAGCTGTAAGAACTTTTCAGTTGTTTTGAAAGAACAAGAGTTTAGAGCCATGCTAGCAGCTCTAGGACGAAGTTTGCTTTGAGCTAAATGCTAATATCAGTATGCTAACATGCTCACAATGACTAAGCTAACATGCAGGTGTGCAGGTATTTGCACTTTGGTATATTGTTTACCATGTTCCCCATCTTAGTTTAGCATGTTAGCATGCTTGTAAACATAAAGTATACCAGTACACTTTTAACACTTTATAAGCGGTATATAAGCACAAAAGAAATTATCTGCAACACACTCTGGGCTAATGTGGTTCTGTGGACACCCATTAGGGTTACAGGGTGGTGTATAAACAGATGATAAATAACAACATAGTAAAACACAATTGTAATAATATAAAATGTCTTCATAGGAAAAAGTATTGACATATATTATACATCAGTAAACATAAAATGCCCTTTTATCTGCTAACAACTATAGTGTGTTTTAAACCAGGGGTCTTCAACGTTTTTTAAGCCAAGGACCCCTTAACTGGAAGAGAGACGGAGCAGGGACCCCCTACTACATACAGTATATTGTATAAAATGTTGCATATTAAACTGGGCCCAAAACCTTTATACATACCTGTTTTGCATAGAATACTAAGCTATTAAAATAGTTGTTGGAATGATTTTATTAATCATGTTTTAATGTTAAACATACATGTGGCACAGTGAGTCCTTAGGATGAACTGGTTCTGTGGATGGCCTTAGTGACTACCTTACCTTTAGGCCAGTAAGGTATCATCAGTGGGGATTTATATTTGCTAGTAATATGTCGGATTCATTTTAGGACTTTTCAAATTTTTTAAATAAACTTAACTTAAAAATGTAACCATAATTTGGAGGCCCCCCTGCATTGACTCTGAGGACCCCCCCTAGGGGTCGAGGACCCCCTGTTGAAGATCCCTGCTTTAAACCATTGTATGAACGCTAAATAGAGGGAGTTGACCAGATGATAGCGCTAGATGAAAAGTCAGAGGATGATCAATATGATTACAAGGCAGGGCAAGTTTATATATATATATATATTTCAGCAACAAGGCAATCAAGAGTGCTTTACATCAAACATTAAAAAGCAATTACAAACATTCCTTCAATTCAAGTTTTCAGCCTTGATTTAAGAGAGCTGAGAGCTGCAGTTTTTTTGGAGTTTGTTCCAGATATGTGGTGCATAAAAACTCAACACTGCTTCTCCATGTTTCGTTCTGACTCTGGGGACAGAAAGCAGACCTGTCCCAGACGACCTGGAGGTCTGGATAATTCATTATGTAGCAGAAGATCAGAAATGTATTTCGGCCCTGTTCAAGGCTTTAGAGACCAACAGCCAATGTTTTTAAACACTGCAGGTGGAAGCTGACTTTTATTTGTTCCTCTTTGGCTCTAAAAAAACAAAAACTACCTCAGTTTAGTCTTGTTTAATTGAAGGTTTGCAGATCATCCCGTGAGAGGCATGAATGTCTGTACCGATCAACAGACTGACATTGCCAAAAATGTTGTGATGAATTACATGACAAAAAACAATTCAATTTAATGAAGCCATGCCAACACTTTAAAATTCATGATACACTAAATAAAACACAACTCTTGCTTGCAATCCCACATTTAATTGCCAAAAGCAAATGCAGTTATTTATCAATTTTTATATTAGCAGGCTGAGACTGAAAAATTTATATCAACATTTTGAAAACAAATTTTGAAAACGTTCCTTGTGTTGATGGTGGATTTTACATGCAAACAGTTTAGTAACAGCTTTTTTTTCTTGTGCACACATTGGGAAAGAGAGGTTTGCTGTCATACAAGGCAGCAGGACATGTTTTTTTTCTTCCATTTGAGGTTTAAACAAAGGGCAGGAATATGTTACAGGGGAATAAGTGTAAGAATTATAAGTGTGGTGAAGTTCATCCGCCAAATCCAAAATAAAAGATGCATGCTTTTGCACATGAAATACATAATAAAACTATATTATTTGTAAATCAAAATGAGGATTAACAGGTTAAAAATATTTTCTGGATGAATGAAGTGACCATACTGTACCACTAGTCTTTTTACCCATTGTTATCAAGTGCATGACAGTGCATGGCATGCACTCGTTTGACTTTCATTTAGCATAAAAATAACTGGTGCTGAATTTGTTGGGGCCAAAGTACATTTTAAAAGTGCTAAATAACAGCTAGTCTAAATTATAGCAGCTACAAATAATGCTTAAAATAAATCCATGCATGTGTAATTGATGTTATTAATTGTTGTTAAAGTAATTATTGTAAATATATCATACATAATTTCCTCAAAGCCCATCTTGCAGAACTTGGTACTTTCTACCAAATATCTTTTGATATGTCTCACTCAAAGAAACATTTAAGAACATGATCTGAATATGCATCTGACCATCATTAGAAAATATATATTCTGTACAATATAATGTAAATAAAATAAAACCTACAAACATACAGACGCACATGTTCTCTCTCTACAGATGTCTGCATCACCATGTCCTCTCCCAAAGCATCCATCTTAAAAACTTCCAACTGCACAGCAGCTGCAGCCACAACCTGTCGCCCCCCTTAGCAGTCAATGTTGATGCTGGAGAGCAGCTCCTCTAAGGCCTCCAGTTTCTGATTGGCCTCCTCGATCTCGCTGTAAGTCTGCACGTTGCTGGCGATATGGTAACGGATTTCGTCCACCAGAGGGACAGAGTCCGTCTCGTGCCGCTCCTCCAACGATGCAGCATCCTCTTTGATGATCTCTGCAAACTCGGCCTGCTCCACCATCTGACACACAAGTTAGACAGGTACACAGGTGTGAGTTTAACCTGAGGGGAGAACTGCGCGTGGCTGACCAGAGAATCCAGAACACAGACCTCAGCTCGCAAGTGTTAAATTGCAAAAACTGGGATGATAGATGTACAAGAAGTAGTCAAGTACTCAAGTAAGCTAATTACTTTTATGGGAGCACTTTAAAGTAATAGTTCAGCATTTTGGGAAATATGTTTATTTGCTTTTTTGCGAAGAGTTAGATCGATACCACTCTCATGTTTGTCTGCTAAGTATGAAGCAGGAGCTGGGACGTGGTTAGCTTTGCATAAAAACAAGGGGAAAATGTTAACCTGGCTCTGTCCAAAGGTGAAAAGAAATCTGACTACCAACGCCTCACTAATTAACACCTTAAATATTGTTTGTTTTATGCATACAAAAACGACAAATTGTAGTTTTATGGGGAGTGACGCTTGTTCCAGCTTCATATTCAACATACCGATATGAAGTGGTGCGTGCACTTTAGCCACCAGCTGCAAAACCCCAGACACTCTCTTGTTATCCAGCCAAAATAAAGCCTCATCCAGTGTCAAAACAGAGAAACAGTCACCCACCCGCTCAATGGTCTTGGCCATGAACTCTGTGCAGTGATCCTCCAGCCGAGAGAGACGGAAAAGCTTTGCCATCTTCCACATCCACAGAACGTTGTCCTCACATATTGTCTTGGCGAGCGCCTTCCCACAAAGACGCTTCAGCCCCGGCAGCAGATAGATGTCGGCCACGCACAGCACGTCAAACACAATCTCTGTTATTAGCTGGACATTAAAAAAAAAAAATCCAGTCAGCTGTCAGATAATAATGAGGACAGCTGTAACATGTAGCTTAACGGGGGTTGTGTTCACAATCACAGATTATGTTTTTAAAGATCATGAACATGTTATTGTACTTTTTTGGTGGATGTTCCCACCCAATATATAGTTTAAATATTGAGTATGTTAAAAGGTCAAGAATGCAAACATGTCAGGGTGGGACAATCTGAAATCACATAATAACAAAGGTTATTAAAGGGCATGCAATTTTAAACCAGCAACAACTTAGGAAACAAGCTGTAAACACAACACTGACATATTATCACCTTTTAAGTTGTTATGGCAAACATGTTTGCAATCAGTAGCTTACTTATATATCCAGTAGGCATGGAGCAACACTAGCATTCATTTGAAGTTTGAAATGCTTGAAACTTGAAATTTGCCAATTTTGCTTTTAGCTCTGCTTTGGTCTCCTCTGAGCCATGAAGGAAATATTTGTCTCTTTAGCTGCTAAATGCTCCACTTAGTTGCATCACATACGTAATACTCATTTAAGCCATTGTTAATATAACAATATTGATTATAGCTGCTTTACGTTTAAAAGCATAAATATAGAATTTATTTTATTTTACATTTTATGTGAAATACAACCAAAAGAGCTCTTCAAAGAGTTAGTATTATAGTCAAATAATTTTAGGATAATAAAAAAAGAAGAAATAGTTAAGCTGCATATTTATGACACCTTTTTTCTTCCTTTTTTACAGACTCATGCATAACAGTAGGAAACCAGCTTGTCAGCCACAAATTGGCCCCTTGAAAGGTGATGCGTCTGTTTCATTGTCTTTTTTATGACTCCTCGGCTGGTAGACTAACAAGCTGTCCTTTTTAATTTTCTCACTTAATGGCAAATTTGCATCCCTGATAATCAATTCCACAAAATAATCTCAGACAGAAATTGTGCACTAACCTGTGTGTCATCGGTGTAGATGTAATACATGACGTGGATGAATATTTCATGGGAAATGTTGTGTAAAGTAATCACTGGGGTGCTGGGCTGTGACTGCAGTTGCTCTCCCTCACTGAAGTGGTCCTCCAGCAAGGCTTTAAAATAATCACTACGTCCGCAGAAAAACGCCTGGCGACAAACACAGTGTGAGTGACAGGGTGTTGGGGTCTGTGATGTGACTGGGGAATGTTGTGCAAGCTCTGTGGTTTATACCTTATGACACAAGAAGTTGAAACCGTCAACTCTGAAGCAGATGTCAGGATAAGTAGGGAAGCGGTCGACTCTGTTAAAGGGAAGTTCACCAAATCCAACCTGTGGAGGATCAACAGGGGGGAAAAACAAAGTCATAATAGGCTCACTAAACTGGTATAGTAGCAGATATAGTGTTTTTCTGCCACCATGTCCTTACTCTTAGTTCAATGGGAAGTGCACAGTCTGCTAACTGAGCCATTTCCTCCTGAAGTTGACAGCTGAGAGGCTCCAAGCTGAGAACCTTCACACAGATTCCTGGCTTATTGGACACTTCAGTATGAGGAAAGAAAAAAAAAAAGAGACAAGACAGACATCACTTGTGTGGGGGAAAAAAGTCAATACAAGCTCTAGATAAAAGGGTCAAGAGTTGAATGAGACACTACAGTTAAAGGTTCGGTAGGTAACTTTTATAAAAATAACTTTTTTGTTGAAACTGTACATGAAACATATCATCTTTGAAAAAATCATGTTATCTGCCTCCCCCTAGTGTTCCTAATGTCAAACCAAGCTTACTGTCTTACCATATTCATACACCTGTTTGCATTTATTCTCCAACTCCTCAATTAGATCTTCCATTTTGCACTGTTTAGCAAGTCGTCTGCAGTCTTCCACAAGGCTTACATCAATATCCATTCGTCCTGTAAAATTAATTTAAAAAAAGGGATGAAAAGAGTTGGACTCTTATACAATCACACCTTGTTAAAGAGGCACTATGCAGTTTTGGCCATTTCTTTGCTGTTTTCTCTCTTTTTGCTTGCAGGTTTCTCTATAGCTCTCCCCCTACAGCTTCAGAATAGATATTTGGCAGCTCCTATGTTTACTTGTGTCTGACTCCTCTCGGTCAGTCTGCCGTTTCCTCTTTCTCTGTTCCTCCGGCAATGCTTTCCTAGCTTTCTGCTTCTTTTTTGCTGGCTCATCCATGACGATAGTGTAAAAAACTCCATCGCTACCTTGTTCTTATAGCTAGCCGGTCAGTGCCGATCCTGACCTCCCTGGGGCCCTAAGCAAAATTCTGCTAAGGGGCCCTCTACCTGACCCGTGATGCTGTGAGCTATGTTAACCATTTGCCATTGCCACACAGTCACACCTGATACTTCAGTGCTCCCAATACAATACCTCCTTTAAACAAAACAGTTAAAGAATAAGTACAACAATATAGAACAGAATGAGGTTCAAACAAACAATATTTATTGAATAGAGTATTTTCTATAATATTAAGATAACAAGTGAATATTATTAAATAAGTGAATATTAACGTAAACATAAATAAGAAGAAAATAATAAATTATAACCCTGAACTTTGGCTTTTGGGATTGACTTTGATTATCTCTGCAGCCTGGGCATTTTCAGCATCAGTATGGGCACCACCAGATTATTTGAACTGTCTAGAATAAACTGAGAAGAATATCACATAGTTAAGCAGTCATTTACACTACTCGTTACATGTTACAAATGTGTAAACATTTGAATGTCTGAATTAAAATCTTACCATCAAAATATTCATTTTCTGCACTCTCTTGTAATATTTAAATAATGAACTAGTGATGCAGATATCAATAATCCCAGGGAGTGAGCATGTAATTCCTGAGTATGTAAGTGAGCATGTAATTCCTGATATCAAAAATAGACATTGGTAGGTAAAAATTAACTAAGGGGCCCTACTAGTAAAAATAATCAAGAATTCACTTTGCAAATAGTAAAAAAATCGAATTCTTGATATCAAAAATGCATAAACTGTGAATAAATAAAAGCTAAAATGGCTTGCCATAGCATGTTGAAGTTTGTATTTATTTATTATGCATGTTGAAGCAATTCTTGATTTATGGTTATTATTTACTGAGGGATGTGCATTCATATTGACCAGTATGTCCAGCTAATCAACATTTTAAATTCAATATAGCCTATAAATAAATGTCAAATTGTCAATACATTGCTTTCCATCTTGCATAATTAGTGCAGTTGTTTAGAGTTTTTAACTACACATTGTCTGAGACTAGATAATCAGTGTCTTAAAAGTATGTAGCCTATAATGTGTACTTTGATGAGGAGTGCCATCATTCACGCCCATAGCTATATTGTAGCCTACAGTCTGTCTGGTCTTCACATATATTTCTGCTTGAAAAATGCGCGTTTCATTTCGTGCACGCGCCTAACGCATAACACACCCGACGCGGTTATCTTTTCCGAGCTGCAGTAAACAAACACCGTTGCACTTTGTCGTTTATCAAACGTAATAAAGAATTGTATTTTACTCTCACTTTTGTCAGGCACAAAGTCACAAAACACAGCCCTGGAAGTCCTGGCGTTAGCAGCTACACACTGCCCAGCTAGGTTAGCAAGACCGAAAAAAACACAATAGAAATGCACATAAACATAACTTTACTGACATCAAACTTGGAGAGGAGAGAACACAAGTTTACCTGATTGTTGTTCACGCAATTCACTTTCATGGTGTATTTTTTTTCCTCTTTCCGTGACCAGAAGGATAGTTTCGCTTCATTTTGTCATGGATGTTGTAAACATTAATTGACGCGCTATGACATGAGGGGGAGGCGGCCTCGAGTAATTTGCGGGGCCCTACGCAGCTTGCGTAGTAAGCGTATAGGGCGGATCGGCTCTGTAGCCGGTTCCTGTATGTGTGCAGTGCTGTGAAGCAATTTGTTACATCGCGAGACCTGATATCACGCGATAATTCCTGATGTTGAGGCCGGCCGAAAGTTGCAAGGGTGGTTTTTCCACTCACAGGCGCTAGCAAGCCCCCAGGAAGAGCGCCAAGTCTAACAGACATCATGGGCTTAGCGGATAGCGGTGGTACTGCACTCCATGGCCCAGAAAGACTTTTTCACGTAGACTTACATGGTGAAAGAAACGTCTATATTTCAGCGAATAATTAGTTTCAGGGTATATAAACTTACCAGTCCGAACACTTAAAGGTTCCTTGTTTAAAATGTCATGTTTTTAACATTCACTAGTAGCGAATACAGAATTATTAAATTAGAAATGATGAACGCGCATAATGGACGCGAGCAGACCCGCGGGACTGCGCCCGTACACGTCGCCTGCACTGCGCATGCTCATATGACTGTTGTGGGTCCTGTACATGGATGTATTAAGAGAACGGTCCTGTATGGCATGTACCCGTCACGTAGCTGGCTGTAATTGATATAGCTCCAGCTAATGGCTGTAATTCACAATGTGTTTTATTAATACATCCATGGTATTATCTTATGATATGTATATGATGTATGTATGCTGTAAAGCCTGTAACGTCATAAGCGTTTCCCGAAACAGCCGGGGCTATCGGCTAGTAGCTAACATCAGTGGTAGCTAGCTAGCATGGGAGAAGGGTAACACTGTACATACGGTCTCTATACTTAGATAACGTTACAGACATAGTGATTACATCGATGTAGTTTTTTCAAAACATCCATCGTTTATTTAGATAAACATTACTAATTAATACATGCCAAAGTGAAGTGTTATGAGCATTGTCGTTGACAAAAAAATATTGCAATTTAACAAAACAATGAGGGAAAGTTTCAGTATTAATCTTAAATTAAGATAATTAATTTTAAAATATGGAAAATGTTGTTTGTAACTTAAATACAGTGTCACTACCACTCGACCTGGTTTAGCTAGTGGTTTATTGCAAAGCTAAAAAAAAGCTGAATGCAGGTCAAGCTGCTAGTTATCTTATCTTATAATATCTTATACGTCCGTAAAAGCCGATGTGGGTTTAGGGTTTAACACTTATCTTACGATACATCCGAGGGCTGTATGCTGTAACGCCTGTAGAGATAAAGCCATGGATGTTTAAGATAAGCACTGTTCACCAAACTGCAGGCGAACCATGGATGTATTAAGAGCATGGATGTATTGATTAAGAGAGGCGAACCTACTAGCTAGCTACCAGCTAGCTAGCTAGTAGCACGACATCGTAATTACATCTCCTTGGTTGTTTAAATACATCCATCGTTTATTTAGCTAAGCATGTAACCGATCGAGAACAACAAAAACACAATGTTTAACGTCAGTGAATACTTTAGACAATATAACGGTTCTTAAGTTCGCTAGCTCGCTACGTTTACTCGCTACGTTTATCGAGACACAAGAGGGGAACTCATGAACGCGCATGTTGTTACCGGTTGCTACGACAACACAAACAAATTGTTGCTAGTGCGCATGTCCATCGAAACGTCATGGGCCAACAATGAGGAAGATCCGAGCTCCATGTTGTCTGTATGCGCTTTTGAGCACTCTCATTGGAACGTACGGGGCTTCCCGCCGAACGCTGTATCCAGTTCTCTTAATACATCCATGGGCGCTAGAGGGGAGCGAGACGACCACCATTCAACTCGAAAAAAGTCATATAACCATTCCAATGACTCCGAAGCTGTTCAGTTAAGGTAAATTAAGCTAAAAAAAATTGCATAGTTCCCCTTTAATATCTTTTTTACTTTCCTTGACAGTACTACACACACACACACAGTAGAGTCTCCAGCAGTCCAGTCTGAGCTAATAATAAACAGTTACAAGCTTTTCAATGCAAAATTCCATCTTTACATTTTCTAGACAGTGTTTCCTTGCTGGCTACAGTGGAGGGACAGTAACAAAAAGCAGTACTTTAAAGACTGTAACTTTGGAGGATGCCCACGTAATTTGTCTAACTCAGAAGGCTGAAGCCTCACATTAGCTTCAGATTAACTTCAGATAATGCATTTTTCACAGAACAAGGACTGTTGAAAGCATGTTAGGATGGGCTCTCTTAACGACTAGTATGGACAGGCGGATTGATTACAGAAAGAAAACCCTGTTTCAATGTTCATAGTGGCCCCTGACAATTGTTGACAGACAGACTTACATTCTAAACCTATCCTTTAAAGGTAACCTGAAGTAAATATTCAGGGAAATTAAAAGTTTGTGCTATTAAGTTAAAGTTCAAGCTATGTGTTTATAATAATATCATGATATCGACAGCAAAATATCATTTATTTGGCAAATCAAATTAAATTTATAGAAAATAAATTTACAGACCCAGGCTGTTAAATTTATTTTCTGGTTTTCTGATTTGATTATTTTTCATTTATTTAGGGTGATATTTTTCCAGTACAAAATAAAAAGTTACAAGATTTGTATATGCCATGAAAATAAATTATTTTTATTGGGTTTCCAATTAATCCAGAATAATAAATATTTGTTACTGACAGTAAAAAAAGTATGGACTGAATTCTCCTGCAAAGTCTTAAAACTGTGACCAATGTCGAAGCCTGAATATTTGCAGCTCACCTGTATAGGAATATTGCAGAATGGCTCCAAAGGCTGCAGGGTTGATCTGAAATCAAAATCAGTTTTATCCATATAGATGTAGATAGACACAATAAGCCTGTATGGTTGTAAAAATGTATATTACACACGGCCATCTAATAAAATCAACAACATGCAGCAACACAGAATAAATCAACCACAATATATTTTCTTATCTACCAATGGGTGTTTGAGGGTGATCAAGTTCTTCCCTTTCCATTTGGTCTCAAACATATCAGTGAAGTACTCAGAGCGTGCACTGAGAATACATCGGTGGGCCATAAATATTTGTCCATGAACGTGGAACTTGACGTCACTGTGTTGACCCTGCTCCAGTAACCTAAAGAAAAAACATAAAATTTTAGATTTTAATTTTAGATTAGAGGTATACAGGTGGTGGTATATAGCTTTACAGACAAACTGCAAATGTACTTAACTGTGCTTTTGCAGTTCATTCTTCTCATTTCCTTTACACTACTAAAACAGCTGAGGAGAATGAACTGCTATGTATCCTGCTCTGTAGACGAACTAGATTATTTACATGAATGGCCAACTTACATGTGCAGAAAGTAGTTAAAATCGTCCCGCTGCATGGCGCGGACACTGATACACTTATAATCTTTGAGCAGGCGCCGAACAGATTCGTTTAGACAGGCGTACATACACCTCTCGCCATCAAAGGTGTTGGCTTCACACTTGGCACCTGAAAGCAGAGCAAAGAAGAAGAAAATATATGATTATACTAAAGAATATTTCAGTGTTATAATGTTCAACATGGCATCACACTATTGTAGTTGCACCACTTTTATTATGTTGCATTACTTAACAAACAACCTTACCACTAGCCAACAGGTACTGGACCAGCTCCTCATGACCGCAGAGGCAAGCATAATACCTGAAAAACAAGAGCATTCACATTTTAAGTTGTTGGAAAGATTTGTGCTTCGTTAGCAAGTAGACTCTAGGCTTGACTCAGGGAAGAGGACGCCCACTTCCTTGCATAGTCCCGTGGATTGCGCCATTTAAACAACCAGGCAATTCTCATGATTGGGCATGGGACACAAGCTCAGGTTTGATCACCCAGTAGCTGGCCACCATTGATGAGGGTGTCTAGTGTTGAAAGGCCGAAACACCCCCTGATTCAAAGGTACACCACTGATGACGTATCCTGAAATGTACATCTTCCCATGTTTGAGCTACAGCTCTCACGCCACTCTCAACATCAAGTCAAACCTCACGTGCATACCATCCATTGGCACAATGGCCAGTTTACCATCACGTCCCATGTTTCATAATTCTTGTCTATATTGTACTTACAAAGGGGTGCTGTCCCATTTATCTCTTACATTGAGGTCCACGTCTCGTTGTTCAACAAGGTATCTTAGGGAAAAAAAGAAAATATTGGTTAAGTGAGGTAGATGCACAACCTGTCACAACCTGCCATAAACTGAGCCACTAACAAAGTCAAACATTTCCAGTAAACATCAAATTGGTGCAAAATACATTGTTCACACAGCTGCATACATATTACAATCATAAGTATTATTGGGTATGTAAAGCCACCTTTTTGATGACCCCTTTGATTTTGGATGTATCCTATGCCAATTACTGCTTTCATCAGATCCATGTCAACAAAGTATGTGTTTATCTACATTCATTAGGACACTGATGTCTTAACTGGATATGACAGGATCATGTATCCTGCAGTGCTGGAGAAATAAATGTTTGCAATTTGGGACTGAGTTGGCTGGATGACTTGTTTCGACTATTACTGCTACCTTGGTAATCAGCACGACGTCAGTCTGTCCCAAAGCTACTGCTTAGATGTTTCAACTTACATCACTCCAAAGCTAAGCTGCATAGTTGGCAGCAGTAACGTTAATTCTCCACATACCGTCTGGTAAGTAACGTTATCCAGCACTGGCACATAGTAATATACTGAGCAGCTGATTTACGTTAACGTTAGCTTAAAGTTACCAGCTGGGTCATCAAAGCTAATGTTAGCAACCCTAGCTGCCTTCCGTGTTTACCTCCTATTTCTTTGCAAAACGATGCTGTTCGCTTTGAGTGTAGCTGAAAGACGGCCGACCAGCAGGCCAAAATAAATAAAGGCTATTATTTTGTAAGATAGGACTAATGAAAACAGAAAACAACAACTGCAACCACATAACATACAGGCAAAAACAACCAACCAAACGTCAGCTGATCCTTTGGTTACCTGACTCTACAAATGTCGCCCTTTCTGCAACTACTAAACAAATCGTACACATCCATGATCGCCGCGGTGTTTTCGGTCCTCTGTAATGCATTGAGACGGCCTGTCTAATGGACAGGTGAGCGATGGTTTAGTGTAGCTTCACAGTTTGCTCGGTCGATGCTAAAGAAGTTGGCTGTCACAATTATACATATATTGTACAGTTGTTGACAAACTTGGCTCCTCCTCCTCAGTGTTGTGGTGGAAGTGGTCCGGTGTTCTGTCGATCTATGCTACCTATCGAGATGTGCTACTTAGCGGTTCTGCGCATGCGTGCGACCCACAAGCGTGGTCTGATCATGGGCCCATAGATCTATGCAACCTTGGTCGAGAATACCAGAATACGCTACCACTGAAATATTCAATACATATAATTTAATATAATATCAAAATATGCTCATTATCTCCTGACAGTGCACATGGAGTGAGTAGTGGTGCAATATATAATGATTCTGTTGGGGGAGCATTATTTGATAGGGTATATTTGATCAGAATACGCTACCACTGAAATATTCAATAAAGATATAATGGAGTATCAAAAATATTCTCAAATAAACATAAGATGTCAATACTTTTAGAGTTAGACCTCTATGGGATTCAGCCTGCCTGCAAAATTGGAAATGGGAACACATAAGGAAGCACATTTCGATAGGGCAGCGCGACTCGATAGACTCTATTTGCGCTACGGTAGCATTTTTCGACAAGGCAGCATAGATCGCCAGAACACCGGCAGGCACGTCACTATGTCCATTTCACTTGATGTAAAGAATAACGGTAAACTGGCAACGCTTCACAAGACGACAGACGTTTAGTGTTATCCTACAATAAAACGTTAATTCCTTCTGTAATTTATTTTTTATTTTTTACATCACATGGATTTCAGCCGTCAATCAAATGTATTGTCATTTCTAACGGCATGTATGTAACTTAAATGAGAGTCAGCTCGTGTTAACGGTTATAGAACGCTGAAAATCGGAGCTCACGCAGGTCACGTGAATGCATCATACGCCAGTGTTCTACATTTAAATAAATTCTTTGGTTCTATCCTACTGTCTATGGTTCTATCAACCCTTTTGCTTTACGTCTTGAACAGCTGTTTACTACGATAACATGGATCCACACTGAATCAAAAATAGTTTACCTTACGTTGCTCGTTGAGTTTTTTTTAAGTTTACAGATGTATATATTATAATAAGCTCCATCACTAGTTTGACGAACTAGACCAGTTTTAAAAGTGTGAGGCGGGCCCCTGCTTAGGACAGACATTTTTATGTATTACAGAGTTTATTATTGCACACAATAATAAATCAATTGTTGAGTGTCTATCATTGGATCATAACCATATTAGCCCATTTAGCCCCAGCAATTGAGTGAAACTAAGCAACTTGCTTTCTTGCTTAGTAAACTAAACTGTGTGGGGAGGCCCACACTCAGATTTTTAAAACA
Organism: Gymnocephalus cernua; assembly: GCA_023631565.1. NCBI lineage: Eukaryota > Metazoa > Chordata > Actinopteri > Perciformes > Percidae > Gymnocephalus > Gymnocephalus cernua. The sequence continues at coordinate 8,597,906 of CM042433.1, read as the reverse complement.
AAACAAACTGCCCAACCATTCCTCTCACTGGAGCCAGACAAACCCTCATATACAGGCCACAATGCTTCATAGCAGTGCCGTTTACCTCGTTAAATAACAATTTATGTATGAAACCATTATTTATTTATTTTATTTTGGCAATATCTAAACACACATTAATCTGCAGGCTCTCTCAAAACACTTAATTAGTCACACGTATAGTGTGTAATAACTGATAGAATTGTTTAATATTTTTAATTCAACTTCTAAGGGGGAAAATGCCATGACCTGGTAGATGGTAGGGCATTAGTGCCTCAATGTTTGGGTTTGAAATGTTCAGAAATATAGTATCATTTAAAAAATGTACCTAAGGACAGAATAACAACTTTCCACTTGTGTCAGTAGACTGAGCTTCTATCTTAAAGGATGGCTAATGATAATCAGTTGTTATTGTTAACAACTCCTGTGTGAAAAGACCACATGCAGTGTGTTAGTTTGTCTCACTTTACGACTACCCCATCCTGCAGTGCCCCAAGCCTATATTCATACATACTGAAGACATTAAAAACAGGTCATATCTTTTTATTTTAAAAAAACTACCTATTTACCTAAAACAATTTTAGCAAACTTTACATAAAAAGGAATAAGCTTGATCATGCTTTTGACACACAGACAATACATGTTAGTAGGATCAATTCATTGTTGGTTTTGGTCTTTTAATGAGATTTCTAGAAAATAAGACAAATATAGAATGTCATGAGACCTAATATTTGAGCCACCGTAATGCAAAATGTAGTTTGTAAATGTAGAATTGGTCAACCACAAAAGTGTCAAGTTGTAAGTTTAAAGCAGGCTTTTCAGTAAAACCTTTGAGCTGTGAAATTGTTTTACAAGAAACACTCCCAAATTCCAAGCATTTGCTCTTTCACAGAGGCCACCCTGCGTCGTGAATATCAAATGAATTACAGGTAGGTCCCAAATACTTCCCTCCAGGTCTGTGACAGGTAAATTACAGTTTTGCTCTTTACCTCTGACAGCTCTGTTACCTTATGATCACTGGGTATCAGCAACGTCAAATCTTTGGTATCTCTTTGTCTTCCAGAAGTGAGGAGTTTTACATAACTCTACCTCAATAGCGTAGTGGTAACTTGTCTTAGGGCATGTGGGGAATGCTGCCATGAAACTATTTAAAAAAAAAAAATCTATTCAAGTGCAGAATGTGTTGGTTAAGTTGGGATGCACCGATTTGATTGTTTTTAGTGCTGATACAGATACCTGGGCTTTGGGTATTGGCCGATACTGAGTTCCGATCCGAGATAATAAGCTGTATGGCTCACTGTGTGGAAGTGACTGGGATCATTCTTTTATGTGTAAGGCAACATCAGGCATGACTTAAACATTGATTTCCTGACTTTGTAAAACTAAATGTTACAAATAAATACATAGATATACAGTACATTTACAGAATTGTTATTTAATTATATATATTAGAAAAATCAGTCATGATTCCCGATCCAGTCAGTATTGGCCTAAAATTGGTATCAGTATCAGATCTGTGCATCCCTAGTTATTGGATTAGATTCAGTGTTATTGTTATTACACAGAGTACAGGTGTTTAGACAACGCAATGCGATATGAGGGACAACACACCATTTCTTCTGTCATAGCAAACTCTTTGAGGAAATTGAATGGCTTGGCCAAGTTTGGCCCAAAGGCTGCCAGCATAGCTTCTCCATACCCAGCAATCCTGTTGTATATACATTTATTTCATTAGATCATATATGAAGACAATATGTATATGTTTCTTCTGGGCAGAAATAATCCTGCCAGAAAATAAAGGCATCTCCTCTGGAATTGCATGAATAGAGTTTATTATTGCACACAATGCCCGTTGTATGTGTGTTTGTTTGATGTGTTTGCCGTGGTGTCCACGTCATTACCAATCAGCCAGTGGAAATTCTAGTCACTGCGTATATGAATCCCGTCATGGGTGGCATACACACCATCTACATTGAAATCTGGATCATTGTGTTTTAGAGGAAATAAAGAATGTTTTAGTGCTCATTACACCTCATACAGCTCATACAGCTCTCTCTTTCTCTCTGGGTCACATGGTGTGGTGTGCACCGAGATCAGCACTATTTACTTCTTCACTGCAATCATACAGTCGTGTAAGCCATAATTGCTCACCTTTCCAATAACATGCCCTATCATTATATATCTTACATGTGTGGATGCACACAGAAGACGGCAACTGACCAAACTTGATAAACCTGTCCTCTGCTCCTTTGAATAACATGGCAAACTAAATCCATCTCATTCCCCTTGACAAAACAAACAAGTCCATAAAGACATGACTCAGATGACTCAGACACACCACAGACGCCACAGCAATGTCATTATACGCAGATATTGAGAACTCCTGATTGTGTGTACCTTAAGCTCCAGTTAAGACTGACCTGTGTGACCTGTGGTTTGAAGCAAAAGCATCCATACAACTGGTTGTCTTTATACTGATAGCAGTTGTTCACGTCAACATCATTGTCCCTTCCAGTAGAAAAAAAAGGCTTTTAGTGCAGCTGTTTAATGGTTACATTACAAAAGTATTACAGTCTGGCAATATGATTTGATCTTACCTGTACAGAAACAAAAACTGTTCCTTGTATCTGTTCATCCCCAGGCAGGTACTGAGCTGCAGAGCGTAGTGATGGGTTGTGTTGACTCTGATAGAACAGTAAAAGTAAGCATAAATGTAGTAAAAACCAACATCAACCATTTTTGCTTAATTTAGAAAAAAAAAAAGTGAATTCACTTGTTCACATCCACCACCTCCAGAATCACTATGATGTCGTATCGAGACACAATCTACAAGACAAAAACAACAAAAACAGGACACATTTTAGCCTTTAATGCATATATTCTGGCTTTTTCCCATATAAACAACTCAGTCAGTAGGGAGTTGGGTTGAGAACTGGAGGGTCTTTGGTTCCATACCCATACGGACCAAAGTATGGTGGTGGACTGGTAGCTGGAGAGGTGCCAGTTTACTGCCAAGGTGCTCTTGAGCAAGGCACCGAATCCCCAACTCCCCTGTCCATGGACAGCCCCCTCACTCTGACATCTCTCCATTAGTGCATGTAAAAATAATAACAACAGAGTGAAAACATTGTAATTTCCCTTGCAGGATTAATAAAGTATAAATTATCCTTATTAGGATGGCTATAGTTACAGAGGTATGATCAAGGAATCATTTTAACACTTTACTTTGCATGCCGCCAATAATTTCTTGTTCCTTCTTGGCTGCTTCCCAAAAATCACATCAGTGACACAAACCATGCATTCCCAAGATCAAACCCTTGCTATAATTACTGATCTTTAATGGTGTAATGTCTTTGCCATGAGACATGGTTAACCTTAACCAGAGTTGACAGGACATCTGGATCTGAGGGTTTGGTAAGTCCAAACCTCTGTACGTTGAACAAAGCAATCTCCATATCTGACAAGAAAAGAGCTAATAGAGGCATTTACATCTGTGTAAACTATATTTGTAAAACAAAAAATGTATTATTGCTTTATATATACACAGCACAGACAGACACACTCCCACAGTCTTTCACAGCTCTTTTTCTTCAGGCGTTACTTACCTCGATGGCATCAATGACAAACCTCCAGAATTAACTTTCACCTAGTTGTATGAGAGACTTATTTTCTCATAAGTTGTTTTTTTAAAGGAAGGAAATTATTGGGTAATCATTCTCAAAAGGAATAAAGGGAGAGTTTGAAATTTGACGCCAAGAGGACAGCCCAGTTTCTTTGTATAAGACTCTCCCAAAGCCAGTACATGGCTTTATAATATTTAGGTAATCTTTTATTGTCACCTTTTGTGGCATTAGTTTTTCAACTTCAACTTTCAACTTCATTTGTCCCTGAAGGCTAATTGTTTTGCTTTCAAGGAAAACTTCTGACAATCCTGCATGTTAAATCACTCCCTCACTGCTCCCACAACAATACTGTGACCTACTACAAAGTCTCATTTGGGCATAAAGACAACAATATTTATTCTGATTCCACAAATGATTTTTTTTGGCTCTTGATGACCTCTTGGATCTTTTCTTTCTAATTTTGGACTGACCAATGATTACTTTGAGGAAACACTTTTAATGGATTGCTGAAATGCAGCATACCTGAAGCTGCATAGCCGACCTGAATTCCAGCGTAACAGACACACAGAAACAATGCATCCTTAACAGTGAGGGTAGGTGGAAGAAGAGGTGGCATGTGTCAGACTGGTTGACCCACATTGGGGAGCCACACAACTTCATTATCTTGCCACACCCAGACCTGCCTATAAAGCAGAAACCAAAAGATAAAGAGATGCACAGACAGAGCTCAACTACCACCTGACCCTCTTCATCTTCACCAGCAGTGAAATCTCCACACAGCACTACCATGAGTATGAGGAACACACGCAGCAGCCGCCAAGGAGTACGTATGTCTTCAGGGGGCTTCAGTAGCATGTCCATGGGATCCTACTCCATCCCCAAGATCAGCAGCGGGGCTAAGCAGGCGGCCTCGATTACAGCTGTGACCGTCAACAAGAGCCTGCTCACCCCAATGAAGATAGACATCGACCCCAGCATCCAAGTTGTTCGCAACCAGGAGAAAGAGCAGATCAAGACCCTCAACAATCGTTTTGTCTCATTCATTGACAAGGTAAGAGGAGATTTCACTTAAACTCATGCTGATAGATGTTGAGTGTCAGATTTAATTCATTTTAATAACCCTGATAATCCCTGTAGACACAATATTGGCTTTTGAACTGATATTTAAAAGTCAACAACTTATCTCTATAAAAAATGATAGAATCTTTTTGATTTGCTGCGTACTTTTTCCTTGTGGCACAGGTAAGACACCTGGAGCAGCAGAACAAAATGCTGGAAACCAAGTGGAAGCTGTTGCAGGGACAGACTGCCGCCTCCTCTAATGTTGAACCCATGCTGAAGGCTTACATCTCCAAACTCCAAAGGCAGCTGGAGTTTCTCAACAATGACAAACAAAAACTTGACATGGAGAAAAATGCCATGCACAAAAATGTGGACGATTACAAGACAAAGTAAGAAAATGTTGTGAAAGAAACTGAACAACAATTATAGTCTGTGATCGGTTAAGGCATGTGCACTCAACTGAAAACTGAGCCACATACGTAATATGATATATGTGGTGTGTTTCAGGTATGAGACAGAGATCAAGCACAGGAATGATGCAGAGAATGAATTTGTCATGATCAAGAAGGTACAGTACATTATGCAGTCATGATGGCTATGATAGATACAGTATTTGAGTGTGAAAGGTGAAAGGTATGTTCTTTGAAGTAAAGAAAAACAACAACTCAAGCCAAGTTAAGCTCTTTGGTATAAACTCATTACATTCACGTTTTTCTAAGCATTTGCTCTACTAATACTTTTCCTTATTGGGCTACAGAATGTGTTATCTATTACTGCGGTTATAAGAAAATTATCTTGACCACACATTTTAAAGTTATTCAGCTATTCAATGTAACAGTATCTGTCAAATGCAAAAGGTTAAGCATTGAGAATATATATATATATATATATGTTTTTTTACTGGCTGCCTGCAGGACGTGGACGCAGGCTACATTTCCAAGATGAAACTAGAAGACAGTGTGCGTCTTATCCGTGATGAATTCAACTTCCTCAAGGCTCTGTATGATGAGGTACAAAACCATTCGCTGAACATTTGTATACTATAAGAAAAGCTTGTTTTGTTTTCTGGATTTTGTCTTCTTACTGTTACTGTATGTATTGTTAATTTATTTGTTACAAAAGGAGCTGCGTGAGCTGCAGGAGACCCTGAAGGAGACCTCTGTGGTGGTGCAGATGGACAACTCCCGTGGCCTAAATATGGATCAGATTGTGTCTGAGGTTAAGGCCCAGTATGAGGACATTGCTGCCCACAGCCGAGAAGAAGCTGAAAGCTGGCACAAAAACAAGGTAAAGAACTAAAATATTAATGATTACATGTCACTGTTAACGTAAAACAAAGTTTGTCTTTAAAACTATAAAACACAAAAAGGGCTTAGCTACTAGAATACCCTGTTATTTTGACAGGAACAACTCTTGTCAAACCTGATAATTACTGATTTCACATCTTTGTTCCTCTGTTTGATCTCTGGGGGTACCAGTTTGACCAGATGACTGCAGAAGCCGACCAACACGCCAATGAGCTGCGTAGCACAAAGGGGGAAATATCTGAGCTCAACCGAATGATAAGCCGCCTGCAGAATGAGATCCAGGCTGTAAAGGCACAGGTGAGTGAAATGTTTATGGAGGGCCTAATATGTTTAAAGTCAAAGGCAACTGTTACAACTTATTGTTTGGTTCTAAAGTTCGCTGGATAATGCATGCATTAATCATTAAATGTAATATTTGTTTTAATAAAAAATGTATCTTTTCAGCGTACCAACCTTGAGGGCCAGGTAGCCGAAGCGGAGCAGCGTGGAGAGGGGGCCGTGCAGGATGCCAAGGCTCGCATCAGGGACCTGGAGCTGGCTCTGCAGAGGGCCAAGCACGACATGGCTCTGCAGCTCAGAGAGTACCAGGAGCTCATGAATGTGAAGCTGGCCCTGGACATAGAGATCTCCACCTACAGGAAGTTGCTGGAGGGAGAGGAGGAAAGGTGAGTTGTATTGGTAGCTCTCAGCAGTGTCAAGTCTTCATCTTCTTGGGTCCTCCTCACGTGAGAGCCCTGTGTACTCAATCCCCCCCCCCCCCCCCAGTCCAACACCCCTGCTCATAACTCACTGGTTGTTTGAAAGCACTTCCAATAAAGCAAAAATATTACTTTTCTCTGGCTTGTCCAAGTTAGTTTTCTAGTGAGACGTCTTCTTTGCATTATTGTGGTGCACCGAACCACAATGGGCTCATTACTGCCCCCCTGAAGTAAAGCAAACTTACCCAAGAACAGTAAACTGACTTTTATGTGTAAAATCTGTGGAGCTCTTCTTTATTAACCTTTTACTTTGACAGTACATCAATGATTACTGTATTATGTAGTTTATGTATGTTCTGCTTTCTCGCTGACAGACTTGGAAAGGACTCTATTGTCAACATCCAAACAGTCCCCACCAAAAGTAAGTAAACTGAAGATAACAGATGTTTCCACTGGCATTATGATTGTTATGCCAGCCCGCAGTGTGTGCTTGTATGTGATATTTTTACTGTCATCTCCACAACAGCTGTCCAGGTTGACAACAGGCCGCGGAGACGAAGTGCAATTCTCATCAAGACAGTGGAGACCAAGACCCATGATGAAACATACAACACTGCAGCACATTAGCCTGCTGGATCACTGTGGCCATTTAACTTTTACTTGAATCTCTTTGTAACCCACAATAGGCCAACTACACAAATAGCCAATGTGTGTGTGTGTGTGTGTGTGTGTGTGTGTGTGTGTGTGTGTGTGTGTGTGTGTGTGTGTGTGTGTGTGTGTGTGTGTGTGTGTGTGTGTGTGTGTGTGTGTGAGTGTGTGTGAGTGTGTGTGTGTGAGTGTGTGTGAGTGTGTGTGTGTGTGTGTGTGTATTTGTTTATTTTTATTCTCCTATTGGATATCACATTATTTACCACTCCCTGTGTTTAAAATAAAGATGAAGTCTACTCAGCTGCACGATAAATTGTGTTTCTTTTTCCCAGGTAGTAGAATAGAATAAAATAGAATAAACTTTATTGTCCAGAAAGGGCAGGAAAATTGTGAAATCTAAACATGTCTACAAGATGAAAATTAAAAAAAACATCACATTAACGGAACAAAGATCTCTCAATTGTACAACAGTCATTGCATTCTTGGTGTACTCTCATACTTAAGTTTACTGTAGTTTGTAGACAACATTAATTGCATTTGAGATAAAAGAACCCTTGGGGATCTTTTTATTTGCCAGGGGTATTCTATAATAATTAAGAAATTAACTAGACATTGAATTCAGTACATTTGGCCATTCTCACTTTCCAATCACCTTACACCCATAAGCTTATTTAAGCTTACAAGGTTCATTTTGTAACACAGGGTTGCACAATTTATGTATATATAATTGTGTATATATAATTGTGCAACCCTGTGTTACAAAATGAACAGGCTAAAATGAACAGGCTTTATATACAGTTAGGTCCGGAAATATTTGGACAGTGACACAAGTTTCATAATTTTAGCCCTGTGCGCTAACACAATGGATTTGAAATGAAATCATCGAGATGGAATTGTAGTGCATACTTCCAGTCTGGAACCCATAGACATCACCAAACGTTGGGTTTCCTCCTTTGTGATGCTTTGCCAGGCCTTGACTGCAGCTGTCTTCAGCTGTTGTTTGTTTGCAGGTCTTTGTGCCTTAAGTTTTGTGTGTGTGTGTGTGTGTGTGTGTGTGTGTGTGTGTGTGTGTGTGTGTGTGTGTGTGTGTGTGTGTGTGTGTGTGTGTGTGTGTGTGTGTGTGTGTGTGTGTGTGTGTGTAATATATTGATATCAATCCAATCATTGCCCCCCTAAAAAGGTAAGTGCAAGGCACAGTATCTGTGTCTTATTCTCATTAGGGGCCGAGCCCCCCTAAAGGTCTCCTAGAATCGCCCCTGAATCCAATAATTGATAATACTAAATAAACCTGTTTTTGTGCTTGTTGGTTTTATGGAGAAAAAATGAATTGCTGCTATCCAGTGCTTGTAAATAAATATAGGCCTAGATATATTATTAATATATATATTAATAATATATCTAGGCCTATAATAACTTCTCTAAACAAGTATAATATCTAAGAATACATTATAGGTACAAAATCAACTATATAAATAAACTATATATATAGTTTATTTTGTACCTATATTGTATTCTTAGATATTATATTTGTTTAGAGAAGTTATTGTCAGGCGCTCATATTTACTGTTTAAAAGAGGTAATTTATAATACACTAATTCAATATGTGCGCTATTTTTATGTGGTGAATATTTTATGGGATTCATGCTTGGGTGTGATAAAACGGCTCAATAGCGAATTTATCAACTAAATTGACTTAAAGTATACACAAATAGTAAAAATGGCTTATATTCGCATCAAAATATTAAAGTAGCCTACCAAAATAAAGACAATGGAGACATTTGAGTATATACAGTATATTGGATTATAATTGTTGGTACAACACTTGCGGCACACACTCCCATCGATGAACACTCCCGGCAGCGTATTGGAAATAACCAAAGACAGTATATGGTAATAACAGGCTGTTATTAACAGCGTAGCCTACTTCGCAGCGCTGTGAAGGAAGGTCTGGCCAAAGTCTGTCTACGGAAAGCCGTTCCACTCCCCATTCAGCCCATTCAGCCCCATTGTACCTACTTTGGTTGCAGTTCCACCAGAGTTCCACTGGGGGTGATCACGGTCCAGTGCAAAATGAATGGGACCCTATGTATGGCGTTATTTTTTAGTCAAAAGTTATGAGCGTGTGGGACATGCTCACGAGCACATTATGTTATTTCACACGCGCAAAAATGAACCTTCAGCTGGCATGATAAAAGTACTCGCGCACAAATTCAACAACCGAAAGGTGTAGGTAGCTGCGAGCGAGCGCCTGGCTACTCTTACTCTGCTTGTACAGTGGAATCCTGCTCGCGCGCAGCGGCCTTCTGCTCGCGGAGTGCTGTTTTCCTCGCAGAGAGGATTTCTGCTCGCTGGAGTACATGACTTTTGACAATTTGGGGGCGGAAACCAAGGAGGGCACTGACCCTCTTACGATTGGTCACTTTCACACAGGGACATCCTTGATTGACAGCTCTCATTACAGGAAGCACGGAGTCACAGTATCTGACGGAGTTCAGTCATTCAGTTAACACTGCACAGTGGACGGAATGGCGGCGACACCTGAAGATGTAGGCGTAAGTGATATTGATGATATGGTGGGGGCTGTGTGTTTGACATTGTTATAGCCATTTAATCTGAAATTTGTTGAGAATAAACTCATTAAATATTGAGAATAAAGTCGTTGTATTTCAAGTTTTTTTCTCAATATTTAATGAGTTTTTTCTCGAAACACAGCGACTTTATTCTCAATATTTAATGAGTTTATTCTCAACAAATTTCAGATTAAATTGCTATAACACTGTCAAACACACAGCCCCCACCATATCATCAATATCACTTACGCCTACATCTACATCTTCAGGTGTCGCCGCCATTCCGTCCACTGTGCAGTGTTAACTGAATGACTGAACTCCGTCAGATACTGTGACTCCGTGCTTCCTGTAATGAGAGCTGTCAATCAAGGATGTCCCTGTGTGAAAGTGACCAATCGTAAGAGGGTCAGTGCCCTCCTTGGTTTCCGCCTCCAAATTGTCAAAAGTCATGTACTCGAGCGAGCAGAAATCCTCTCTGCGAGCAAAACAGCACTCCGCGAGCAGAAGGCCGCTGCGCGCGAGCAGGATTCCACTGTACAAGCAGAGTAAGAGTAGCCAGGCGCTCGCTCGCAGCTACCTACACCTCTCGGTTGTTGAATTTGTGCGCGAGTACTTTTATCATGCCAGCTGAAGGTTCATTTTTGCGCGTGTGAAATAACATAATGTGCTCGTGAGCGTGTGTTACACGCTCATAACTTTTGACTAAAAAATAACGCCATACCTATGGAGCTAGACGGCTAAATTTGTCTCTTTCGCCTGATTGTCGTTGAGAAATCTCAGATTTGATTGTAGTTTTTGCAAGTTCAACATGGATTATAGGTCAAAAGTTGAATGAATGAGTACTTATGCCCTTTCGATTTCTTACAGGTTGAGTCGTTGTTGCCCATACCACGCTAGCATTCTGCTAATGAATGCTGATTGGTCAGTGAAGGACTGATTACGATCGGAGATCCCGCTTGACGGCATCCGAAGCGGAGCCAGAATGTCAGAGTGAATATTTCGGCGTGGTCGTTAAAACATTAGCAAACCTCTTTCTAGCATGTGTATTGAGAGGGAGAGTCTAACCTGTCAGCTGTGTGTTGCCCCTTTCGAATGCAACATTCATATTACTAGACAAAAAATTATATCGTGAGAAAACTGGATATTTAGGGATATAGCTCCATAGAGTCCCATTCATTCTGCACTGGCCTGTGAGCGCCATCTAGTGGAACTCAGAACCCGGAAGTAACAAGGGTAACAACAAGGGAGTGGAACCCATGAGTGGAACTTCTTCCTATATTAGAAAGTCTTTGGTCTGGTAAAGCGATACAGATACTCGTGCTGCGTAGCATGGATGTATTAAGAGAACTGCGTAGGCGTAAACCATGGATGTATTAGCGTAAACCCAACGTTGAAAGAAAAACAGCTTTCTTTAGATAGTTTGTCTTTACGGCACTTTGTCTCCTTTCCAGCAACACTGCGTGGCAGCATGGATGACAGCCGCACTGCATACGAGGTATTGTATTAGCCGTTTCTCAAAGTCAAGGAAGGATCCCCCGAAGCCTGAATTTCGAGAATTCTACGTCATCGAAGTCCGTTGAAGAACTGTTCCAATGTCGAGGATGATCCTCCGAATTCCACCAAGGACTGAGTCCTTCGTTCAGAGAATATCTGAATTTCCAAGGATGCATGTGTGTATCATTCGCGCTCCCTAACGTGTCATGGATGTATTAAGAGGGGTACTGTACTGTAGCTTCACTTCCGTGTTTTGAAAATTACAGTGTGCATAAAAGCTGTACCTTGTAGGGCATGTTGGTAGACTGTTTTTAAGCACAGTTAATTACACGAAGAATGAATGACCTGCAGACTGCTGAAAGTCAATCCTCGTAACTGCATTATATTTTATGTATTCTCACAGCAGTGATTTACACAATGGACAAAGACACTGTGCTAACTCACACCCTGAAGACAGACGGCATGCCAACACTTCTTGGTGGAGAGCTGCCTGTCACTGTGATTAACAACAATAAGTACATATCCCCGCTGACTTCTGAAGCTCAGGCAACGGACAGAAATGTAGAAGACGACTTGCCCTCCCTTGGTCGTGCCATCCACGCCGCTCTGTCTGATGAAATCAGAACTATGACACTAGTCGGTCCTGAAGGATCAGGTAAAACCACTGTTTTGGAGAAGCTAGTTGTGGGCTGGGCAAAAGGAGAACACCTTCAAAACTTCTCTTATGTTTTCCATTTCCGGTTCAGGGAGTTAAATTATCTAACTGGGATGTTTTCTTTGGAGACATTAATTCTACACCATCACGGTCATGTCCCTTCTGAGTCCATGCCCCAACTTCTGCAGAAGCCTGAAGATGTGTTGTTTGTATTTGATGATCTGGATCAGTGCAAACACAGCCTGGACCCCTCCGCCCACGCCCTCTGCTCTGACCCGAGCCAGGCAGCGACGGTGTCCTGTTTAGTGGCCAGCTTGCTTCATGGATCGTTGCTGAAAGGAGCTGCCTTTGCGGTGGCAACCAGGCTGACAGGATGTCTGAAGTTTCTGAGTGGCACCCGGGTGGAGGTTTTGGGGTTTCTGAAGCCACAAAGAGAAGCCTACTTTAAGGGATTCTTTACTGACCCGGCTGCTGCCAACAAAGCACAAATGCACATGGAAAGGACTTTAGGCTTTTATGATATTTGCACCTCCCCAAGATTTTGTTGGACAGTTTGTTCTGTTTACAAGTCTCTGATGGATGCCGGAGCTAAACTTCCTGAAACGCTAACTCAGCTGTATGTACACATCCTGGTCCACCTGGTTCAGACGCTCTCGCTGAACAAGGCCTGCAACAGAGAATTAGTGTTAGCCCTCGGCAAGATGGCGTCTCATTGCTCCCTTGGTCCGCATTCGAGCTGCAACAAAGAGGAAATGGATTCTTTTGGTTTTCAACATTTTCTTACCTCAGTTGGTGTTTTCTTGCAAGTACATGGTGACCAGTTAGATGGATGTGTCTTCTCCTTCCACTCCCAACTGATGCAGGAGTTCCTCTTGGCCTTGTCTTTCTATTTGGACAGGTCAACGTCTGCGGGTGTGGTGAAGATGTTGGAAAAGCACAAAGGCAATGCAAAGTTTGTAGATATCTTCTTGTCAGGGCTCTCAGAGCCACTTCAGCGCAGACCGCTGGAGGCCGTGCTGGGGGAGCTGAATTCTAATCAGATTATGGATTTCAAATGCTGGTTTAAAAGCAGCTCAGAGGCGACACTTAAGGGATGCTGCAAAGACGAGCACCACCGCTGCTTCCATCTGCTTCATCAAGCTCAAAATGAGTGCTTGGTAAAAGAAATCATCACCCCCTCGGTACGATTAGGCATCAGTTATGGAGACCTGAGCCTTGAGGACTGTGCAGCTCTGAATTATGTTGTCACTTGCCTTGGTGAGATGGAGCAGTTGAATCTATATCTTACGAGAAATCTGACGGAGGAACAAGCAGAGATGCTGGCTCCAACTATGAGCATATCCCATAAGATAATGTAAAAAAAAATCCATACATCTAGGCTTCATAATTCATTTAATGTGTGCAGTATGCCGATATGTGAAATCGCTCTGTTGTGTTCCCCAGCTTGTCAGGCAGTTCCTTGAGTCCTGGTGCTGTCTCTCATCTGGCTTCAGCTCTCAGCAGAGGATTCTCCAAGGAGCTGGATCTCTCTCAAACCCACCTCGGAGATGAGAAGTTCAAAGTTCTCTGCTCTGGACTCAGAGACTGCAAGCTGCACACATTAAAGTAAGATGATTAAAGCTGAATGCATTCTTTTAAATGTGCCCTTATGTTAACAGACATTTCTCAAATTAAAGTGAATAAGTCCTTGATATGTTGCTTTTGATTTGCTAAGACTTGTAGTATGCAACCTGACAGAGGCAATCTGTGGAGATCTGGTGTCTGTCCTGACCTCAGCCACCTCTCAGCTGTGTGTGTTAGACATGAGGGCTAATCAGATCGGGGACCAGGGATTCATAAAACTGTCGAAAGCGCTGCATAGTCCTCTCTGCAAACTACAGGAGCTCCAGTACGTACTTTATATAGGGTAGTATTGTAATACAAGTGTGTATGTGTATATATATATATATATATATATATATATATATATATATATATATATATATATATATATATATATAGTTTTTTTTTAATTATCTTTATTTATTTAAAAGGCTACAACGCTGCGAGTTGACCGGGGCATCCATGGAGGCTTTATCAACAGCTTTGTGTTCTGGCCAATCGGAGCTGAGAAAAGTGGACCTAACACAAAACGTGATTGGTGACAGAGGAGTGGAGGCTTTGTCCAAGTCCCTGCAACACCCACTTTGCAAACTGCAGAGCCTCAAGTAAGTCTGGGATGTTCACAATACCTCATCTCTTAACCTAAATAAATCCAGAATCTGTGTGATTAATCATACTTTTACGTTCATGTTTTTCTGCCATTTCTGACCTCGTGTTTCTATTATTTTAGTATCTTTGATGGCGAGTTGACAGGCGCATGCTGCCCTTATTTGATGGAGGCCTTGATGTCGGAGCACTGCTCTCTGTCAGAGCTGGACCTGTCAGTGAATGATTTGGGCCAGGAGGGGGTGCTGCTGCTCTGCCAAGCCCTCAGCCAACCTGGCTGTCCAATAGAAAAGCTTGGGTAGAGTCACATGTATTAACACACGTCTGACTTTTCAGTACCATCATTCACATATATTTGATGTATATTCTGCTTCATCCTACAGCTTGAAACGATGTGAGTTAACCCAGTCGGTCTTTAAGGAGCTGAGCTCAGTGCTGAGAAGTGGCACTTCTCAACTGAAGTCCCTGATTGTAGGTATAAATGCAGTAGGAGACCAAGGGGTTAAACATCTTTGGGATGCTGTTGCACATCCAAGCTGTCTGTTGGAGGACCTGGAGTGAGTTGAAATTATTTCAAAAAACACTCCTTGTATCATTTTTTTACTACTACATTGCAGTGAGCCCTACATAAAAAAATCGGCCTCTCTTTTATGGTAGTGTTGAGATGACTGGTTTGACGGACGCCTGCGTTATGGACTTGTGTGCTGCTGTAAGAGCCAGTAAGACTTTGAAGAGCCTGGAAATGAGAAACAACTCACTGACTAACGCCTCTGTCCCAGCCCTCATCCAGGTCATGCAGGACAGCGACAACATGCAAGAGATAAAGTAAGCCTTATCCACTTCAGTTAATTATAAACTATCTTGAGCCATTGCACTTTACATGAAGTTTCAAAGACCAAGAAAACAAATCTGAAACTTGCTCTAACTCTAACCACTACTTTTGTGTCTTTCAGCCTGAAGTACAACGACTTCTGTGAAGAAGTTTTCAACATGTTGAACGAGTGTGATAAAATAAGATACTGAAGATGTCCATCTATTGCACGGCTGACTGCTAGAAGATCACATACAGTGGATACATTTTTCAATCAACAGAAAAATAACTTGACATAAGTATTTTAATTATAGTTTGTCATATTTTAAGGAAAAATGGCATTAGGGCACATTTATTATAAAATTTGAAATTTTATTTAGCTTGTCTTGGTCTTATGTCAAAGTAAATGTAATATCTTTAGGTTTGGACTGTTCTGACAAAACAAGAAATGTGATAAATCCAACATAAGGAAATTGCAATTTTTTTTCTGTTGTGCGACAAATTAAAGCTAGATTGATCAATAATTAAAATCTTTAGTTGCAGCCCTACTGGCCATTCCTGGCCTAGCAAAATGCTGAACAATTAATTCATGCTTTCATTTAAAGTAGATTACACTATTGCAATGCGCATCCAAAAAAAAGTCCATTGAGAGGCTGGCTGCTCATCCTTATCCAGAACTCTGTTGCTAGACTGATAACAAAAACAAAGGAGAGAACACATCACTCCAGTCTTAGCTACACTGCATTGGCTCTCTATATCCACTAGACTTGATTTTAAAGTCCTACTTTTATACAAAGCTCTCAGCGTACTACATCACAGATTCATTTATGTTCCTTCACAAGCCCTTAGATCACACGTCACAAGTAAGGCCTGCGGGCCAAATACGGCCCTTCACAAATTTTGATCCGGCCAGCATTTCAATTTAGGTTCACAATAAATTTTTGCCCGCCTAGTTGTGTGCCAAACCAAAAAGACATGGAACTTTTCAAACTGCAATTAAACAAGACTCAAAGCAGAATATTGTCAGACTTGCTGACGGAGAAATTCCCACAGAACCATAGAGTTTTGCATATTCATGTTTTGAAACAGGTTGTTTTGAGTCGGCTGTTTGTAGCTTACTTTCGTTTTGCTTGGTTTGCTAAATTCTATGATGGCTAAAGCTTTTTTTTTTGTTGCTGACATTAAGGCTTTATGTAGACCAAATAGGCTATATGAGACATGCAATACTAGTACTAGTAGTATACTACCAGCATTCCCAAAAATATGAGGGAGACTGTTGAAGTTTTTAAACTGCACTTAAGGCTCCATCTAGGCTTTTTCTAGGACCACTTGTGTGTGCTTTACATTGAGTCTCACATGCTGTTTTTCAAATGTTTTTTGCCTTTAAATGTCTTCATTATCTGATCTTTTAAATGGCTTGCTCTCTGCAACGATAACACTTAATGTATTATTTTTTATTTAATTAGTACTACACATTGAGCTGCATGTAGTGTATGAAAGGTGCTACAGATACAAAAAAAGCTTCATCACTAATACTACTACTCATACATTCACATTCACCATATCACATAATACAAATCCTACATATTCACTGTATGTGGTACAATGTTTTATTAAGAAATCTTTGGCATTTTAAGAGAGACGTTTAGCTTACAACAGAGTAAGCTATATTTTCACTAAGGCAGAGATTTGTTTACAGCTGTAAATATATTACCAATTTCACAAATAAAATGTATTTACATGTAGAGTGACGAAAGCAGTGTTGACATGCTCTGTTTTAATTTCTAACTGAGAACACACACACACACACACACACACACACACACACACACACGATGTAAACTTGACTCAGGAAGAGTGCTAAGACTGTATGCCCAACATGGAGTTCCCCTGTATCCAAGTCCACTCTCCATTTGAATGTGTCAGCAAATCTTTCTGCGTGAAAAAAACTTGGATGTCTTTTCAGGAGGTCAAAGTGACAAGGTGGGTCACACAAGCACACAGCAGGTGAGTAAAAGCCACACTGAAAGTAAACATCCCCTCATGGTACTCAGTGGTCATGAGTTTCTCCATTAAGGTTACCGGTGTGACTGCTGTCCTTTGGTTTTAGGGTCTGATTGGAATTTTTACTGGAACTGGAATAAATCTCCTCGTCCGAACTGCTCTCAATGTCACTGCGGTCGTCTTTTGCCACCTGTACGATGAAACAAATAGTGAGGAAAATAAAAACAAGGCTAAAAGAGTGTAGAGCCATGCTAGCAGTTCGTGAGCATGTCAACATGCCCACAATATCAATGCTAACATCCTGATGCATGCAACGTTAACCAGTCACCATCTTAGTGTAGCATGTTTGCATGATCATATGTTCTAATTAGCACTAAAAGTACAGCTAAGGCTGATGGGAATGTCATTAGTTTTACAGGTATTTAATTATGAAACAAATATTGGACATATTAAAATTGACCCGATTATAGTGCGAGATGAAAAGAGACTATTTACCCTAAGGGGAACATGAACATCTCTACTAAATTAAATGGCAATCCATCCAACAGTTGTCAAGACATTTTCCTAAAACACAAAACCTCACGGTGGCACTAGAGAAAATGTCAGAGGATCACCAAAGTCAGTAATAGTTAGCCTGCTGGGAAAATGAATTTCATGGCAATCCAACCAATAGTTGTTGATATTTCAGTCCGGACCAAAGGGGTAGACCACCAACATTGCCAACCATAAAATGATGTCGCTACTGGCATGAGTAACAACCGTACTACACACAGCAGAGAGCCAGACTAACCTTTCCCTTGAATATGGCTTTGATAGCAATGCGAGAAATGAGGTAGAACCAGATGACGTGAAGAGTCTGCAGCACCAACAGCAATCCATTGAGCAACCACCAGGCCTGGTATGGCCCAACGATCTCCCAGCTCTCAACCAGGACACTGTAAACAACCCTGCAACAAATACACACATACAAAGGTTACTGCAGCTCCCATTATTTTAGTTCATTAAGACACTCATTTAGTGTAGAAATGGCTTCCAATAGTTGCACGTGACAAGTAGGCAAACGTATGCAATTTGATTTGTAAATAACATCTCATTTGACTCACCAGAAAGGATAGATGACAAGTCGAGTGCAGAAAAAGCTTATGCTGAAGACCACAAACAGGCCATCACATAGCCTCTGGTACTTGGCATAGTTGGCCAGTTTGGCAGCCTTGGGGAATACATAAGGATTTAATAATTCACAGTAGTAAAATATAAAACCATCTCCAGTAATGACATCTTGTCACTGAAATGCTTGTGAAAGATGTTTTTTTCTACTTCTGTCAGACAGGTAGTATAAGTAGCTTACTTGTTCTACTACATTTCAGTTATATCTTATTGAAATGCTAATAAGAGATGTGTTTGTTTTGTCGGACAGGTAGTACAAGTAGCTCAAAGCACAGCAGTATCAATTCCATGCTCATGTTGCCAGCTGTGTTTGCCCAACAATGTGTGGCTTTGCTGAACCCACTCAAGTTTGCTTCTTGGAACAACTGCTGTAAGAAAGAAAATGTAATCTTCATGACTGAGTCCTTTACCTCGAGGAAGATGTCGGATGCATCATGCACACACATGACCAAAGTGCCAACTCTTAGCATGTTGTTGGCATAGGAGAATGTGATGAGGAATATGGTGGCCAAATGGTGGACAAGCATCATGATAAAATCCTGTCATCAGTGAAATGAAGAGGGAAGGGAGAAAGAGAGAAAGGGGTAAATACGATGCTCAAGCTACCTGCACTGTAAGTTTACAAGTACGTAAAAACAGCTACAACTAATGAGAACAATTAGATGAAATTATAGAAGCCTGTCTTTGTAATAACACATTTTATTTATATATTGTATTTTATTTGTATAGTGCTTTAAAAAATAAAAAAAAGTACTCAAAGTCACAAGTACATTCATCAAAAGGCTGTCGGTTTAGTCATGACACCACCAACTGAAAGACTGTGTAAATACCAGGATGACATGCTAATGTTAAGCTACAATAGGAAGCATTGTAAAGCTGTGTGGCCCTGCAGCATTTCATTGTCTTACCTGCTCTGCAAGAGCACATTATATAAGCTAATCCTAACACACTGGTGAACATGAAAAGCTGGCCAAACAGATGCAAAGGGTGTGATGTTTTCAGAAGGGTGATATTAAAATGCAGCACAATACAGTAGTATTAAGTTAAGTTGTTGTTGACTCACCTTGCGTTTAATGTCTATGAACTGGGAAAACATCAGAGACCAATAGAAAGCAAGCTCAGCTGCATAGTGGTTGAACTGTCCAGGACTCAGAGGCTTTTGGGGGAGTGAAACAAAAACACCTTACAAAATGTGTAGGCTCTCTGGCCTGCCACCAATATGGTGCTGGGCAGCTGAATATGATGATTATGCAGTTAATAAAAAAACTATTAACCTGAAAAGGGTAGTTGTACCAACACTGTCTGGTGTCCCACATCCAAGGCGACTGACAGAAATGGATCAAATGTGCATATGATTAGGTCAAAAACATACAGTCGACTTTTATACCTTTCAATAAAAGCTAAAGCTTTGCAACATTTCAGTATTGTGCAAAAGCAATCCGTATGTTAATTCAACTCACCACCCACAAATGTCGAATGCCATAGATGAAAATCCCCAGGTAAAATGTAAATCGCCACCTGAGGTAAAAGAAAAAAGTAGAATTGATAACCAGAACAATGTAACTTGTTATTCTTGAAAAACAAGAGACTACAGTCATGCTAACACCTCAGTGAGGTGTTAATGTTGAGATATGTCACAGAATGAGTGAAAACTTTGACTTGTTGGTGGCACCAGAGGTAAAGTCGGGGGGTCACCACAGTCATTCAGATTCATCATGAATGTCTGGAATACATTTAATGGCAATGAACGCACACCACACAGCAGTTTAGTAGGAACATACATGCTCTCACAGAACTTTTTCTGCATACTGGGCCTGTCTTGGTTTCGACGGACCCGAAACCATCTCTGTATTTTCCGTTCATCCCAGTCCAGCTGCTTGGAGAGTCCCTCCAGTTGCCTCGTGTCAGGACACTAAAGACGGGACAAATAGAAATGACTTGCTTTCAATAGTCTCTCTACTTGTGAAAAACACAATACCAGTAGGTGTGACTGCCCCACTGCTTGAATTATTTACTGAACACACCATTATGCCTGGGTTGGTGTAGGCCAGTGCAGTAACTTTAGTACTCCAGTGTGCAGAGGAACATTTAAATGGAGTACAGCACAAGTATAGGCCTTATAGTACCGTTTTGGACTGAAACACCTTCTCCAGGACAGCATTAGGCTGAGCTTGCCGAGGCACTCCCGCCTGAATCTGAAGTATGTGGGCACAGGGTTTGGCCACTAGCCTGTATACACACAGACAGAGGCAAAAAAGAGAGAGAGGGTGGGGGCAGAGAGGGGTACACAGAGATGGTGAGGTATTAAGAGAGACATACGGAGACAAGGAGAGAGTCAGAGAGATACACACGTTGTACAGATGTTAGGAACAGGTAAACCATTAGCTAAGATTGGCTAAGGGCTTCCTTGATTGACTTGAATTGTCGAGCAGTTAGCTCACACAGTTATGTTTGACTTTGACTTAGAGGGAGGAGAGGAAAGTACAATAGAGCCTATAAGAGACAGGCAAGTGTTAGGAGGAATCCTGGGGAATGTAGCACCTAGTCTAAACAGAGCATGATGACTTCTGTCATGTGAGGGGAGACAGGGATGGGAGGGTTCCTTCTAACCACAGCACTGACGTGTGTCACAAGACCATCTGAGTTGACAAGTGTTAATGCTCAAACTAAAAAATGTATTACAATCTCACAACACACCACTTGTCTGTAATAGTTTCCCCAACGTGGAAAAAGACTGAATGAATAGAGGTACAGACTGGGCTTGAGGCCTGGCCTTTCATTGGTGATTTTACTCCAAAGAGCCACATGCATAACCCCTAATTTAGCTGAACTTTGCTGTAAAACATTTTGACTTTCTGTGCTACAAAGTTTGGACTGAGGAAGACTGATATGTACAGCACGGACCGGTTTCAAAAGCCCCCAACCCAGGATCAGTTTCCAGGGATCACAAAAGGAATTAAATTACATTATAGTTGTATGCCATTTCTTTTGAGTTTCTTTTTAAACCTATCCTTGGAAAACTATCTTGCTGAGCAAGGTAAACGTGTTTCAAGCCAGAGTAATCATTTCATGTGTCATCGTCTCAATGGAATGCTACTATAAGAGGCTAAGGCAAAACCAACAAGGAGAAGAATAGCCTACTTAGGGTATCTGTTACATGGAGAGGCAGAAACTGAACAGTCCCATCTATAAGGTCTTTTTTTTCAAGGAGGTTTGCCTAATTTCAAAACAACTGCGTTGAGATAGCAACAGCTCAGGATTTTTGTTAAAGCATGCATTGAGTTGGTTCTCTCCATTTCCCTGATAATTTGCGTGCATAAAGAATGATTCATATGTTAAGATTCTTGCAATGAGTTTGGTAGCTATGTTGGTTTTTTTGTTTTCCTCCCCTTTATGAGCAAAAGTTGCCACATAGGCTGAAAACCGTGCGCTCGCACAGTGCACGCACTCAAATGAAGAACCTCGCTAAAAAAAATAACAGCAAACAAGGACAGGGGTATTTACCTTTCAAAAAGCAATCTTAGTAGAAAAACTACGACGGCCAGAGGAAGGGCGTATAGTATGTGTCTTATTCGGGGATACTCCGCACCAGCTGGTGGTCGCTCCAGGTCCGCCCATGTAACATTTTCGGGAAGCCAAAACCTCTCACTCCAAATCCAGTCTGAAATAGAGGAAGTCATCGGGGAACAGAAAAATAGTCGCGGTCAACAGTAACGTTACAAGGTAAACCAAAACCAGGAAAAATTACTTGTCGAACATCTGGTGGCTTAGGTTAACTAGCTCAAAACCTTTGCAGAGATGTTTCCACCTCCCCCTGTTACACTATGAGAGTATCACTTCTGGTTTACTTTTGAGTACGGACCGCTAGCTTGACACGTAAGTCGAAAGGCAACACCCACCACTGATTAGGCAACTTTCAATGATGTTTTCCACTTGGATGGTGCACGTTGTATCATAGGTTTTGTGGCCTTTGAGACTGTCTCTTCAACATTACATTGGACCTGAAAAGTTGGAGTATGTTGGCGATTTAAAGTCAGCTAACTATCATTAGCTTATATCAACTAAAACCTAGCCAATTTGCAATTAACGTAATTAGTTAACTTTATAGCCAATCAAAGCTAACGTTACCCTAACCATATTTTGGAGTTGTTTGGCGGTAGACTAATTAACGACAGTTGAGATACTTGTTGACGTGTTTAGCCACATTTAACTCTGTAACTTAATATTAAGTAGGCCCTTTTATATTATATTATATTTATTATATTAAAACAATTCGGGTAACAATCAAAACTGGCTATCGGTTGCATCCAGTAAAATCAAGCCACTTTTTTATGTGAACACTAAACTGACACAAATTAGACCAATGACCCCCATCTGACAGGATTTTTGCTTTTAGTTGTTTTATTATGGAAAGTTTAAACAAAGGAAATGGGATACAACCAGTTGCCAGTTTACAGTAAGGTTCGCCTAGCTAAAACTAATGCTGTCTAATCAAGAGCCCTGCAATAAAACCAAGACCTTCCTTTATAAAGGTTATAATCCTCCAAAATTATCATAAAGTTGAATCAATATCTCTCTAAAACATTTTCAATAGAACCTGAGCATTAACCTTAATGAAGGCAGGATTAATTATAGAAAAGCTGGTTTTTATTGCATTTGGTATGAATCCAGGGTGCTATTACCTGTGGTGAGAGCATATAGAACAACATCTTTTGGAATTTGGCATATAGTGGATTGTGTGTGATCAGAAGGCAGTATATACTTTAGGTCATATTGATTCTATGGGCTACCATACATTTTAGTCATAAAGTAGTTTTGCTGCAGAGCTACGTATATGTTAACAAAGTTGGGTGGATCTTCCACCTATAAAACTGGATTATATGGATTTACCCTTCATTTGTCTGTGTAGAGAAAACGTATTCCTTGTTCTTTTAGAGTCCCCTTAACTGAAGATAGACTTTAGGGTTCTCTAGAGTAAAATAACACCCTTGTGGGATGCCAAGATTCAGTTTGTAAAAGATAATGAACGGTTGGAATGGTTGATTATTGACTGAAAAAATGTGTCAATGATTTGCAGCTTCATATCACGAACCTTTCCTTTATAACTAGCTTGCCCAACCAACCAAATATGAGGTCACACAGCAAAATTCAAACTCATTAAGAGACCTGTCCCTGGTTGTTGTTTTTTGCTACCAAATTCATAAGATCTTTCACTCACAGTCCCAAGGTAACCCCTTATGCCTAGGTTTCTAGGGCCAAAATCGGCCATTGTCATGTCCAACAATTGATTATCTCCTTAAATCTATGGTTTATGTGTAGCTGCAAGCAAATAGCTGCAAACTGTAGAGGCAGCTTCTTAGTTTCCTCATTAGGTTAGTGTTGTGGACTTTTAATGTACTGTCAGCTGTATTTAGACGTTTGCAGCTAGCTGGATGACAGTCTCCTTTTAACACTGACTGGTTTGGCCTTTTTTGAGTAGGGTGCAGCTTTCTACTGTCAAACATTAAGGGCGTTATTTAAACGATATTTAGCGCATGGTCTGAAATGCATCCAACTCCACTTTCGTTGGTTAAATGTTGCATAATCTGGGCGCAAAGTAGGGCACAAGGGGCAAAGGTATGGAGTTATTTTTCTTTCTTTGCAAGCAAAAATAAAAGGTTTGAGAGCATATTTCCCTCACTGCAATCAAAAACCAACCAAGTTTTGCTTGTGAGTGAAAAGTTTACCTACCAGAGCTGCAGCCATGCATCTATTGGCTGCAACGCTTGAATGTGGGTGTGGCCACGCCCAGTCAAACTAAGCCATTTTTGACTCGCAAAACTTTGACTCAAAACTTTTAGACTCAAATCCTTTTGACTTGCAAGCAAACCTTTTTGGTCCGTGTAACGCTTATCAGTTCAATTTTCTAAGCACAAACGGACATTTGGAGAAACAAAAAAGGGTTCAAATATCCAATTTTTTATTTTTTTCCGCTTTGACAAATACAAAAATTGGATCTTTACACTGTTTTTCCAATTTTCTGTTTTCATTCAGAGGATTAGAAATTTAGAAAATTACAAAATTGCGTCTGGGCTCCAATTATTCAATACTGCAATGATATTCTCTCCCTCGTTCCGCCTAGCTCCGCCCCCCATTCGAGCACATTCAGCAGCCAGACCGAAAGACAGAATGAGAAGGGACGATGTGTTGGAAGTCGAATAACGAAAAACATTCAGCGTTCACCGAGAGGTGAAACGCTTGGCAATATCCAGCACAGACTTGAATCAAGATCGCCTAGTGTCTATATTTAAAGTGTCATCCTCCGCCCATACACAGGACCATTCAGAGGCCGAGTGGCAATCGAGAGTCGGGACTTTTTCCCGGTGGGCCGGTAGTGTCTGTTTCGTTCTCTTAATAAATCCATGGTTTAGAGGCCGCGAGGGCCGGTCTTTATATACTGTCTATGGTTCTTATAGCTACACCATCCGCTGCCCGGCCGCTGGCTGGTCAGCCTCTGCTCAACCCGTACGGCGAGCCGCAGCAGCCTCTTATTTCAATATGGAAAGCCAAAAAAGAAAAGGGAAAGGTGGCGCTGAGATGGTCAGACTCAAAAGAAAAAAAAGGGATCGTGTTGCTATGCTGTGTTGTTCATTCATTCACCATCCGAACATTCATCTCCCCTCTTCTCTACAAGATTCTGAATTATATTCTCGTAATGTTCCAGCGTTGACATGACTGCCCCGAGTCGTCTTAAATGCCCGCCTAAACCCATCCAGACACACCCACGATAACAGCCAACCAATCGATGGTAACTAGGCGGAACGAGGGAGAGAATATCAGTGCAGTATTGAATAATTGGAGCCCAGATGCAATTTTGTAATTTTCTAAATTTCTGATTCTCTGAATAAAAACAGAAAATTGGAAAAACAGGTTAAAGATCCAATTTTTTAATTTGTCAAGGCGGAAAAAAAATGAAAAATTGGATATTTTAACCCAGTTTTCTGTTTTTCCAAATGTCTGTTTTCTGTTTTTCCAAATGTCTGTTTGTGTTTAGAAAATTGAACTGATAAGTGTTACACGGACCCTTTTTTCTCACAAACAAAACTTTTTCTCTCGCCAAACTTTTTTGTGATGCAAAAAAGACAAACTTGGTTTTTGATTGCAGTGAGAGAATTGTTTTGAATTTTTGCTTGTGCTATAAAGAAACAAAAATAACCATACAAAAGGGTTGTATTTAGTCTCTTTAGGTGTGTTTTGGTTATAACATGAATTCAACATATCAGTGTCATGCCCTAAGTATGCACTGATCCTGCAAAACAATTGACATGAGAGATGTGTTCATGTTTGCACCATTGAGCCTGTGGCATTAGTATTACAATGATAATGCATAATATCACCATCAATGATATGGAATTGTACAGCGTTAAATAAGAAGGTGAACTGAAGTTAGCCTACAACAGTACATCTTTTTTTCACAGGATTCAGACTCACTGAAACTCAAGTTAGCATGCGTGTGTATGATGAAATGAATTAAGTAAATCTTAAACTAAATAATGTGAATGTCCTCCAACCATGACCCCCTCCTTTCTTGAAACCTACATCACACTATCTGTGTGTGGACTTCATACATTATTCAAATATTTGTTAGTGTGACATGATAAGTTATGAAAGCTTTTTGACCAGAGGGAAACATTTATTTGCTTACATAGAAGTGATATAGTAGAAATATCATGCTTTTCAATTTAGGCCACTGCTTTCTTTTATTTTGATTTCACTTCCACCTCAAAAACATTTCAAAGCATGCTGAAGAGTCTAGACTGATGTATTGTATAGGCCAATGCAATACAAATTAGCTAAACAATACACACAGTTTGTCCCTGTAAATAGTCATAGCACAACTTCACCCTTCAGGATTTTGTAGAGCTAACCCTACAAAAGAGTGACGTATAAGGAAAAACAATAGAGGAGGACATACAGGACACACACTCTCACACTGGCCTTGTTTATTCTGTGTCATCATGTAGATTTTCACATCAGTACCAACTGGTCAGAGAGCAGCTCGGCTCTCTGAACAAAACCTCTCTGTCAGAAGGCAGCTGCAGCTTCCGACATGCCCTTCTCGGATGCATGACCTAGTGTGGAGGGGCTGGGGTACTTTATCCACAAAATAGGGGGGTCATGTTTTCGAGGACATCCATCTGACTTACCTCTAGCGTAGATTTGTAACCATATTTGAGGTATTTGTTCACTTATTTCAATTATTTCTTTGTCCTCACTGGCTTCAGTCCAACAATAGCAGGGAGGTCTGGTACACAGTGATCAGTCATCCCCTCGGTGTACCCCTCCCCCCCCCCTTCCTCACTGCTTGGACTGGTCCATTTCGCATCTGAAAAATCTGATAGTTGGAGAAGAGTTCTTCATGCCAGGGACTGCTGTAGCCTCAGCACATAGAGTACTGTAGCTCCTGGATCACCTAAGGTAATATTTCCTGCTATGTTTTCTTCTTAACCTTATTAGTACTAATGCTGTGACCTATTCCTCCAAGGGAATTTCTCAGCACCTATGCTGCTGCCTCTTTCAAAAGTACTTATGTGTTCATAGATGAGCATGCATTTTTTTCTGTTTACCTTTTTAAATAATAATCAAATCCTTGCCCAGAACAGTCTTAGTAATATAGTCTTAATAATCCAGTTAAGATATTTATTTAAAATGTATCCTATTTGTCACCACTGCCTTTTGATTCAGTGAAATATATATTTGTTTGTTGACATGATATGTATATATATATATATATATATATATATATATACATATATATATATATATATATATATATATATATATATACTGTGTATATATATTGTATGTGTGTGTATATATACACATTATATATATATATATATATATATATATATATATATATATATATATATATATATATTTTTTTTTTTTTTTTTTTTTTACAGATAATCAAATGGATGAGAAAGAGCTGAGTGATCCCCTGAATAACGTATCACTCATTAAAGGTAACCCAGCTATATTCTTTTGTGAATGACTTGGCTGTTTTGCTGTTCAAA
Source organism: Gymnocephalus cernua (assembly GCA_023631565.1). Classification (NCBI taxonomy): domain Eukaryota; kingdom Metazoa; phylum Chordata; class Actinopteri; order Perciformes; family Percidae; genus Gymnocephalus; species Gymnocephalus cernua. The sequence continues at coordinate 8,570,585 of CM042433.1, read as the reverse complement.
TGGCTGTTACCTGACACAGCTTATCATATCATAACGGACGATGTGAAGAGAGAAAAAAGCCTGAGTCACAGTTAAGAAGAGTGTCTGTGCCTATAAGGGCAGTTCGTAGGCTTTAGAGCTTAGAGTGCTGTAGATGGCCTTGTTTTAGAGGCTGATTTCTCTGGTGTCAACAGCTTATTAGAACATGGAGCCTTTGCACATAGGGCATATCAGCTGACTGTGTGTTAGTGCCATTTAGAGTGACCTAATAAAAGAGATTGCAATGATATGAAATACCAAGAACATAAAAATCAACGGGACCTTCATGAAAAAAATGTGCAAGCTATTAGTGAGCGAATCAATTTTGCATGATGAATGAATTTGTAATGCTACACTGCACAGTATGTAGGCAGTACAAAGCAAACAGTGTCCTCACGACAACAGCATCTCAGTCTTTTCAAAATGATAAGGATACTGTATTTCTCATTTCTATACTCAGTAAAGTGATATTGCTCCTGGCAGTTTAATCAGCAGGTTAATGGAGACTCGCAGAATACTGTAAACATTTAGTAGTGAGCAGTGCTAACCCTGCGATTCCGTTTAAGAGCGCTGTCACATTCATTGGGAAGGAAACCGACAGAGGGGAAAGATAGACCATGATGGCTTTAGCCTTCAGCACTTGAGCTAAAAAAAGACTTTCTCCTACATTTTTTCCCCCTGTCGTCACTTGAGGCAGTGTAATGCTCAATATCCCCTAACTAGTCAGAGAGGTATTTTTACACACAGGCTAATCCCATTATTTGTCAGGTGTCAGTCTGTGACATTAAGACATAATGGCCATAATAACTATATAACCTTATCTGAAATGCTCTCTTCATCTCGTGCTCTCCAGACGACATTTATCTTTCACACAAACCCCATGTATAGGAAGCCCACTCACATTCTGACTCTCCCTCATACATATGCATGCATGAGGGAACACACAACCTCATACACATGCTGGACAGAGCACTGCCCGCCCATCCTTTATCTGGCACACAGCATGGTGGTCATGTGCCTGAGTCAGAGGGTGCCACCAGCCTCCAGCAGTCGCTTCATGCCCTTTCATTTTATATATTTATTTTATCAGTGCATCTGGTAGCACTATTAACAATTAACGTGTGTGTATTTGACTATTTGTACAGTATGTTTAAGCAGACGTGCATGCCAGACACAATGAAATCACAGTTTCCACGACAAATGCAGCATTTCAAGGCAGCCTCAGTCCACTAATGTGTCCATTTATGGTGCACATGCTTGACCTGTCTTGACTCTTGTTTTTGCCTCTGCCAAATGTTCGGTCTGAGATGAGGTCATCTCTTTTCCTAGCCATGGTAGATTAGGGGATCAAGATATTCACTGGGAATTGCAAAGCCCAACTATTTGTGGCGCTTGTTTTCACCTCTAGGAAACACAACAGACCCTTGACAACGTTGGCTAGTCCATTCCTTTTGTGTATTGTTTACAGTCATTTTCTGTTAAGAAGCAATGTAGATGAGCCAGAGAGTTGTTTGTTGACCAGTTAATGGACAATTTGGAATGATAGCTTGGATTTAAAAAATGGATAATGCAGTTGTGTCTATTTCTGGGTTAGCAATTAATTTATGTAATAGTCCCATTTTAATATCTTGGGAAATCAGTAGTACGTCAGCCCTGGTTAAATATTTGGGACTGAAGCAGAATTAATATGGTGGAACTTTTGAGTTATCCTTCTATTTTTATAGAAGTGAATTGCCATCATTACTGCCTGATGTATCATCAGGGTTTAAACTTAGATAACGGAAGATAAGAAGCTCTACCCTTACAGCTAGATACTTTCATGTTAGGAGAAACAATCTTCTAATCTGGATAATAATTCTGTTCTGTATTTCATTATCAGATGATCTGACCAGGTCAAATATGGGGTCCTCTGGAGACTCAGAGAAAATGATCCAGCACTTGAACGATGACCTTCGAGAAGCCCAGGAGCTAGCTAATACTGAGAAACACAAATGCATGGAGCTACAAGGTAAAAATACAAAGCTTTGATGTTAGATACACACGATTTACTTAATAATAAATGTAATCATATGTTGTAGGTATCCTGCAGGAAGAGAGAAAAGAAAATAAGCAACAAGCTGATGAATCTGCAAAACAGATCAAACATCTTCAAGGTACAGCTTTGCGTTTGTGAATTGAAGTGTTTTGTCTATCTAAAAATGTCAACATTACTAATCTAAACGCTGACCATGGTCCGGACAGGCCAGCTGCAGCAGCTCCAAGATGAAGCGGACATTCTCAGAGAGCAGATAGATGTCTCTTCCGGTTCACACGACGAGCTACAAAGTGCACGTGACGAGGTGAAGGCGCTGAAACGCGCCCTGGAGGCAGCCACTGCTGAGCGGGACCATGACGTTGCCACTATCCAGACCAACCTGGCAGCTGTCTCGAAGGATCTGGAAAAATGGCGTCAGACTGCCAACAAATATGAGCATGAGATTGACAATCTACAGCGTGACCTTCAACAACAGAGCAAGCAGTGGCAGAAAACTGCAGAAATACAAGGTACCACATGGTGAAAATATGATGATAATAGCCAGTAAAAAAGAAACTGTATGTATCTAAACACAGTAACGACATATGGCTCTTTTATTTCAAGCATTAAGGGACTCAAATGTACACTAGTCTGTCCAAGCACACAGAAAATCTTTTTGCTATGAATTCCCTAAATTAATCTGTAAGCTAATTAAGAAATGCTGCTCAAAGAATGTTAGAAAAAATCTTTTTTATTGTCACAGCCAGTGAGCTGCAGTCAATGCAGGCAGAGTGTAATGGCCTTCAGAAGGAGTGTTCTGTCCTGCGAGCTGAAAAACAAGACACCCTAAATAAGCACCAGAAGGAAAGGAGTGGTCTGCAAAATGAGTGTGCTTCCCTCAGGGCTGAGATGGAGGAACTCCTCAAGGCTCACCAGAAAGACAAGGGCAACCTGCAGAGTGACTGTGCAGCTCTGCGCTCTGAGAAAGAGGCAATGTTGCAGAGACAGCAGCAGCTGGAGAAGGACCTCACCAGGTCAGTGCACTGAGCTACATCACCAAGGGCTCAGCTTCACCCCCACCATTGTGCTTCCTCTGTCTTATTTGCATGATGCTGCTCCAACATGTTTTGCTACACGGTATACCACACACTTCTCTTTGTGTAATCCTTCACCTATTGAACTTAGTCTTGTTTTGTTTCTGGTAGTTTGTGTGCCCAGAATTCTGAGCTGAGCAACAGCCTCAAAGCCCTAGAGGGATCCCAGCAGGAGTTGGAGAAGAGGCTGGCGGCCCTGCAGCTCCAGCACCAGCAGGAGAGCACCAAGCTGCAAACCCAACTGGATGAAGCTGACAGCCACAGCAAGGCTCTGCAGAGAGAGGTTTGTTCTCTAAACTAAAAAGACCAGCAGACCAACTTAAGTGGCAACCTTACTTCTACGCTCAAACCTGACAGTTACACCTTGTTGCCATTCAGTCCGTTTTCCATCCTGCGACTGATGTAACCGAGATAGTTCCATTGTAACCAGTGCAGCTGTCTACATTGGCTGCACTGGTTACTGCCCCAAGTGCCCAAAGGCTTCAAGTCTATTTATTGTTCACTTATACAAACAAGTAAGTAAATGATTGTGTATTGATCTGTGAGATATGTCAAAACAGTCCCAATAGCACAGCAGCACCGTGGCGGAAAAGATCCAGTGTGAATAGGACTGCAGCTGCTGCTGGTGTGCTGCTGACGTGCTGCTTTACACAGCAAATGTTTACTAGGTGTTACAGTATTTATGGAATTTCCTACATGCACACTCAACAAGGGGTAGAAGTTCTCACAAATAAAATCACAATGTAATGACACACAGAACCATAAAATGAAATGAAACACAACATCAAGAATCCAGTATGCATAACCAGTATGTTTTTGATACTATGGCCTCTCTCCAAGTTCATCACGCTTTTGAAGTAAAGATTTTATGTTCACATGAAACTTACCAAATCTAAATATGTCACTATTTGGTCTATACAATAGTAACACTGTTTGGTTATTGTGTAGGAGCTAGAGGATATGGGTGACTTTTCTCAATAAGAAAGTTGATAAAAGGGCTTTCATCCAATGCCTGAACATAGGACCAAACAGGCCTATGTGCAGCTCCATTAATGACTAAATGTCTACTCTGAAATGCTTAGTAATTACAGGCCCAGATCCTTTATCTGCCATTAAACTGGGCATGCAGTGTCATATGTTGCTTTAGTAATTTATTTGCCCCTATACATACATTGATAGTGTTGCCTTGCTCACAATCACATCATCATGGAAATAACGTTTAATATACAAATGGTGGGCATTAGGATATGTTGTGATACATTTCCAAGAATGTCAGCAGCTCTCTGTAGTCCATGTTATCCAAATGTTTTGTTTTGTTTGTTCTGGTCATCAGCGACTGTGTTTAACACCTGGAATGTAGGATGATTAAAAGAGTTCTCTCCTATGCCTAACAGTAAGGCTACATTATGTCCCCCTGAGAATTTTGCCCAGTTAGGACTGGTCTTTTATTTTAAGACAACTGATAAACAGGCCCTGAACCCATCCCCTGCTGTGGTTTTCACTGATAGTTACCCAGCCCAGGACAAGGCAAAAACAAACACCAGAATTTCAAGTAAAGTGAGACCTCTTTCTGCATCTCTTCCTCTCCCCTCTTTGTCTGCATGTGTAGAGCAGCCAATAAGAACGCTCTCTCTCCCTCTGAAATCACTTGTGATAGGCCAAAGTCTCCCGTCACGGCAAGATCTTCTAAAGCCTGACAACAGAGCCAAGCGGAGGTGCAGCAGTCTAGATTTTAGTGATCGGCAAAAGTGTACTTTTCAGTGTACTGAATCACTGGGATCAGTTCACTAAAAGATTTGTTCCCAAATCATTCTTGCTTGACCGGAGCTTTGACTGTAGTAGTCACTGAACTGAACCACGTCTTAACGTACAGTCTATGATTTGAATTTTGAGTTTTAGCTCAACCAAAAGAGGTTATAATAAACCCAGAATTGAACGGATCTTTTCAGAAAGTGGTTCAGTTCAGTTCGTCACCCAAGGGATTCATTCTTTTGAACGACTCATTTGCGAACAACACACACTACTAGACCACTTGAATAACAATATGCTAAAAGGTTATTATGGAATTTTGCCCAATGACAACAAAAAAATGCTACCCACTACAGCTTTAATGGCTTCCTCTAATGCCTTGTAGAAGCTACTACTACTGGGTCTAAAAAAACCTGTCTTAAAGTGACGGTGAAACTCCAAGCTTCTTTCTCCAAACAAAAGGTTGTGAAATGTAAAGTATCCTCCAACAGCCCTCAGGTTGCTTGCTGTTGGCAGTGGCACACTGCTGGATGTTCCCAGTCAGGTTTAGCAGGCTGGATGGGAATGCATCCGCCATTGCTGTGACACTCAGACAGGAGGGACACTGTTGAATAGCAGAAAGCAGAGATGAAGTCATCCTTAAACGCAAGTCATTCATCCCAATGTGGTGTGGCTCTTTTAGTCACTGAATGAAATTGGAAACTGAGTGCTCTCACAGTAGCCTTTGCTTGTCCTCTAAAGCCCTTAGAGAACAAAGCATGTGAGAAACGGTCCCCATCTAAATGAATAAACAACCTTTGGCCCCAGCATGCTCCCTTATTAGCAAAATGTATCCTGAACATATATTTAAGTGAAAGTAATTTGTCTTGTGATTAAGTTAAAAACAAATAATTTGTTTTATGCAGTATGAGGAGGCTAAGACGGAGCTGTCAGACCTAAAGGACAAATATGAGAAGACTGAGCAGGAAAAACAGTTGCTTACAGATGAGTTTGAGGAGTGCAAAGCCAACATGAAGGAATTACAGGAGAAAGGGACAAAGGTGAGTACTGGTCTATTATACACTAACAAAATCATGTATAATTGTTTGACAAATAATATATTTAGAGGTGCATACATTTGCCATTAAGTTAAAAAGCAGACCCATAGCTTTGCATAAGAAGCAAACATCTTCAGTTGTTTTGGTTTTAGCTTTGCTTCAGACTTTAGCAACATTTATTTTATTTTGTGAAATATCTCCAGGCATAACAATAATCTTTTTTAAGATTCACAATAAATATATATATATATATATATATATATATATATATATATATATATATATATATATATATATATATATATATATATATATATATATATATTTGTTTTTATCCAAGCAGCACACCTTCTCCCCTGTACTCCTCCACTGTTACTGTTACTGTTAGACGTTGACAGCTGTATATGACTAAGATTTATGTAAACACCAATTACAAACACAGACTACTGACTGAGAGGTTTACTAATAAAGCTACGCCCAACTAAATTATGTCCCGTTGCAGTTGATTACTGTAATATCCCTTCCCTTCTATAGACATCCCTATTGCTGCCTGTTCAAGCCATAGTCATCGGCCTTATCCTGGCTTTGCTGTATTGGTGCTTCGGCGCATTGTGGTAGTAAGGTACACATTACTCCTGTTAAATCGGCCTACATCTTTCATTCTCATCAGTGTCTTTTAGATCATTGCATGACTTAGTGAGATTTTCCTCATCCCCCAGAATGCTTTCCTCGGGGGAAACTCCAAAAATCCGTCGTCTCAGAAACTCTAACCTCTCTTATTGTACAGTTCCAACATCTGACATCTGTTTGTCTTGTCTGGATGGCTAATGCTTAACAAGTGTTTCTCTAAGTTGGTTTGGATGGGCTTATCTTTATCTGAAAGAGCTGTTTTTAACTCGCCTTCTCTGTGTACTGTATTGGTTTCATCTGCAAGCTCCTGTCAAAGCTTTGGCAATCCTGTGATGATGAGCGGTTTCATGTGGTGATGCTCATATTTTCATTTCTGTGTCACCGCTTTTTTCAGAAACCATGGGTGATCTGGGGGCCTGTGGCTGCTGTGGTTCTAACAGCTGTGACTGCTGCCGTGCTCTTCCGGACCTGAGGGCAACGTGCACACACACACACACACACACACACACACACACACACACACACACACACACACACACACACACACACACACACACACACACACACACACACACACACAGGTGTGAATCCATATTTGCCATCAGATTCTTCTGTTATGAAACTGAAAAACTTGCCCCCTTATCATATCTGCACTATTAATTAGGAGGGCTCCTACTTAACACTGTTTAATTTTTGAGATGCTCTATTTTAGATGACAGAATCGTTAATAAAAGAATGTCAGTTTTGTGTGCAAATGAATAAGTTTGTTTGTATTATTACTTGAAGGAAACCTGGTTGGGTCGTTTTTTTGTTTACTATCATGACTTAAAGGATTATCCATTAATGAATGTAAAGATATGCTGCACACTTAATTAGTAAAAAATAAATATTATTATGATGATGATATTTTAGATGGATCACCTGAAGTGTGAACTTCCCTAAATGTAACACATCTCTGTAACTGTCAGAATAATAAATATTGTCACAGTAATGCAGCCCCTAATTGAGTGCATGATGACTGCCCTAGATACATAACAATATCACTGCTAAGATATTATCTCTTATCAATATCAATGCAAACATCATGGGATTTTTCAGGACATCTTTGGACACTTCTGAGCAACCTGGAAAGGCATTTAAGTAGAGTCTTTTTGTTTGGCGTTATTAATAATTAATTTATGATGATTGAAGTGAAACAGCCACAATTGAAATATGTAAAGTTGTTCAGTAAGTAGCCAACTCCTGTGTGACTGCTTGCCTCTGCTTACCATTTAAGATACAGTTGCTATAGACCATGACGTTTCTGCACCAGCTACCGTTCAACATATTACTTTCTCTGATTCAGTATTGCACCGCATTGTTGTGCAAATAGAAACACATACAAGGTTAAGTTAGGTACAACAGACATTTTATCGATGATTGCAATTAACCGCAGACTCTGCATCACTTGTTTACCAAAGGGAATTCAGCAGTATATAACACAACACAATATCATTTAAATGCATGCTAATTAGTATATTGTATCCCACCCTACCAGTAGCCACCACAAGAAGCTGGAATAATACTTCAAATATCATGTTTTTGAAACTGATACATCACTAATCTTAACTTGTAGAAAAACCCAAAACAGAATTTACTGGTTGTATATTTGCATGCAATATATGATTATGTCTCAAATTCTAACAGTGAATATATATATTTTGCTTTATGATAGTTTGCTTAGTTTCTTGTGTTTGAAGTTTATAAAATGTGACCTCCATTAAAGATCTTAACCTGATAATTGCACCTTTTTAGTCATTACACAAGAGGCAGTTACTGAAGCAACCAAGTTTTATGAAGATGACTTTAGACCGACCCCCTGCTACTATAGGTTTTATTTATTCTGATCTCCATCATTGCAACCTTGTAGAGGAACACTGGGTGCTTACAGTACATCTGCGGTAGGCTCTTCTTGTGTGTTTATTTAAGGTAGGGGAAGAGAACTGTATTTGCAGAAAATGTTTGCTTCATATTTACTGTTTTGCACCCTTCTAATGGCTCCCAGATGGCATTCAAAGAACCTGGTTGATGGTGACAGCATGAAGTGTATTCCTCTGAGAGGAAGGTTTTCTCATGTGAGCACAGTGATTGCGTCAGCCAGCCAACAATGTACCGTGGAAACTGACTGAGCATAACAACAGCATACACAGTGGTGCAATGAAGACATGCAATGTGTGGACAGATTTCTAGTTTGACATGACAGAAAGACCCACTGCTGAGCCACAGTAAGATGAAGATGTATGGCAGATGGGGCTGGTTTTGGACTTTCTGAAAAAGAAGATGCTCAGGCTGGTGTCAACATGTGGGTCAAAGAAATCATGTTAACACACTCCGTTATCTGCTCCAGAAAAATACCCTAAAATTGACATAAATACACCTTGTCGTGGTTACAGGATTCAGCCATTTACAGCAGGAATCACACCTGATTCTTATAGACTTAGAGAGTTGAATCATTGTTCAGTTTTCAATTCCAGTTTTTTTTTCTATACATTAAGTACCAATTATATATTTTGTAAAGGGAGACAGTTTACATGAAAGTCAGTTTATCAGTCATGAGGAGTACTACTCAGTTATAGTAGTACTCATAGTGATATCATCATGGGTAACTCAGCTTGGGTGTAAGGCCACGATCAGACCAATTTGAGCGCTGTAACTGAAACCCTGCTTAGACTACAAATTTACAACAGAAGGACATTCCAAACGAGTTGTGGGGTTTGAATGAAGTGTGTATTTAGAGGGCATAGAGGTGCTAATCCTAATACAGCTGAGTTGCATCATGGAAAATGTAGGATTCAAGTATTTTGGCACGTGACCCATGCTAGGGACTGAAAGTCAGGATAAATTGGCCTCTGCTTCTTCGATTTTAACCTTTATTTTTTTAATCTGGATCTTGTGAGACCTCAACTTTATGGATTTCTAACATAATATCACAATATTTATGATCTGAGATAATATGACTACTGACTGTGGTGGCCTTCACTTCTGCTGGAAGATTACAGGGTGAACCACAGTGCGGTCACGCCCTTAGAGCAGGGAGACCACAATCATGGTAGGTCTGTGGAAGAGGATGCAGTATACTGTATTTCTCAACAAGATGAGAAACTTGTTGCTAAATTTAAAATTTCACAACATCCATAAGGTCATAGTTTGTGGTGGACTCAGGCTGTCTGAGGGGCAGGGGAACATTTTTTTTTTTTAAATGGCACCATCGCACTGAAAGTTTTCTAGCATGTAGGGCAGCATTATGTGGCACTGCTCTCATGTTTTCTCAATTTTAGGGCCACCATAGAGGGCTCTTCATTACGTTTTCTCCACTGGAAGGGCACCATAGATGGCACTTTATCATGTTTGTGTCTACCAAAGTGGCATCCAAGTGGGCACTTCTTCTGTGCTTTTTTTCAAACATGGCCCCCTCCCCATCAGTCTCCAGAGGAAATCACTGGAAGCATGTGCATGCATCGTCCATCATGACACATCTGATCCTCATTTTTGTTTAGCTACATTAGCGTTGTCATTTCTTCTGTCTTTGCTGTGTCAAGGAAGGATGACAATGTGACGACCAGGATGATGCGGTTAATGTGACGTGAGGCTTAGACAACCTGGGGAATACACTGTGTATGTGACGTGAGCAAATTGAGGACATCCTCTTCGTCCTATACAAACCTAAATATGAGAACCATTCCCACGCAAGGCGAGCCTCTGCCTCTCTGCAGAGTTGTCGTGTCCATTTGTTCTGCTCTAGTTTGTATGTAGGTCATCTGTAGTGGACCAGAGATGCAGCAGAATGGCAGCTGCACATTGCATTAGATGGTATTGTTTTACAGTGTAATATTGGGCTTCATATAACTTTGATTTACATTGCTACTGATTGATGCTGAAATCCTTTTTACACAGTGTGAAGATCTTGAGGATTATAACTTTGTACATGTAGCTGAATCATTCCATACACCCCACCCCCACCCCATCAATCCCCTATTCAAGAAATGCAACTTATTATCTGCTCATAGTTGTGATATACAGGCTTTTGCTTTTATGTTTTTGAATGTATCAAATAAATGGGCCAGCACATGCAAAAACACTGGTATGGACTGTTAAATAACACCATTTTACGTAATTTTAATATACAGAACATCACAGGATCTATTGCCTCTGGAGGGCAGTATATGTTCCATGTTCATCAGTTCTGTTTCTTCCCTTTAGTCAAGGAAACCTCCTCGAAGTGCCTGTGAAAAGGTTGTGAGACAGAAATGTGTAGTCCATAGCTGGATTAGAGGTCCCTATCCATATCATTTAAAGCTTCACTGTCAGCTGAAGCAGAGCTGATGACGTCTCCCACTCTCATGACAACCAATGGCCTGTGGTAAAACAAGACTCCGATATTAACTACAGACTACAAACGGGGCACTCCATGATCTGCCTCTATTATGACACCCAGTGGTAAGGTTTGGACTTGAAGATTAAGCTTAAAATCGGATGTGAATGTATGTGAGAGTTATCTGCCTCAGTCAAACTAACAGTGGAGAATGGAGATAGAAGACACATCCAATGACTTACTAATGCTCCTTTGATGGAGGGTGCTCAAAGTCACACATTTTTTGTGACTATATTTTTTAGTTCTGCCCATCAGTGATATACAACCTAGCAAAGTTTCTCGTGCATGACTGGTGTTTATTGTTTCTCCGTTACAGTCAGTCAGTTACAATGGAAGTTTATAGAAAGACAAATTCACAGTGATACAGTTTCCCCCCAAAATGAGCTCCAAATTATTCTTTATACATCACATATTCAGAACCCAAAACGGTCTTAACTGAGAGGAAAAAAAGAGTCAAAACCATAATTCAACACATTTGCTCTGTTGGCATCCAACATCAAACACTGACAAGTAAAACCTGATACTAACACAGTAGTGGCCAAAGCCTGAAAAACAGCTTTATCAAGATGAACTGGAATAGAAGCTTGATAAAGGTTTATTGTCTTCACTGTACTGACTGTAGCTGCTTATGGTGTTGGTATTTTGTTTAATTCACAGTGGTTATCCCATAAATGTGTATGTTTGTTGACGGTGTACTGCCTGGACTCAGTCAGAAGCAAAGTCTGGCCTGTTGTACGTTCACTTTAAAAGATTGATCGAATAATGTAGTGGCCCGGTTTTCCCCAATGATGAGTAATAATCAATGAGTTTATCCAGAGCAAACATAATCTGCCGGGACTAACTGTGCTCCACAGGGATGTTTTTTAAAAATTGTATTTCAAGTATCAGAAAGATAAGTTGACTATTTATATGCTTTCAACACATCAACAGCAGCTTTAAAAAAAACAACTAAAGTATCTGGACGCTGTAAAACTTAGCAATAGAATCACAGCGATCACGTGTCTGCCTGTTACACAAGAAACGAGGAGGGGGAAAAAAATCATCTGAAAAGTAAGTTTTTCAACAACAAAAGGCTTATCGTGGCATAAAGATATGTTTTATATGTTTTTTTGAGTTATTTATTATCTCAACAAAACATTGTATGAATACTGACCCCTCCCCCTGGCATTTTATGCTCATGAGATACTGTATATGTGTAATGTGTGTGTGTGTGTTCATGTGTTTTTTTAGGTGAGCCATGGCGGCTGATCTGGACATGGTGAACTTGTTCATCATTGCGGGGGGAACACTGGCTATTCCCATCCTGGCCTTTGTTGCTTCCTTCCTCCTCTGGCCCTCTGCACTCATTAAAGTGTATTACTGGTAAGGTTGATAATTGTGCTGTTCTGCCTATTACTTTTTATGTTTATTACCTAATGTGAATTACTTTTTATGAGCCAGAAATAGTAAATTACAGAAGTACTGATGACAAAACGTGCCTCTAATCAAAATACATGTCATTTTACCTGCGTATTATTCAGTTTCCTTTCATCTTCTTTTTCTTAATATTTTTTTTAATTATTACCTGTTTCCAGTTCTTTATTTAAGCTATATGATGTTTACATTGAGTTAAATAATCAAACCCAAGATGCCATGTTTTTAAGGCTGCACCAGTCCTTTAAATAGGAAAACATTCTTCATATCCCCCTCAGTCTGGGTTTGGATTTGAACATTGTTTGGCTCTTTTAAAACAACACACATGTTTTTTACTTAAATATTTTCAAGACATGTGAGTGTTACATTAAAATTGAATTGAAAAAGTGTGAACCTAAAGACCAATGTGACATTTGAACACAAACTGCATGAAAGTGCATGTCAAGTCAATTCTTTATAAAGCCCAAAATCCAACATTTGCATCAACATGAAACCCTTAATGTATCCGAGCAGTAACATCATTTTTTTTTTTTTGCATCCAAGCCCATTATCATTTTGGCCTGAATTTAAATTGCATGTCTGTGTGTATAAGCTCAGATGTGACTGCTCCTCTTCAGGTACTGGAGGAGGACTCTGGGCCTACAGGTGCGCTATGCAGACTGCGGTGGTTATCGCTTTTGTTACGCCTGCAGAGGAAAGCCTGGGATGAGACCCTCCATTTTGATGCTGCATGGCTTCTCTGCTCACAAAGACACATGGCTCACTGTTGTCAAGGTCAGATGATCTACATAATTAAACAAAACAGTTTGTTACTATTAACTCATGAGACTAATTTCAATTTAAATTTTTTAGATTTAATCGAAATCAAGATTAAACTTCAAACTTGGCACTTTTGAAAGAAGCTGTGACAAGAAACATAACTAGATAAAATGTCCAGGTGTTTTCATTGCAGTGTCCAACATTTGCTCAAACTAAACTGGTCAAAATTAAATTTCAAATTCAGACGGCATGCAAAGGATGAGCTGTCAATCACGCCTCTGTCTAATGAGTCTGTCAGTCACATGATCCAAAAAAGCAAAGTTCAGATGAGCGACTGGACACATTGGACATCTGAATTTGTGAAAAATTGAGTTCTTGAAACTGGAAATTTCACAGAAGGTATTCAAACCACATAAGTTCAGATAGACATTTTCCAAACTAACATATTTTAATGCTATAAATTCAGTTATACGATTTCCAATTATTACAGCATTTCTTGGCTGCCATGCATTAATAAATTCATAGATTTAATACTTCCTCCTACTGCTCTAGTATCTACCAAAACATCTGCACATTGTGTGTGTGGACATGCCTGGTCATGAGGGAACAACACGCACCAACACAGAGGATTACTCCATTCAGGGGCAGGTCAGAAGGATCCATCAGGTACACTAAAGAAAGATAAATTACAAATATTAGGGTGTATTTGTCAGGTACCTAAATATCTTTCCACTGAAAAACTGTTTTTGTCCCTCGTTCTTCTCAGTTTGTGGAAACCATTCGTTTAAACAGGAAACCTTTCCATGTGGTTGGAACCTCCATGGGGGGAAATGTGGCTGGGGTTTACGCAGCCTTCTACCCCTCAGAGATCTGTAGCATGACTCTCATTTGTCCAGACGGTCAGTCACTGTGTGTAGTTTCTGACATTTCACTTGATTTCCAGTTTGTCTTTAACAGTCACATAATAGTGATAATACTGATTATAAAGACGCACGCACACGCACACGCACACACGCACACACACACACACACACACCTTTATCATTTTACCTTTCCTTTGTAGTTTGCTTTGTTTATCATTCCAAACTAAATATAAGTGTCCATCATCACTTTCTAATCAGAAAACACTTATTTTATTCTGCAGGTATAAGACACCCATGTGAGACCAAATTTGACAATCATCTGCAGGACCTGAAGCACAGCAATTACACATTAAACATACCACTGATCCCTACTACACCAGAGGAGATGGAAGACATGTTCAGACTTTGTTCTCATGTTCGCTTTAAAATCCCTCAGCAGGTCAGGTCCACACTTGAAAATAAAAGCATTGTGGATTTCACTTTGTATGCACTCACAGTGGATGATAATATTCACCTTATTAAATGTTTGTGTTATTTTTATACTGCTGCTGTTTATGTGCTGTCAATTTTAGATTCTGCAAGGACTGGTAGATGTTCGGCAGCCTCACAACACATTTTATGAAGAAGGTTAGTTCACGCAATTCTAGGGTTTCCCATGTACAACCCCAAATCAGAAAAAGTTGGGACAGTATGGAAAACACAAATAAAAAAATAAAGTAGGGATTTCTAAATGTACTTTGACTTGTATTTCATTGCAGACAATACAACAGCACATAATTTAATGTGTTCCTCATGATTTCTTTTTTTTTTTTTCAAATAAACAAAATTCCTATTTTGGTTCTTGCAACACATTTCAAAAAAAGTTGGAACAGTAAAGCATTTACCACTTTGTAATGTTGCCATTCCTTTTCACAACACTTAAAAGACATTTAGGGACTGAAGACACCAAGTGATGAAGTGTTTCAGGTGTAATTTTGTCCCATTCTTGCTGCAAACAAGTCTTAAGGTGGGCAACAGTACGGGGTCTTCGTTGTCGCATTTTGCGCTTCAAAATGCGCCACACATTCTCTATTGGAGACAGGTCGGGACTGCAGGCAGGCCAGTCAAGTACCCGTATCCTCTTCCTCCGCAGCCAGGACTTTGTAATGTGTGCAGAATGTGGTTTTGCATTATCTTGTTGAAATATGCCTGGACGTCCCTAGAAAAGATGTCTTCTTGAAGGCAGCATATTGTGCTCCAAAATCTCTATGTACTTTTCAGCATTAACGGTGCCATCACAGAAGTGCAAGTTACCTTTGCCAAGGGCACTGACACAACCCCATACCATGACAGACCCTGGCTTTTGGACTTGTTGCTGGTAACAGTCTGGATGATCCTATTCGTAATTTGGTCCGGAGCACACGACGTCCATTTCTCCCAAAAAAATACCTGAAATACTGATTCATCTGACCACAGTACACGTTTCCACTGTGTGATGGTCCATCCCAGATGCCTCCAAGCCCAGAGAAGTCGACGGCGCTTCTGGACACTGTTAACATAGGGCTTCCTTTTGGCACAGTACAGTTTTAACTGGCATTTGTGGATGTAACTACGTATTGTGGTACTTGACAAAGGTTTGCCAAAGTAGTCCTGAGCCCATGTGGTGATATCGCTTATAGATAAATAACGATTCTTGATGCAGTGCCGCCTGAGGGATTGGAGATCACGGTTGTTCAGCTTAGGCTTGCGTCCTTGTCCTTTATGCACTGAAATTCCTCCACATTCCTTGAATCTTTTAATTATGTTATGCACTGTTGAAGGTGAAATAAGCAAATGTCTTTCTATCTTTCTTTGAGGAACATTGTTTTTAAACATTTCAATGATTTTCTCACATTTGTTGGCAAACTGGCGATCCTCGGCCCATCTTTGCTCCTAAAGGACTAGACCTTGGATGCTGCTTTTGTACCAAATCATAATTACATTCACCTGTTGACATCACCTGTTTCAAATCACATCATTTTTAACCAATTTACCTGATTACTAGCCCTAAATTGCTCCTGTCCCAACCTTTTTTGGAATGTGTTGCAGGTCTGAATGACAGGAAAGGATGTATATTTACAAATGAAATTAAGTTGACCGGACAAAACATGAAATATTTTGTGTTCACATGGTCTGCAATGATGTACAAGTCAAAGTACATTTAGAAATCACTACTTTCTTTTTTTATTTGTGTTTTTCATACTGTCCCAACTTTTTCTGATTTGGGGTTGTAAGTGTGCAGCATAGTCCATACTGGTAAATTTGTTTCTTTTCTTTTTTTTTATTAGTATTTATGGAGATTGTTGGTGAGACATCAAGATATGCCTTACAGGAGCACTTACATCTGATCACTTCACCTTTACAAGTGATCTGGGGCAAAAAAGACCAGGTACGTATGATGTTTCACTAAAAGTGACTCAGCGAAGCCTGTATAAATACAGTGATTACCAGCTATTAAACTTTATTAAAATATTAATACTCTATTAAAATTGTTGCTAATAAACTAAGAATCGTGGGGCTGTGTACAAACTTGTAACTTAAGGTGGGGGCTCAGGTTTCTCTAGCTGCTCAGGACTGTATAGAGAAACTTCAGTCATATAGCTACATAGACATGATAACTGTCCTGTATTTGTCCAGGTGGTGGATGCCTCTGGAGCTACAGTCATTGCAGAGCTGGTGCCTGGATGCAGAGTGGACCTGCTGGAGAACTGTGGACACTCTGTGGTGATGGAGAGGCCTTGTCGGACAGCCAAACTCATTCTGGAGTTCATCATCTTGCAGCAAGATGCCAGGGGTGGCACAAAGAAATCTTCCTGAACTATTCTTGTAATAATCTCTTTCCACTGCAATGCTTCACATGTCCCTTGTACGTGACATACATATGTAAACAGATGTATAGCTTCAAAAAATGGACAGAAAGCAATGTTTATAGTGTTCTACATTTCTTAGAAAAAGGTATCGCATTTAATTTGTAATGTAAACTGCATCATGATAATAAAATGTCCATGCATTTACCTGTATGTAACTGTGTTCGGAATCGGATGTGTGAATATACTGTATTAATGCAGCGGTGCCTGTGGTTGCAGCAGGACCGCCTCCCCTCCACCCTCTTGTGTGCGCTGCGCAGTTTTGCTCCAGCCTGGAGCCGAGCACAGCACAGCTGCCCGGAGGACCAGCGGCAAACATCACTGACTGTCTGTCTGCACCGTTAAATACCAACTGCAAATCGCTGTTTCTGGACAAATAAGCAAGAAAGCAAGCCGGTAATGCTTTGTTTTAATGTATATTTTACTTCCCGGTAGTCTAATTAAGATCCCGGCGTCAAGCGTAGTAACAGGAGTTAACGTAAACGGCTCGTGGACCGCTAGCTTTGTTAGCTCGCTAGCTAGCAATTAGCTAGCAGGCAATAAACCCTTTCCGCTGTGGTACTCGTATTTAACGCACCGCTAACGTTACATATCCTAGCGCATCCAAGCTGTATTCACAACCTATTAACGCCATTCATATTTTAAAATATATTTTGATGGCTATTTTTTTACGCTAGCCACCAAACAAACATTAGCTAGCTGGCTTCACTAGCATTCACCACCTTAACGTTATTTGATAATTAAGTCGCAGTGTTGCTAAAAACGCTGGGCAACTTACGAAATGTGAATTAATGGGTTTATGTTCACTTAGCTAGCAAGCTAGTAGCGTCAGTGCAGTTATGATTTATGTTGTTACTCTGCGTGGTTACAGACACATGAGGTTCAAAGAAACAGCAGTTGATAAAACAATGTAATTTAGCAGCAGTTCTGGAGCTGTCAATCAAATCACATCTTTATCAGCAGATGGAGTTTGTCGTCATGGAAACGCAGATAATGTATGTGTAATACGATCAAAAGCTCTTAAATGGCTACTAAATGTTAGCATGGATGACACCAGACCCTTCTCAGTTGTAAGTGAGAGTGGCTTGCTGAGCAAATCTCAAATTTGCTGGAAGTTCGTCAGGGTTATCCCATGTATCTTGCTGGTGAAATGTTTTGTCAAATACAGACTGCCGCTTTACCAGCAAGCACATGCATTCAATCTAGAGTTACAAATAACTAATCTAACTCACATTAAGTAACTGGAAATAACATTACAACAACACAACATGTATTTACATGTAGTGTGACGAAAGCAGTGTTGACATGCTCTGTTTTAATTTCTAACTGAGAACAAAACACCCACACACCCACACCCACACAGGTACTGCAAGCTCTTATCTGACACTTGATTTGACTGAGTCTACACAATAGTGTCAATTATATTCTACATCACTTTGTTAGAGCTCATGTTAATGTGACTGTTTTTTCACAGGTGAAATTGAATTAAGCCAAAGCGTATCTGTTCCCTCTCTAATTTGGTCAGACCAAGTGAGCATTGTTCTACAAATGGATAATGGAGACTGGGGCCATAGGGTAAGAGATGGATAGAATACTTGAATAAGAGCAGTGTCAGATGTTTGTTTCTGATAAATAAATGTTAAATTCCCTCTGTTGCCAGTTTAGTTTACATCTGGCATCTAAAACTAATGCAGTCTAATAACTTCCCTGCAGTAAGTTTTCCCTTCATGAGGGTTGTAATGTTGGGATTTTATCAAACTTTTTAGAGAGGTGTTTATTTAAATTTTTGATCATTTTGGAGGCTGTATTTTGTGGTGCTGTTGATGAATTGTATTTCATTATATTTAGTCTCATTGGTATTACTGGGGTAGGCAAATATGTTAGAAACACTTTTTACTATAATGCAACACACAGCACCACAAACTACATGATTTATTGTAGAACCTTTGTAATAGACTCCATTTATTTTAGCTAGGTTGGTAGCTGAAATTCACACTGTTCATGTTATCACCTACAACTGCAGGATGCAAATGCTAACTTACTTTAACTTCACAAAACCATGTGGTTCTTATCCTCTGGTCCTTTTTGCCATAGATGAGTACTCCTGTTACCTTGAACGTAGGAGGCCACCTGTACACCACCAGTTTATCCACCCTGCAGCGCTATCCAGACTCCATGCTGGGTGCCATGTTCCGGGGAGATTTCCCCACAACTCGCGATTCCCAAGGGAATTATTTCATTGATCGCGATGGGACACTGTTCCGGTACATCCTGAACTTCCTGCGGACGTCTGAGCTGACCCTCCCCTTGGACTTCACAGAGACAGACCTCCTTAGGAAAGAGGCGGACTTCTACCAGATCGAACCTTTGATCCAGTGCCTTAACGATCCCAAGCCACTGTACCCTCCCGACATCTTCGAGCAAGTCGTGGAGCTCTCCAGCACCCGGAAACTGTCAAAATATTCAAACCCAGTCGCCGTTATCATCACACAGCTAACCATAACTACGAAGGTTCACGGCCTGCTGGAAGGTATTTCTAACAACTTCACCAAGTGGAACAAACACATGATGGACACCAGAGACTGCCAGGTGTCATTCACCTTTGGACCTTGTGACTATCACCAAGAGGTGTCCCTAAGGGTTCACCTCATGGACTATATCATGAAACAAGGCTTCACCATCCGCAACACGCGTGTGCATCACATGAGTGAGCGTGCAAACGAGAACACGGTGGAGCATCACTGGACTTTCTGTAGACCAGCTCACAAGGTTGAAGACTAAGTTACAGCAGTCATCGTGGGTGACATTACTGTTTGATGTCTTCATATTACACAAGATCAAAAAAGAACACATTTTGACCTTTTTCAGTAATGTGTCACTAATGATTTTGTTTTCTTATTTTGATCAGTGTGGTACAGTGGCACAAGACTTAAAGTCCAGACAGATAGAATAAAAACAATGAAAATGTGAATTCTTGATTTATTCATCTATAAGTGCAAGAACACTTTTTTATCTGTGCTACCACTACATATTTTACATTTCTTGAATAATGAATACTCCATTGGGGTTAACAAAAATGAAGCAGAAAGACCCTATAGCAATGATTTTATTGATTTTATTATGATTTTATGTATTTAGGGAGACAATTATAACCCCAATGATGCTAACAATGTGGGTAAATTGATTTTAATAGAAATAATTGTGATTTAATGTGGTTCCCATACTTGTATGTTTTTTTTTTTCCAAAGTCAGTAATAAAGTGATTGTAAACTTGTAGCCATGATTTGAGACTATGCCTACATACAGTATCAAATCTATGTCTAAACATGCATTAATATGCATTTAGATCAAAAGAGAAAAGAAAGGTGATTGTACCCCAGACACAAGCTGTCTCGTCATGTTTTGGACTACAGACACTAAACAAGAACTGTTTTGGATCCCGAGTTGTCAGTTGATTGAGTCTTTTTTTAATAATAAATTATTATCTTTAGCCCAATTTACAGTAGATCTTAAAATGAATCTCTTAGCTCTCTTATCTCCTTGTATGGTACTATTTCTGAAGGCCCTAGTCATCGTTGCATGTGTCTGAGTGTCTTGTGTTTGTATATGTATTTGTGCGCTTGCAGTATTATGCCATACTGTTACAGTTTAGAGCTCGTATCAGCAGTAATGTGTTTGGTCAGTCTAGCCAAAATAAACCCATGTGTATTTGTCAGTCATTTTTATTTTATGGTTAAACTTCACCTTAACTTGATATTTTCCTATTGTATTTCAGCTATTCAAACATCCAACCACTTAAAATTGCAAGCATGTAACACCAAGTGTTACACCAGGGCTTTGGGTACTTATGGGGTAGTACATGTGACAAATTGTGTTATTAACCATTTTAATTAAGTATTCAAGCAATGTGGCATAATTTTTTTTAAATATGTTTACAAAATGTTTTCTCGCAAAGTTACATTCGTAATTGTGATACCAATGTAAGGCTGGTAGGCCTTAGATATGCCAGGTTGCCAGTTGGACTTCATGCTTTCACTTATTTCCTTCGGTAAAGCACAAATTAAAAATGGCAGCTAATGATGTCCTCAATAACATTTTCTCTGTCAGAAAACACATTTGTCAGAGTAAATTAAATGCTAGGAATATTTTTTTAGTAATTGTACTCATTATTCATTAGTTAAAATAGGTGTAATTGTAAAAAAAAAATACTAGCCGTGTTAAACTTCATTGTAATAAACTTATTTTTGTATTCCAATGCACTGGATTTCCATTCAGTGACCTACTTAGTTGATTATTTATTGAATCCCAACAGAAAAGGCACTAGAAAAATTAGAAACTTGCTGAAATGTCTATAAAATTCATCCGAATATCAAATCCAATAAAATTTAGCAAACACATCAGCCTATATTTCTTTGCATTTGTTCACAGTACTACATAATGTGAAGTCTTTTCAGATGTGTCCATGATGCAGGTCTCATCTTAGTTTTAAAAAATGTAATTGCTTTCGACCAAGTCAGAAACAGGTGACAAAAAAACTCAAACTGTTTATTTTTTTAAAACCTGTTTTCTCATTTTTAAAATGCAATTATTTTTTGATGCAGCAGGACCGCTGCTGCATTTTTTAACATTACGTGCACTCTTTTTTTAGCTTTTTATTTACTGTATATTATACTGTATATATATATATATATATATATATTATTATTATTTATTGAACACATAACAAGTATACAGCCACAACTGTATACAATACAAACGCATTTGAAAAGTACAAATAGTGTGTGTGTTCTAACAGCCTTCTTATTACTGCAACACGATATAGTAGAAATGTAGTGTTTAATGTGAATGGACAGCTCTATGAAGTTAGGTGTTTTACTTTAGAATTTGGACTTATGGATATAAAATTTGGTCAAAATTAAAATCAGGTTGATTAAATAAAATTGAGAAGTGAGATTTGTGTCATAGTTAGTGAAACCAAAAAGTACATTTTCCCAGCACAAGGAGAATTCAGGGTAAATAAGATCAGCTAAGTATCGAGACAGTTTACTCCAAAGTAATTTAGTATGAGGGCATAACCAAAATAAATGCACAAGAGTTTCTCTTTGATTCCCACAAAATGTGACATTTAATGTCTTTTTTGAACTTCTGTAAATAGTGGTTGGTTGGGTAAAATCTATGAAGCATTTTAAAAGAAATCTCTTTGATTTTATTAGTCAGAAAAAACTCCAACAAAACTGGACCAGTGTGATAAAGAGGAGGGTGTACTAATGATGTCATGTTGAAAAAGCTGACAAATTATTTTGTTATATTCTTACAGTATGTGGAGAGAAGCAACTTCTACCAACATCAGTATCAAGTACATTACCTAAAACAGGGAGATTACCGTTAAAACCTCTAAAATAGTGCAATTACACCTATGGGGATAGCATCGAAAACTCACTAGGAGTATTTTTTGCATTAATCTTTTAGTGTTCAGTGTTTTAAGATTTAGGGCTTAGCTACCCCCTTGCATTTAATGACACATAAAACACAACCGGATGTTACGACTCTTCTTCGGTGCGTTCGTTTTAAAAACCAACGTCGAGCTGCTGTGGATTCCTTTTAAGATTCTTGACAGCTCGTTTAAAACCGCTCGTTTGCTTTACGCCGGGAAACAAAATAAGCGCACCCTCTGCTCACGTCCGTTGCTCTTGTTACAAGTATAAAGGACATGTAAAAGGTGCATGCCTGCTCTATCCTGGTAACAGTAGCTAGTTTCTTCTTGCCGCATTGAAGACTGTAGACTGACACGACTTATGTCTGTATGTTAGCCAGGATGTTTAATAGGAGTAATAACGTTAGATATTTACTGAGCCTTGTCCCGGGTAAACAACGTCTTGGGACGTACAGGTTTCTTCCCATCTTCTTTTGCATCGGAGGCGTCATGGAGTGGATCATGATCAACGTGAGGATAGGAAGGGAGACTTTCTGTAAGTATAAATTTGGCAAATTGAGTTTCTTTTCAGCGGAAACGTTTAATCCTTGGTTTTTTACTTGGTATTTACGCTGACGTTAGCTGACGTTAGCATGATGTGGACTTCTGTTAGCCCTGTGTTTTCGCATGTAATGGTGCGTTCTTTTTGCCTCGGAAGTCGGAGGTCGCAACTGGGAATGACGTCACACACGAGTTGAATGCGTTCTTTTTGCAAGTCGGATTTCCATTGTTTTCATTACCTCTAGCCAGGTTAGCCATTGTTAGCAACGCCAGTTTAAACAACGTATACGCTGTTTTTTTGTGCATACAAACCGCGTGACAACACAGATAAAAGACAGCGCTGCGTGTACGACTGATTTTAGTGTGACACAAATAACACAGAAGTGCTTATTAGTCTGCTGAATGTTAGCTAGCTAGCTACGTCTGTAAACAAATAATAGACCAAAACTTGCTAAGTAACAACATTTGCAGCACATAATATATTCTGACTTGCCAGAGTGTATTCATTGCTTATGTCTGGCAAGCTACTCCAGTTAACGTTAAAGTCACCCTTCACTCAAAAATGTGTTTATGTCCCCTAAAATATCTGACCTTGACAGTACTGACTTGTGTCTGTGCTAACTTTGCCACTAGAGAGGTGTCTCTCTCTCTCTTACATTCCTCTCCAGAAGGGGGGAGATGTGTGTGCACACCGAAATCTGAGATTCAAATTTATCCTGGCAAATTTGATTAGGTACGTCACTAATCTGTAATCCAATCGCTGTCTAATACGCAAAGCCAGCAAAGAAACCTGAAATCGCACAGAGCAGACTGTCACGGTTCCCACAGTGGCGTTTTCATGAAAGTAGTGCACTGATATGTGTTTCTAAAAGATTTTAGGCAAGAAATAAGCTATGCAGTTGCTGAATATATCTTCATTTTAAATTGACGGTAAATTTAAAAGATTTTGGTGAGTTTTTGAGAAGCGGTGAGTTGAGCTGCTCCTAATTTGCATAAAGTAGCCTGGAACTCAATTGAATGCAAATGAGGAGCAGGCAACTCAACTCTCTGTCTCTCAAAAGTGGATGCGATGCTACCAGAATGCATTGCGCAGCTGCCTAGACAATGAATGGGAAACGTGGACATGACGCTGCCTATGGACACATACCTTCAGTACAGAGAGCAAAAACACATCGTCATTGGAGCTGTGTCAGTCACTGGCAGTCATGATACTGTACGTCTGCTAGTTGCTGGTTTAAGTGCACAACAGACTCCTAATCTGAGTTTGGTAGAACTCTGTGACGACTGGCCGTGGGACTCCGTGCCATCAGGAGTCTCAACCTAGAGGAGCAGCACCGAGGGAGAACGAGTAGATGTGCTTCCAGCCCCTTTTCAGAGTTTTTTTGTTGTTATGTGGGAAAACCATAAACAACATAACCATAACAGAGTATTTTTTACATACTTTAAAACGTGTCTGGAGGGGGACTTTAACTTTAGCAATGTAAAAATTGCCATGTTCCATGTTTAAGTAATTTATTACAGTGCGTTTACAGTGGACCTACGGTTAGGACTGTGCTTGTATACAGATTTGGGAGTTGGGACACACACACAACACCCTTGTCGGTCTTTCAAACATGTGCTCAAAAGTTCCTCTCCTCCTCTACCCTACTGTCATTAGTAAATCTGGAAAAAGTGAGAGAAAGGTGGAAAAACAGTGCACAGTACAGGCAGTTAGATGGGTCAGACTTCTGCAAGACACTGTATGTACAGCTGCTAACAGAGAAATACATTACAATATATCTTGACTTAGTACCTCAGTATTGATTGAAGTGGTAATAGTTTTGTTGTCTCAAACAAATACTGGTAACTTATATCATTAGTCCCTGTTACAGACTAAAAAGACAAGAAAAACTAAAAAGACAACATAATGTATATTATGAAAATATGACAACACAAATCAGAGATGATATTGAGATGATCATCACCAGTGGTGGAAGAAATACCCAAATTATTAGCTAGCTACACCTGTAGAGAGAACATAATGGATGTTGGATCACTCAAAAGATTTAAAAAGAAAATTAACCCTAATGTGTTTCTACTCTCCATTTATTCCAGATGTGATATTTCAGAAGAACTAAAATGAGTCAAAATCCTCTCGTGTTAAAAGAACACAAAAAAAGCTGCCCTGCATATTTTGTAGTATTTGTAGTATTCTAAGGCCATTTAGGGATACAGACACATTCCCCTCTACAGAGAACAGACTCGGTCTCATCCATATTTTTCATTCTTTATTCAGTTTCCTTATTATATATCTGTTGTAGTTGCAAACTGTCTTTAGTCTGCAGGATAACTTATAGACCTTTTCACACAAGAAAATTTGACATGTCACAATATGAAAAGCACAAGTGGAAAGGATTTAAAAAAACATCATAATTGAATTAGCCTTTCGCCGAGCCCCGCCCCCCCTTAGTTACTGTTGCTACGTCCGACAAACAAATGGTCAAACACGACCAGCGTGACAGATTGCCATGACGGGAAGAGGTATACCCGTGCGTGTCAGTGACCTTTTTTAGAGCAATACCTCCGCGATATCCTCCAGATCGAGGCAAAAGGGATTACAGTATGCAGTGGAGGGATATATTCAAAATATAAAAATACGCAAGGAAGGAGTGCTTACCGGTCACTTGATGCATTCTTCTTTAACTACTATATTATGTGCCAGTGATTCTTATTTTGTTCTATTGTTTGGTTCACAGTGCTGAGCAAGTTACTTTAACATTGTAATATATTCTATATGCTATGTTTGACTTTGTTGTAAATTGACGAAAAATAAACTTGGGGAGCTCAAAGACCCAACACAACAGCAGCTAATGTAGCTAGCGTTAGCTAACATGTTAACTAATGTTGACTAAAGCTAAAGGGCTCGTTAAACTTAGCTTAGAGAGTAGGTTAACATTCTGGCAATGATATTCTTGCCTCTAGTTAGTAGATCTAGACAACACGGTAACTAATTAGCTGTTAGCCTTACCTTTGAGCAGACGTATTTATGCTTCATAATGTTTGACACATTTAACTGGGAGTGGGGCCGTCCACACTGTTTTATCCATTGTAGGCACCGCTCACGTTGTGTTTTCGGCTTTCGGAATGGAAAGAACACAACTCCTCCAGACAATCTCTCGGGGTATCTAGTGTCCAATTTACAAACGCTGTGGGCGCACCGCTTCACCATCTTGCTTGGAGTCAATGTTTGTCGGACCTGCTCACATAGTAATGGTTGCTATGATGTGTGATTGGACAATGGCCGTTTTGGGGGAGGGGCCGGCGAAAGGTCAATTCCAGCTGCTTTGGGTTTAGTCTTGTCTTGGTATAGATCATTTTCACTGCAGACATTTTAATTTGTCATTGCAGGAAAAGCACAGGTGAAAACAAATTGTGTTAAAGATGGCTCAGTTATAAGTGTCCCAGTAAGCCAAGCTAGTGAGCCAGCACCCTGGAGCCGGCTCACCTAAATGGAGTGCAGTCATAATTAATGTTATTAATTACTCACTGCAGTTTTAACTGATTCAAAACTGCCTATATCACAGGTGTCTCATTTCAGTTTCTTAAATCTGTTTTCTTTAATTCTGTTTTCTTTCTAGATGATGTCTACCGAAGAAAACGATCAGAACGGGAGTACAAACAGAAGATAGCAGATGGTTTGATAGTTCTTGAAGAGCCTGCAGCCAAGTGAACGAAAGTCGGATTTAACGTGGACTTCATGTGTCCTCTGAGGACACATTCTTGGACTCACGCTCCCTTACTTGTATCCAACAGGCTGGAATGGACTTCATAGTATGTTACAACAACCGTATCACAGTTATGAAGGAGTAAAGAGTGAAAGGCTGATGGAGAAACATGCAAGTTTATTGTTAACATGATCTTTAGTTCAAATCAAATGAAACAATGAGATCAAATGAAGTGATGAAATAACAATGGTCTCTTATTGATTTGATATTGAGTCTATTTTGATGTTATGTTCCAAACATTGCATAGCACCTGCCAAAACAAACCAGTCTCAACCAAATTGTAACAAAAGTGAAAATACAAGAAATAATCTTGGATGATTTTGATTACTGGTAGATAGAATTTGATAAGAAACAAAAAAACACAAGCTTGTTTAAATACTGCTGTTCTGTAATTATACTTTTTCTGTTTGATAATGAAAAACTGTTAAAAGTCTTAACTAAACTATATGGTAGATTTGAGTATATAAAATCTAAATTAAGAACTGCATTTTGCAAGTAGTATTTTTACTATCTATGTATCCCCCCCATCCCAAGGTTGACATCAGTCGAAAGCATGCTTTGGTTGTTTCAGTTGTACCTTCCGATAGGGAGAGACTGCAGACAGATGAAGCTGTTTGGGTGCTCCGACAGCACGACAGGGTTCCCGTCCAGTCTCAACTCGTACATGTTGGTCCGGATGTAGTGATTGTTGTTACCTTTGCAGAATGTCTCATCTGTTACTGTGGAGATATTGTTGTTCTGCAGAACAAACAGGAGAAACAATCCAAGGACACAAAATTTGCCCATCATGTAGCTACAACTACTTGCACCGCAGGAAGAAAAATAATCAAATTGCTACTTCAGAGCTTCTCTGATTAATTTCTGTGATTGTAGTGAATTACAGATAAACTTACATGCAGGTGCACAGCGTAAAGAGACTCTGGAAGTTGGGGCACTGCTGTCAGTTCATTGTTTCCAAGGTAAAGATATGCCAGTCTCGTGAGTTTCTGCAACAACAAAAGACCACTCTTTTGAATCAGGCGGCTTGCTGTGTTAAACATCTAAACTCATGCAAAGTACATAATGTCTGCAACATTTTAAAGTGAGATCAGTTGGCTATCTTACTTTAAAAGCAGTTGCCTTCACACCCTGGGTTTTAAGCTGGTTGAAATTGGCATTGAATGACACCAGCTTGGCGGGCAGCATGGGAAGTTTAGTCAGTCTGTTTTCTGCAAGAGTGAGCTCCTCAAGATCTGAAAGTTTTGAAAAAGCTCCATCGTCTATCTCAGTGATGAGGTTGCCGGTAAGGTCAATTGTTTTTAATGTGGCTGGAGAAAAACACACACAAAGGGGAGAGAGCTTAAAAGATGGCATTCACTAAATGGTTAAATATCATAATGATTTATATTTACCCATGTCTGCAAAATCTTTGTTTCTTATTTTTGTGATTTTGTTGAAACGTGCATAGAGATGTGCGGTTTCCTTTGGCAGTGCTGGAACGGCTGACATTTCAGGGGATACCTCCTCACAGTAAACAGATCCAATCAGGCAAACACACAGCAGACATGTCGGCATCTCTGAAACAATCACGATATTTTTTCATCACCCGTGTACAGAAAAGTTTTTTTCCTTATTTGTCTTATTAATAAGTCGACTAATTGGTCTCAGCGATGTGACTGTGCAGCTTAAAACGCACTACACATAATTTAGATGAGGACACTTGATCGACCCCATTATTACATAATATGGGCTTTAGCTACGTTCACAAAAATGTGAACGAGTTCCTCAGAAAGAGTTGCATAATCGGCTTTGAAACAGTTGTTGAAAACTATTTATCTGTTTAAACCAACCTTACCATCAGCTCTTGGAGCTGCTGCTGGGTCAGTGTCCAAGTCTTGAAGGGTGTCATAGTCTGGAAAGTTTGCAATGTCATTCTGTAAAAAGGATAACTCTTCATTAAATCTTCTTCCCAACTCAAAAATATTATGCATTTCTTCCACTGGCTTATTGAAAAAAGATGCTTTTTTTACCGTAGGTTTTCTGACTTCCATGTATTCATCTTTTGCTGCAGAAGACAGTATCCATGGGAGTAAAACAGATGTAAAAATGAAAGTCCTTAACTGCATCGTTGTGTCTTAGTTGCTGGTGAGAGAAGAGAGTGTCTGTCTGCTAGGCTGGGATGAGGTACATGTGAGGAGGATACATTTCCATCCAGTTTTTTTTTTTTTATTAAGCCGCCAGTATGCTGTTGAGTAAGAAAAGAAAAACTTTAACTCAATACATGTTGTGCTTGTGTTGCTTTCAGACTGGTCAGGTTGATTTTAAAGACTATATACTGTATTTTCTGTATAGCAAACAGACAGGAAGAGCGTCTGTTGATATGGAGCAAAGTGGTGATTAAAATATATGTAGGCAAATCATTCAATAAACCGTAATGAAAGCTGCTTTTAAATTTTACTTTAACTGACAAAAGAATGTTGTTTCTGGAAAAACAATGGTCCTGAGTTCCAGAAATTGATGGAAAAAAATGGAGTGCAAGCACCGAACTGGAAAGTAAAAACCCTTTTTTGAATAGGTCCCTTTTTCAACCTAATACCTCAGTTCAAATACCAGCTCAATAACAGCAATTAATGCACTCTTTAGGAGAGGGCAGTTCCCCTATTACAAGTGACTAATTCTTAAGAAACACAGTTTTTTTTTTTACTTATGTTTGTTTATTAATCAGTTTGCCATTAATGAGTTCTAGTGTGCAGCTGTATCCCTTTTGTATGACGAACATTTTAGCATTCAAGCAGCTGGACAGTTACAAAATATATCTTCAAGGGTTTCCATTAGACAACGTAGCAATACAGTAGTAATACAACTATTAATATTACAACTACAACCCCAAATCAGAAAAAGTTGGGACAGTATGAAAAACAAATAAAAAAAGAAAGTAGTGATTTCTAAATGTACTTTGACTTGTATTTCATTGCAGACAATGTGAACACAAAATATTTCATGTTTTGTCTGGTCAACTTAATTTCATTTGTAAATATACATCCTTTCCTGTCATTCAGACCTGCAATACATTCCAAAAAAGGTTGGGACAGGAGCAATTTAGGGCTAGTAATCAGGTAAATTGGTTAAATAATGATGTGATTTGAAACAGGTGGTCAACAGGTGATTGTAATTATGATTTGGTACAAAAGCAGCCAAGACCAAGACCTTTCTAGACCAAGAAAGGTCTAGTCCTTTAGGAGCAAAGATGGGCCGAGGATCGCCAGTTTGCCAACAAATACGTAAGAAAATTATTGAAATGTTTAAAAACAATGTTCCTCAAAGAAAGATAGGAAGACATTTGCTTATTTCACCTTCAACAGTGCATAACATAATTAAAAGATTCAAGGAATGAGGAGGAATTTCAGTGCGTAAAGGACAAGGGCGCAAACCTAAGCTGAACAACCGTGATCTCCGATCCCTCAGGCGGCACTGCATCAAGAATCGTCATTCATCTATAAGCGATATCACCACATGGGCTCAGGACTACTTTGGCAAACCTTTGTCAAGTACCACAATACGTAGTTACAGCCACAAATGCCAGTTAAAACTGTACTGTGCCAAAAGGAAGCCCTATGTTAACAGTGTCCAGAAGCGCCGTCAACTTCTCTGGGCTCGGAGGCATCTGGGATGGACCATCACACAGTGGAAACGTGTACTGTGGTCAGATGAATCAGTATTTCAGGTATTTTTTGGGAGAAATGGACGCCGTGTGCTCTGGATCAAAGAAGAAAAGGATCATCCAGACTGTTACCAGCAACAAGTCCAAAAGCCAGGGTCTGTCATGGTATGGGGTTGTGTCAGTGCCCTTGGCAAAGGTAACTTGCACTTCTGTGATGGCACCATTAATGCTGAAAAGTACATAGAGATTTTGGAGCACAATATGTTGCCTTCAAGAAGACATCTTTTCCAGGGACGTCCATGCATATTTCAACAAGATAATGCAAAACCACATTCTGCACACATTACAAAGTCCTGGCTGCGGAGGAAGAGGATACGGCTACTTGACTGGCCTGCCTGCAGTCCCGACCTGTCTCCAATAGAGAATGTGTGGCGCATTTTGAAGCGCAAAATGCGATAACGAAGACCCCGTACTGTTGCCCACCTTAAGACTTGTTTGCAGCAAGAATGGGACAAAATTACACCTGAAACACTTCATCACTTGGTGTCTTCAGTCCCTAAACGTCTTTTAAGTGTGGTGAAAAGGAATGGCTACATTACAAAGTGGTAAATGCTTTACTGTTCCAACGTTTTTTTAAATGTGTTGCAAGAACCAAAATAGGAATTTTGTTTTTGTGAAACAAAAACAATACAAATCATGAGGAACACATTAAAGTATGTGCTGTTGTATTGTCTGCAATGCAATACAAGTCAAAGTACATTTGATTCAATTCTTTATTGTGCAAAAAAACATCCAAAACATCTCCGGCTCCTGCTTCTCAAATGTGAGGAGTTGCTGTGTTATTTCATAACAAATTAAATATTGTTTTGGACTGTTGATTAAACAAAACAAGTAACTTGAACATGTATCCTTGGGCTCTGTGAATGTTTTACTATTTTATGACATTTTATAAACTCTGATTATAAAAAAAGGAAACACGATAATGAAAATGTTTATTATTTACATCACTATTGTCATTTGCACTCAGGCAAAGATTAAACATTGACCTTGCATGAAAAGGTTTAAATATGTTTTACTTTTTTTTTTTTTGATTGTGCTTCTGACAGATTTATCATTTTTGAAGTCCCACTGATAACATTTGAACTGCTAAAGTGCCCTTGAGCAAAACACTGAAGGCCTGCTTGTTCCACTGTTCGACTGACTTTACTTTTTACCTTGCTGTGCAGGATGGAATGCAAAAAGAGTTTTCTTGCATGTCTACCGATTTCCCGCCCACAATTGTTTATATATGTGACTTTTAAATGCTGCAGACAGCTCACGTTAAAGCAGAAATGCTATAAATGGGTTTTCCACTGTGTGCCCAGTCTTGATAATGTTAATTTTGTCTGAGTAACTAAAAGTGAAAGCCGTTGCCAGACAATGATCAGCAGCTAGGTTAATATGCATTATTTGTTTAAATTATATTTTAATTTTAAAAATCTACCATGGAATAAACCGCCTATTGTGAAAATGGTAACTTTAAAATCCGTTAGATTATGAAAATGTGATGTGCGCGCACAAAATACGTGTTTTTGAAAATCGATATTTAAGTTTGACTATATTAATGGTCGTATTTAGCGTATGGGCAGTGGTAGCATTACGTAAGACAGATGTGTGGTGAGAAAAGAGGAAACAGAAGTGCTAGTGTAGCGGAAGTGGTACTGCCCTGAACGATACGCTGAGCGAGACGGAGGACGGAGGCTGAATCGTCCAGAGAGAGAGAAAAAAAAGCAGGACTAAAAGTCGCCAATATTGTAAGTGTAGTAACATCACACTGTATACATAGCGCATTATAATACTAGATTTTCATTCGTAGCTTAGTGTTGGAATGGTTGTTTCATCGTGTCCGATTGAATCCTTTAGAGAAGCCATCATGATAACGGAGCTAGCTGGGTTTGTAAAGGCTAACGTTAGTGGGTTAGCTCGCTGGCTAGCAGCTAATGCTAACCAGCGAGCTAACCGACGGTCGGATTCCATGACACTTTGTTCTGACAGGCTCGTCAGCCGGTGCGGGCCGTGATACAGCTGTTGAAAATGAATTAAACGCGAAAGTAATGCATTGCAGTACAATATTTTGTTTTCTGTTTATTATCAAAAATGGCAAATGTGGATTGCCAACACCCTAACCGTGTTTTTTTAAACGAAAGTCAGTCTTTGCTTTGCTGGCCTAGCTAACGGACCTTACCGTCAAATAGCTGTAACGCTAAATTAGACGACGCTAGCTAGCTAACTGCTAGCCACTCCACTCGCTTTTCGTGATCATTAACACGACAAATTAGCAATAGTAAGGTTTTCTAATCCAGTTAGGTTGCTGACGTAAATATTAACAAACGCATGATGGATCAGATCGGCCGCACATAACAAGCTAACGTTAACATCAGTTAGCGAAATGTAGCATCCCGCTAGCTGTGTTAGCAACATAAGGGGAGGGCATTAATGCTGCATTCAAGTCATATCGGAATAATCGGATAAATGATTTCCTGACTGGGGAAATTCGCGTGAATGGCACCTCAAGTCGGAGCAAAAACTCGGAAAGTAGGCGGAATTTGTGTTACAGTACTTGCCGTGTTGGCGTCATATCAAGTGCTAATATCGCGGACGAAATGAAATGGCTTAATTATACGAACGTTTTTATTAGTTCAAGTATTCCATATGATTTTTTGCTCACATATAATGTTAGCAATTTGTAATATGGTAGTAACCGTCGGTTGCTGTCCACGTAGAGTGACCTGGCTAGATTAGCTAGAAAATGTGTTCATTACTATTAACCCTGATAGCAAGTCATGTCATCATTGATGAGTGGAAATAAACACTAAAAACAGCTGTGGTGAGCTCTCACCAAAAAATACAAAACATTTTTTAGCGTCAAGTCGGAAGAACGACTTCATAACTTGGGGAAATCCGAGGAGCACATGAAAGCAGCATAAAACCCGACCCGGGAAGTCTTCGGTTGGTGTAGCAAGTGTGATTGAAACAACATTAAACGAGACAGTAAATCGTTGTGCATATTAAATTCTATGGTAGATGCTAAGACTGCTGATGACAGAGATTCAGTCCTATTCAGTCAAAATTGGGCTAAGGATGAGAAAGGATTCTAATCCTATCTACTAACTCAAGCTGGCAGCTAACCTGAGGTGTATGTTTGACCCACTTGCCAGAGGGGCCCAGTTCGCAATGCTTATCCTCACTTTCCTTTTGAATCCATTGGTTTCCTTGCTTAAAAGGTGGTCTGCCAAAGCAAAAATAATATCAGTTCATAACACAAGCATTTAAAGCACACAGAAATGTCTGGTAAATGGACAATAACATTCATCCTTGTCTTTTGATTAAGTACACATAGCAACATCTAATACAGTATTTTTTGTTTCCCAGTCTAGAAAATGGATAAGAACGACCTGGTACAGAAGGCCAAGCTTGCTGAGCAGGCAGAGCGCTACGATGACATGGCTGCAGCCATGAAGTCGGTGACAGAGCAAGGTGCAGAGTTATCAAATGAGGAGCGCAACCTTCTCTCTGTTGCCTACAAGAATGTAGTAGGAGCACGCCGCTCATCCTGGCGCGTCATCTCCAGCATCGAGCAGAAGACTGAGGGCAATGACAAGAAACAGCAGATGGCACGTGAATACCGGGAGAAGATTGAAGCTGAGCTGCAGGAAATCTGCCATGATGTGCTCGTAAGGGTTTCTTATTTCATTGGTGTTCAAAAACATTCCTAATTCATACACTTGTAAAGACAGTGCTTGTGTGTAATTTAGCCTTATCTCAAAACTGAACTGTTTTTAACTATTGTTTTCAGGGGCTACTGGACAACTTTCTCATTAGCAATGCAACTGCTGCTGAGAGCAAGGTGTTCTATCTGAAAATGAAAGGCGACTATTATAGATACTTGTCTGAGGTTGCATCTGGGGATGCTAAAAAGGGTAAGTGAGTACATGATTACCATTATAAATGTGTACTGTAACAATACGCTTAACGCTGCATCAATGAATATTTTATAATAACAATGGGTCAAATAACTATTTGAATGGGGTCACTGGTAGTGACGAGCCCACAGAGTTATCACCCAACTCTGCAGTCCCTCTCAGCACTGTCTAGTGTATTTCAGCTAAGTTTTTGATGTTAGTCTGCTAATTTATTTTGGTTCACAGCTCTCATCACTTTGTTTCCAGCTACAGCACAGCTGTTTGTAGCAACAACAAAAAAAGGCAACACCCTCTGACAGGCTACCTGCCAAGAAACAAAGGGCAAATGAAGACAAAGTTGAGCCCTAGCTAGTAAACACAGTGGAGCATTTACCACCTAAAGAGACAGTTATTTCCCTCAGGACTTGGTGGAGTCTGAAACAATGCTAAGAGGAGAGTGAATATTTGACTTCCATGTGCTAGGCAGACACAAGGATGACTCCAAATGAATGCTAGCGTTTCTCCAGGTCTGCTGAATATGTAATAGGCAACTGTTTGGTATACCATTAGCCATTTTAATTATAAGGATACAAAACGGTGTGTCATCATGTTTGCTGCCCCCATGTGGCCAAAAATCAATTACTGCTGTAAAATGTGTTGTAAATAGTGACGGTTAATTTTTTTTGTTAATCTTTTTTTGCCTAAAGATACAGTGGATAATTCCCAGCAGGCGTACCAGCAAGCTTTTGACATCAGCAAGGGGGAGATGCAGCCAACGCACCCTATCCGGCTTGGCCTGGCCCTCAACTTCTCAGTCTTCTACTATGAAATCCTCAACAACCCGGACAAGGCCTGCAGCCTGGCTAAGACGGTATGAACTGAAGCCTAATATCATAGTTTTTAAACCTTTTACAGGTTAAGTGTACTTTTTTAAG
This sequence comes from Gymnocephalus cernua, assembly GCA_023631565.1. Taxonomy (NCBI): domain Eukaryota; kingdom Metazoa; phylum Chordata; class Actinopteri; order Perciformes; family Percidae; genus Gymnocephalus; species Gymnocephalus cernua. Next base: position 8,535,458 of record CM042433.1, on the reverse strand, counting down.
ATTTGAAGACAATAAACCTCACAAATGGCCAGACACCTTAGGTACATTTGATTACTTGCATACATTGCAAGGGTTGCAATTTTGAGCGATTTTAGTTTTTTAGTGTTGACTCGCTCTCAAAGATGTTGATTTTGCGTAGTCACTGCCAAACTGTTTAAAGGATTCTGCTGGTCATATTACTATTATATACTTCTCTTGTGTGTTTCAGGCATTTGATGACGCCATCGCTGAACTTGACACTTTGAACGAGGATTCTTACAAAGACAGCACCCTGATCATGCAACTACTAAGGGACAACCTGACTGTGAGTTTTAAGCCATATGCTGTTTTGCCTCAGATTGATCCTGATGTATTACACACATTATAATGTTTTTCATTTTCTGTTCCCAGCTGTGGACATCAGAAAACCAGGCAGATGAGGGAGAGACCGGAGATGGGGAAAACTAATGGAATTGCACTGTTAATCCACCTACACTCTTATCTTAAACACAGACAGCTTATATACATCCCCCTCCACTCCATCAGCTCCTCCCACTTCTGTATGACAAGCAGCCTGAATTGCTCCTGACCAACTAGTTTACCCCTCTCAGTTCACTGTGAGGTGACAGGGTAATTTTCAGTAAGCAGATTCAGTCACTTTGTGGAAACATGTTGTATTGATTAGTGAGTCCATGTTGCTGTTGTTTTTGTCGGCTTCGTGTGTATGTCTGTATGTAGTGAGAGAGCAAGTGAGAAAGGATGTGAAAGATTGTGTGTGTGTATGGTCTGGGGGGGAGGGGGGTGTTGTGAATTCTAATCGTCCTTCCAAATCCCTTTGTCCCAGCTAGTTAGGTGTGCATTTTTCATCCCTTTTTTGTTACTTTCTTATTTGTGATTCCTCATAATATTTACAGGTTTTATTGTATGGTAATTAAACTGGCAGTTGATTTCCACCAAACACTGTGATGGTAGGCGTTCCATTTGCTTCACAACCCCAAAACAGTTTTTGAATTTCGAGACGCGTACAATCCTGTATTAACAACTAACTGCAATTCTGCTGTGGGCTCATACAGAAAGGAGGCAGGCTGTATTGTGACACTGACATCTTGGTGTAATGCTCCTTGATCATGTTCACAAATTCAGTTTTGAAGTTTTAAGGGACCCCTTTAAATTGTCATGTTAGATTTGCCCAGACATCAGACATTCCACATTTATTAGGCTTTTGGAAAGGCAGTGCTCCTTTTTGGTTTTTTTGAACCAAGTATGGATTGTCATTGTAGTTTTACTCACTGTTCAGGTGCTGCTTGATATCAGTACAATGAAAATTGTATGTGCGTAAATGTGGTTCCATGTATTTTGCAAGATTGACTATCATCTGTATGTAAAACCTAAAGTAACCTTTTATTGATGTTAATTGAAAATGTCTTACCACACTGTATCAACCCTGCTTGCAAAATATTCCTCTTAAAGTGGTTGTTTTCTCCAAAAGAAATCTGTGCCTGGCTTTCTCTTGCAGCCTTTTTGGCAGCATCTGCTTGTTGTTTTAAGAAATCTCAAAGGGAACGAGTAAGACGAGACAAATTTTAATTGCTAAATCTTGACCTCGGTTTTTACCCAGGTGCATCTCTCTGCTGTTAATGATAGCTGGTGTGAATGATCGCCTCAAAAATCAGGTCTATTTTGAAGGTGCAATTTGGAGACGCCCAATCCATCACTTTGGAAAGAAGCTCAGTGTCACAATACCATTTATCACCACTACATTCCACATATTGTAGTTGAAGACACCATTCCACATTATAGCTGGCAGTCTGTTTACTCTGACAATGCTCCAATGAATTGAAATATCTTCTGTTTAAAAAAAAAAAAAAAAAAAAAAATCATGTCAGCTTATTATGCTTGATGAAAATGCAGTTAGTGAATGTGGAACGAAGCCTGTCTGTATATCAGGTATCTACTTGCTTTGTTTTTACTGACAAGTCTTATGGCTAAAAATTTGCTTCTGTAACAGTCTATTACCCAGTGCACACACGTGGTTGTGAAAATTTAGAATAGCTCTAAAAAGCAATGACGACATGGAGATAAACAATGGTTGGTGTAATTCTAGCTTTGTGTTTATGTATCTTAAAACCATTCTAGTTTCACTATACATGTAAGAAATAGGAAAGTGTCAAAGACCATTCAGTGAAATAAAGTTTCGTTTAAGATAACAGGTAAATTACGTCTTCATTTTTGTTCACAAGGAATATTAATATGGTTTAGTAATTCATACAATATCTTAAAATCACAGATTTGCTGACATTGTGGGTGGGCTTTGATTTCAGCCAGGGCCTTGCAAATGTCCACTAGAGGGTGAAATAGATTAGATTTTAGCCCTTGATATGCTATATATATATATATATAGTGTGTTGACATGCGAGAACTAGTTTTCATCGCGGAGTATCACGTCAGTTAACCTCTGCCCACTCGCAGCTTAATTGAAACGACGATTCGCGGAGGAGACGTGCAGGTGTTCCACGGTCATAATTAAACGAAAACAACCTCCCGCCCATGTGGAAAGTGTTGAGCGGCGCTCACTACCCGCTACATTGAAAATCATACACCAGCATTCCGACGCATTGGCTATTTAAAATCCGTAAGTAAAGTGGATTTTAAGCAATTTTCATCGGTTTGTTTGAGATTTAGTTGCTTCTTCTACAGTAGCTATCAGCTAATTTTGATGCGAAGTGTTCGAAGAAAATTTTGCTAACTTTTTAGCTAGCCTCTTTAGTGTTTTCTGGTAACACGTCCATTAGCTAATATTTTAACTTTAAAATTTGAACTCACTTTCCTGTAGTGCTAGCTTGATATGTTTAACGTTATTAAAGCTGCCATAATTAGCTAGCTAGGTGACAACATTTTGGTAAATATTAATTTGTGAGGCCTTTTTAGCCCAGCATTTAGCCACACTTTACCCCCGACGTAATTAACATTAACGTACATAGCTAGTTTTTTTTAATATCCTTATTAACATGTACTCAATTGTCAGTTTATTAGGTAACGTTACACCTTGCTAGCTAAAATGAATATAGTCTGAACAGCCATGCAGTAGCTAAATCTACCTTCATGAAGGTTAGAATGTTCAGTTTTTGTTAAAACATTTTTAGAGGTGTTGAGTCAACATTATGATTATTTTGGAGGACGTTTTTAGTTAGCTGTGTTGAACTGTATTGCAATAACGTTGTACAGAGAGGTGTTTTCTAATATTTAGTCAAGTTTATCCTCATTGATATAAATAGGATGGACCTAATAAACAAGCAATTAACATCTTCAAATCAACAGTCCTAATTTTATTTGTTGTGTCTCTGTCTGCATAGTGATTTGACTCTGGCTAGGCATTTACAAATCATAACCAGTTAAAAGCACAATCATATTTTTATTATTTATTTCACAAAAGTTCTTCCAAGCAGGAACTAAGATTGTGTCCCCCTGATAATACACATGTAATTCAGAGTACTGTGACTTAGTAGCCAACTCATTGATTTAATGATCAGCAAATTTTACAGATGCCATTCCACTGCAATTTTTAAAGTTAAATGTGTTATCAAAATGAAAGACTGATCTAGAGTAATGCAGGCAAATACAACACCCCAGCAATAAATCCTACGTTAATGGTGATTGTAATTTGAAGTTTTTGTTGAAACTGTATTGAAGATGTGTTGATTCAACTTTGTGGTCATTTTGAAAGTTGCAGCTTGTGCTATTAAATTGTGTTGCAGTATATTTAGAGACGTTTGTTGTACATTAATGATGTGTGTTCTGTACACTAAAAAGACTGGATAAATAATGATAAATAAAAACATAAAATATGAAATAACCTGTTCAGGTCAGGTATACTAACCCTAGCCCAATCAACACTTCGGTCAACACAAATGCAATATGATAACCTAAGGTAGAAATAGTTGTAAAGCTGTTTATATAGGTTTGCATGGGATGTAACTTGGTGTACCTAATAAACTGGCAACTCAGAGGATATGTTCTTTATGCGTGTCAAAATGTTGCTTTTTTATTGTTAGGAAATTATACTATGTAATACTCATAACTAATAAGATTCTTCTTTCTTGAATTAGCTGTCACCCAAGATGAACAGCAGTGGACAAGCGTATCCCCTCGCTTCTCTGTATGTAGGCGACCTGCATTCTGATGTTACGGAGGCCATGCTTTACCAGAAATTTTCTCCTGCTGGACCCATTATGTCGATCCGTGTGTGCCGTGACATCATAACGCGCAGATCTCTGGGATATGCCTACATAAACTTCCAGCAACCAGCTGATGGTAAAGTACCCATTTTGGCCAAAACTTGGTAGTAAAGCTATTTTTATCAATGGAAAATTAATTCACAAGAATAGCGACTTTGCGGCACGGTGTCACGCACTACGGCTCTACAGCAAAACATCATTATTACAGGCATGAACAAGTTTTAAAATGTGATGTAAAAGAAGAAACTGCCTGAAGTTAAAAATGAATACAAAATAAGGGGTTGGACTTTATGATTTTGTGGGGATGAGCCAAGTGAGAGATGAGAGTTAAGTGTTGCTCAATAGCAACATCCCATGTTGTATTGTGCTGCTGACGTTTATGTACACTGTACAGCATGATGATGGAAATCAAGCTGGAATTCACCTGAATCAAGTATTTCAGAAATGATCTTAGAAGTACTTTTTTTAGCTTATGAGTGAAGCAATAACTAGCACTTTTTATCAAGCACTTGCCACACACATTAGATATAGTGTAAAATAAATCCTCAGCTAATATTGCTCAGCCTATTTGATTATTCTGACTTAATTATTTGTTGCATAAGTCAAATTAAAATATTGCTGTTACAGTCAGAACCAGACAACTGCACAAGACAACATTACAAGTGTGTTGCGTTTAATCGTGTGCACACGCAGAGGCATATGTTTTAGAGACATTTACGAATCAAATTTAAGTTGTTTAACTGTGGGATGAAAACTGTGGAGTGAAAAGTTTGACTAACCCATCAACAATGCAAATTGAATCAACTGACAAAGAACCAGAAGAACCTAAATTTAAAGCTAAAAAGGAATTTGTAAAATGTTGGGTCTTTTATGTGCAACTGCATAATATCCTAATTACTCAAAATATAAGGTGACTAAAAATGGCAACCAAAAGTTAGTGTTGAGCCCTGCATAATCTTGCATTAGGTGTGCTGGTGCTTTATGAGAATGTTACATTTAATGACTAAAGGGAGTTTGGTTATGTTTTTTATTTTAGCGGAGTGCGCCTTGGATACAATGAACTACGACGTTATTAAGGGTCGGCCTATCCGAATAATGTGGTCTCAGCGTGACCCGGGACTCAGGAAGTCTGGCGTGGGAAACATCTTTATCAAGAACATGGATGAGTCGATTGACAACAAGGCGCTGTATGATACCTTCTCAGCCTTTGGCAATATTTTGTCCTGCAAGGTAAGTGACTTGGGTCATAGCTCTCTGGTCTTCGCCAGTTTGTTTGTTCCATGTGTATTATTGTTTATTGTTTCACTGAGTATTAAGCATGTTTGATCATCACTTATCTTCTGCAGTCAGTGTTGGATGATAAAGTTTGTTTACAAGAGCAGGGCTGTTAAGTACACATTTAAAACTCTAATGCAATTTTTTTATTTTTTTTTTGTAGTTGCAAAAACTATAATTTGCATGATTTAAAGCCTTTGTCTTTTGTAGGTTGTTTGTGACGAGAAAGGGTCCAAAGGCTATGGATTTGTTCACTTTGAAACTCACGAGGCTGCAAACCGGGCCATTGGAACCATGAATGGGATGCTGCTGAATGATAGGAAAGTGTGAGTAAAGTAAATACAATCTAAAAAAAGGTGGCAAAAATATAATCTCTAAAAAAGTAAGTTGAGGTAAAGAATAGTGCAGAATATGTATAGTAACTGTATAAACTGTAAATTAATGCTGGAATTGTTTTTTTTGTTTTGCTCAGTCGAAAGACAGGTAATCAGTTGGAATGTGGCATTGTCAACCCAAAGGCCCATTTTCTGGGGGGAACATGTCAGTTCTTCCTGCTTAGGTCAGTGAATATGTAGGATATGTGTCTAGGTTTGTTGTCTTTGTGTGTATTGTGATTTTTAAGTTTAAACAGGCAAAGCAAGGTCCTCCGAAAGCTCTCGTCCTTACAGTGTAGGTTTTTCCTCTACCTTATTCATGATGAGAAGAAATGCAAATTTGTATTTGACCCCCTCCAATGAAAATCAAGTGTTTAACCTTGTTAACATGTCCATTAGGGGTGTACATCACATAATATCACATATATTATATAGATTCTTTGGACAATGATAGAATATTTACTGGTATCCCAAAGTCTGCCACGATACGATTTTGATTTAATTCAGGGTTCTGCAACCGATTTGAGACGATATATAAGCTCATTTAACACAATCAGTTGCATTTTATATACAGTATATTTACAAAAAGCCACAAAAATATGATTTGACTTAAAGATCTCTAGTAACCCCGATTGGATGATTTGAAAATTTTAGAGATCGCCCAAGCCTAATTTGACTGTTCTAGAAATTTTAATTAAAAACAAACTACCCTTTTTTTATATAAAGAATACATATAAGTGTTAATTTCAAAATAAATATGATATGTATTGATATTTTCACTTTGTATCAATAATATTGGATCGTTGATGATTGACTCGATATATTGATCCAGATCGAGGTATTGTTACAGCCCTAATGTCCGTATGGTGTTATTATACCCTACAAGATGTATCATGAGCATAATAAGCAGTCAATGTTATGGCTGAGCAGTTGTGCCTTGGAACTGCAGTGTACTAATGACAAAAATGGATTCAGACAGCCAATGTTTTATACGTCACATACCTAAGGAACCAATCTAACCCATAGAGTATTTTTTTTACATACTTTCTTTACATTTCTGGAGGGCGACTAGGTGTAAACAACATTTACTGAAATATTTATCTGTTTCAAAACTAATTTTTTTGGGACTTTATGTCCTAAAGTCATGGTGTTTGTTGATGTTTATCCTCATCAACTGTCTTGTCTTCTTGGTCTTTTGATGTGGTGTACTAAAGCCAAAGACAAACTTTTTTTATTTTATATCCCTTCATTATTGTTCCCTTTATCTGGGTGATGGGTTCGGTTCTGTTTGCAGTTTTGTTGGCCACTTTAAGTCCCGCAAGGAAAGAGAGGTGGAGTTTGGCACCAAAGCTATGAAGTTCACCAACGTCTACATCAAAAACTTTGGTGAAGACTACACTGATGAGAAACTCTTGGAAGTCTTTACTGCATTTGGTAAGAGACAATTTATTAAATTTATTGTGTTAATTCTTTGTGTCCTACTCAGCCTTTCTGTAATGAATTAATTGCCACAGTTGGTATTAAATTCAAACAACTATCACTTTGCAAAATCGGATAGTTACAGACTGTTTTATACTCAAACCTTTAGGGAGGACTCTCAGTGTGCGGGTGATGAAGGATGAGAGGGGCCGTTCACGAGGATTTGGCTTTGTAAACTACGCTAACCACGAGGATGCCCAGAAGGTAGTGTGTGCCAAGTTTCTATGTCAATCCAGATTGGATACCTACTAACAGTACAGTTCATTATATTGACATTAAGAGTGTGTGTCCATATAGCGGAGGGTGGGTTTTGTTTCTATGACATATGGTGATAAAAGCACCACACTCACCAACATTCAGTGTCTGGCCAATCTGCTACCACAAACGGGCTTTTCCGTCTTTGTTGTGTGGTTTCTGTCATATCATACAGCTCGGGATAGATGGACATGACCAGAACAGGCTTCTCCTCCATTTTCTATCCACCAGGGTGACCCACCACATCTAATATATGATTGGTTGCCTGAAAGATAACATAAGATAGACCTTATTAATCAGTCCCTCTAGAAAAACTCAATTATGCGATTGCATAATTCAATGCATAATCAGCCAAAGTCTGCATATTTATGTGGGGGCCACATTTTTTCAAATATGCCGCACTTTTGCCACATAAATTGCTGATTTCCGCGCAAAATATGCAGGGCTTGCATGATTTCATAATTTTTCAAAAGTCACATATCTTAGCAGTAATGTTGCGTTTACTTCACACAAGAGCAGCCATTTTCCCCTGTTGCCATGGGAACGTTATGAAGTGACGTAATTACGCCTAGTGAGAACAGGGTGTTGAGGAATCACTTTTTTTTCTCTTTTTCATGAAACTGCAGTTTTTCCAAGTTCCTGCAATTTTATCGCATAAAATTGCATAAATATCCCGCATATTCCATAGCATTTTTTAAGAAAACGTGCCGCATAATCAAGGATTTTTGCCTGCAACAATCACAAAAAAACTTTCTGGAAGGACTGATTAATCCCACACTGGGGAAATTCGCTTTGTAGAAAAGCAGCGACAGTGATGAAAACAGGGCCTTTCAGAAAGGTTCAGAGATTTTCAAATAGAAGCGTTTGGAGCAGCTGCCACCACTGTATTCACACACAATCAACATAATCTTGAGCGTTGCTTTCAAGATGTAAAGTCTCTGGTCACCTTATGAGTGCATGTTAAATATTTGCTTGCCTTTTGTAGCTCTGGTTTGATGTTTATCAGCGTTTGAGTAGTCTCGCATTGCCAGACCTATTTACCTAACTTACCGGACTGTTCTAGCTGTTCTATTATTTGCCTTTTCCCCACTTAGATAAATAATCATCAGTAATGTGGACATAATGTCTAAGTTTGAAGATAATTTGTTAAAGCACCAATTGTCAACCCTAGAATATCGCCGCAATATCGTTATCGAGGTATTTGGTCAAGAATATTGTGACATCTGATTTTCTCCCCATCGGCCATCCCTTGTCTCAGGAATTAACTTGTTTTGGTGGAACATTTGCACCCGCAAAAGAAAACGCCACATACAATATTAACTGAAGTTAACTGCTCACACAATACAATAACATGAGCTATTCAAATTAGCTGGATACATGGTTAAATAGAATTTTCTCCTATCGCCGTGTGTACTTCGTCCATAGCAATCCCCACCAATCGATCCCAGAACGTCCCAGTTAGTAAATGCTGCGGGGCGACCTCTAGCTCACCTGGTGGAGCGTGCGCCCCATGTAGGTTGAGCTCTTTGCAGTGGCCAGGTTACATTCGACTTGCAGCCCTTTGCTGCTTGTCGTTCCCCCCCCTTCCTATCTGTCTATAGTATCTAATAAAAAAGAAAAGCCCCCCCAAAAAATAAATAAATGCTGTAAACATATTCCTTGTTAATCCATACAATTATTCTCTGAAAGAACAAAGCAGTCCTGCCTTGTTGCATAGGGGTTTACGATTCAGAAAATGTCACGATTCGATTCAGTTTTTATTTTATTTTTTATTTTTTTTAGGCTCACGATACGATTCAATATCGATTTTCGATTCAAAAACGATTCTCAATTTTAAAAAAAAGAAAAAAAAAAAAAAGATTTGCAGTATGTAAATGTAATTACTATAGATAGATAGATAGATAGATAGATAGATAGATTTATCTATCTATCTAATATTCCTGTGGATTTTTTATTTAGTATCTTGTCCATATTATTCATGTGGAGTTATTTGTTATTTTATCATCCTGCAGGGCTCGAGAGTGCGACCATTTTGGTCGCACATGCGCCCAAATTTTGTAAGGGTGTGACTAACATTTTTCCTAGGTCGCACCGGTGCACCTCCGCGCAGCCCCGCCGCACCTCCGCGCAGCCCCGCCCCCATTCACACACACGGCCACCGTGCAACACAAGAGACACGGCATCGGTTTACACTGCGACATTTGTCTACAGTTTTAATTGTCATTAACACAGCTGTATATCGTTAAGCATGAGATGGAAACCTGTATTTGTAGCAGTGTTTCCGCTGCTAACTGTGCTACTGCGGCCGCCGCACGGTGGAAAACACAGACAAAGTTATTGAACGCAACTAACTTCAGACGGAGCCTGCAAAATGCATTTCATATACAAGACGTGTGTAACCCGCCAAAGCATTCGACCCGTGCTGGACCTGTTCATAGTGAGTCAGCCGTCACTCTGTGAGTAGCATACGTCTCTCTCTCTCTCTCTCTCTCTCTCTCTCTCTCTCTCTCTCTCTCTCTCTCTCTCTCTCTCTCTCTCTCTCTCTCTCTCTCTCTCTCTCTCTCTCTCTCTCTCTCTCTCTCTCTCTCTCTCTCTCTCTCTCTCTCTCTCTCTCTCTCTCTCTCTCTCTCTCTCTCTCTCTCTCTCTCTCTTCTTCCTTCCTTTATTTTGAAAGGAAAGCTCAAGACATGAAAGGGGAGAGAGGGGGGGGGAATGACATGCAGTAAAGGGCCACAGGTCGGAGTCGAACCTGGCCCGCTGCGTCGAGGAGTAAACCTCTATATATACCACCTGAGCTATCCGGGCGCCCTCTTTCTCTTTTAATCTGTTATTGTTGTTAAGTGAAGGAGCTTTCTCAGAGATAATATATTTTAAATATATCCTAGGCTATTTATTTCAGATAATTTTCATTTACATGTGTTGCAGCTGTATATTTTCAAACTGAGAAGTAAACCATCTGTCTTTGCATTTTATTATATTATATCATTATATTTTTTTTGGGGGGGGGGGGGGGGGGCGTTAGGAGAATTTTGATGCTAGGGAGTGTGGCAAGCTGGTACTGTCATTGGTTTAGGCAAGACAGCAGGGTGGGGGGGGGCTATAAGACTTTGAGCCATGAAATGTTAGATCTCAGTTCAGGGAAGCACTTTGATCTATTTTGAAATGTTTTACTTAAAGGTATAGTGGTTGCTGACAGGTCAGCGTGCAGACGGCCACGGCCTCCGACCATAGACAGTATATAAAAGCCTCCGACCTCTGCCTCCCCGCTCTCGGCGATAGCTTGTTTGTTGGCCTGTAGCATGCTAACGTTGGCTATAGAGATGCTTGTCCTAAATAGATTTCCACTTACCGGTGGCGAGTCTGACATAGTGGAAAAAGTGCAAATCTTCTTTTGGAAAGTAGGCTTGTAGAGCCATGCTGACAGCAACTTGTAAACAGAGCGTGCACGAGGAGAACTAGGCTCGTGCACGCTCTCTCGTGCACACGTTTAATAGGCGTTCCCTCTTGGGAGCAGGTAGGGTGTTGTGCATGTGCATTTTTTCAAAAAGTGGAGAGGGCGGTTCTTTTCTAAAATTCGGGAAAATCCTCCATTATACCTTTTTGAAATGTTTTAGTTTGGCAGCTCAGTGAAGCACTTCAAACTTTTTTTGTTAATATTTTTATTTTTATATGCAGTATGATTGTGTTTCAACTAAAAAGTATTTACCTACCTTATTCTTGTTTAAAATCATTTACATAATATAAATGAATGTATATGGAGCGTGATAAAAAGGTAACCTTGAAATTGTGGCGTTAACGGCGCCGCGAGGAAAAATTTGGGTGCACCTAAATTGTGTGCTGGTGCACCTAAATCAAAAAGTTAGGCGCACCAGTGCAACCAAGGCAAAAAGTTAGTGTGGAACCCTGTCCTGTTTATGATGTATGTGTATGTTGTGTGTGTGATGTCTGTAAGCTACTGGGACCTTGAATTTCCCCTTGGGATCAATAACGGATCTATCTATCATGTGATTGCAGTAGTGATAAAAAAAATTAAGAATCCATTTTGAATCGGTAGAGCTTGAATCGCGATTCGAAGACGAATTGATTTTTTTTTTTTTTTTTTTTTGCACACCCCTATTGTTGCACGGTCCAAATTTTCTTCAAAACTTGCCATATTCAGCGTGTAGCTTGCTAGCTCGAAGTTTGTTGTTGTTTCCCGAAGCGAACGCAGTTTGAGAACGGCAACACACAGAGAGTGGGGGAGACATTTAAGAAGCTAAAGTGTGGTGGTGTTGCCATTTACCCTATTTTTATTTGGCTTGCCAGACTACTTCTCCTGCTCCCAGTGATATTGACTGTCTTGATTTCCGTCATTAAAAATATGTAAAATAAAAATAAATAAAGGCAGCAGGGCAACCACTGTTGACTGACACATTTAGAATCAGAAGCATGTCTCATGTTGATGCTCCTTGTTTTCCCAGGCAGTTAATGAAATGAATGGAAAGGAGATCAATGGGAAGATAATCTATGTTGGTCGGGCTCAGAAGCGACTGGAACGCCAGGGAGAGCTCAAGCGCAAGTTTGACCAGATCAAACAGGACCGCATCCAGCGCTATCAGGTGCTGCTGCATTGTATGCATATGGGCATTGTCATTTAAATATATTGTTAATGGTCTTGTTCCTACCTATTTAGAGTTTGTTTATAGAATATAATATGTTGTTTTCTTAAGATGTTTATTTATACAAGGTAGTTCAGCTGAGCGCACTGCAGGTTCATTTAAAGCAGTCACTGACAGGGATGGGCATCTTTGCAGATAATTATGAATTTGATAACAAAGATAACATAAGATGGCACTTTTTCAATATAAATAATAGGAGTTATGTTGTGTCTGTGAAAAATTACCTGCTGACCTTATTCTATAAAATATTGTCAATATTCCCAACAACGAACATAAGAGCAGAGTGGTAGACACAATGTAAAGGCCCAAGAGTGGAGGCATGTTGTAAACGGCATTCCCCTAGAGATTAACTACACCAAAAAAGATATTTTTTAATTGTTTGGATAGCCTACAGTTTTAGTAATTGGAGAAAATTATTCCATAGCTCATTCTACAGTTTTTGAGTGGCTTTTGTCCCTGTGTTGTCTTTGTTGTCCTTTTCATTTTGGCAACTTGCTAACTGTTAGATTCAGCTGTCTACGTCACGTGCTGATATTTGTCTGAAACCTCTGGAACCAGTAACACTTCCTTGAGTCCAACAGAGGATGCACTTTGTAAATACAAAGAATGATGAAAAAACATATGAGAGTGATATTGATCTTCTAATCTAATGTGGTAAGAAAGCCAAGAAGTGTATTTCCAAAATGTAAAAAAAATAAAATAATTATAATTTAAAACTCAGGTTTGACTATATCTTTCCTAAATCAGATTGATGTGTGCTGTACTGGTTTCAGCTGATTGTTAGTGATTCCAGGACTTTCAGCATGCAGGACAGCTTGGACATCGGATAATGGTTCCTAACATCACTGTAATGTAGACATTTATGCAGAAGGGTTAATGAGCCAATTTACATAGTCATGAGGACTAAATTTAATAGAAAGATTAAATGTATAGTATATCTGTATTTATTTGTAAAGGTTGGAAGGCATAAAAGTTAGCATTTCTTACTCTGTCTGATTCCAGGGGGTGAATCTGTATGTGAAGAACTTGGATGATAGCATAGATGACGAGAGACTCCGGAAGGAATTTGCCCCTTATGGCACCATCACCAGTGCCAAGGTAATGAGATAAGGCTTGAAATTTGCTAGTACGCACATTAACTTCACAAGCATGCCCAATAAAACTTAAAAGGGATGCTTACCACAAAATGTATCCTCTCAGTATCAAGGACTCACCGCCCGATCGTGTCCTTTTTCACAAAAGTGAACCGCAGCTCTGGTCAACTTAATCAAATACTGAAATAATTATAGTTACAATGTATTTGAGCAGTGGAGGATAAAATCAACTTCTCAAACCATTTCCACAACACAGTCCACTTCCACATCCATTTGTATGCTCAGTATGTATGACGTCATGTTTTAAACAGGGCGACTGGCAATGTTATAATAATAAATACAATAGAAAAATGAAGACATATTAATGATAAACACAAGTATTTGACAAAAACAAACATGAGCTCTTAAAAAGCCGGAACTAGCACATAAGTGATTTCTGCTTTAGGTTCATTAATGGCTGCAGGGAGGAAAATGGGCAACTTGATGGAGAGGAGCGGAAACTATTGAGCTACTTGTGTGTATACACTAAGTATTTTATAATGAGGCTCCTTTCTCTCCTCTCTATCATAGTGTGCATTAGGTTATGGAGATTTTGCGCCATCCTGGTTCTGTTATTAATTATTCACAACTGTTCAGCAGAGCTCCAAAAGGCACAACTACATTCAGTTTTCAATATTTATGGGTCGTCAAGTCTCTCAGCCTTTTGCCATCAAGTCGTTTCGCGTCTTCAGGCAAGTCCTCGTATTTGTGACTCGCGTCCAAGTCTCAAGTCTACAGCTCTGATGTCAGGCATCTTAAACATTTCTTTGTTTCCTGCAGGTCATGACAGACGGCTCCCAAAGCAAGGGATTTGGCTTTGTTTGTTTCTCCTCACCTGAGGAAGCAACAAAAGCAGTGACTGAAATGAACGGGAGAATTGTTGCGACCAAGCCACTGTATGTGGCTCTGGCTCAGCGGAGAGAGGAGCGTAAAGCGATCCTGACCAATAAATACATGCAGAGACTTGCTACCTTGAGGACCATGACGAGTCCGATCATTGACTCTTACCAGCAGGCCGGATACTACATGACTGTACCACAGGTATGGACGCTTGAACAATGACAATGGCGAGGGACTGTGTATCCATCATGTTGAAAATCACCAAAAGTTTTTTTTTATTGCTTTTTAGTCATGACTTTATGCTACATGAAGGAAATATTTCTTGTCCACTGCATCCCATTTTTTGATTCGTAAAGCTAAATAAAAGCCTAGTAGTCACTTGTATTGCATCACCACGCTGAATGCAGTGTGAATTTAAAATGTATTCAAACCAACAAAAATGTGGCAGCAAAACGTAACTCAAAAACCAGTTTGATGGATGACCTCCCTGGTTTTTATTATTTGTGTGTTTTTTTTCTGCCAGCCATAAACCCAATTCGGATGGGATTAACATTACAGGGGGGGCATAAAATATTCACTTTGTTCCGGGCGGCATTTTAACCATCTAAAAGTTCCAGGATGTGGTCTGTAATAGACATGGACATTCAGCAGGACTAGCTAATAGAGAATATTAGTCAAACCAATAGTTGACATTACAAGAGCTTTTCCAGGGTCTTGCTTCTCTGATGGCTTTCATTTTTTTTCTGGCGTCATATTGGTTCCCAAATAGGCACTTTTTTTAGTGTGAGCACGTTTCCATCTATCAGATTAGCAAAAAGATTTCACACTGGATTGATAAACTGTAGTAGAGCAACAAGTAGCTCTTCCCGTGGATAAAAGAAAATAATAATGTTACCGGTAACGGAATTTTAATTACAGGAGGACCAGTGAATTTGCCAAAAAAACAATTTGGTAATGGCAGCTGTAATTATTACTGTGGTCGGGGTGAAATATTACTTGCATGTGCACTTTGGGTGGGATTAAAATCACTGACCCAGGGCAGGCAATGTTAAAATCACCCCACCTCCCCTGGAGAACTAACTCCAGTCTGAATGGGGCTATACTGTAGACTTCTATTTGCTATTTCACTGGACTTTACAGTAAATTTAGCATCCTACTTGAATGACAAGTGCTGTGCAGTGTAATAAGTCTTAGTTATCTATTGTCATCATAAGCCAATAATTACAAAACCTTCAATTAAATGTGATTCAGACCAACTCGAAGCTGCTTCCCCTTTCAAAGATTGGCCGCTTCAATGCTATTAAAATGGTTGCACTTTCAAAAAAAAACAAAAGTGTGATTCAGACCTGCAAGATGATTTCATTATGTCATATTTTCCTTGCAGCCTCCCACTCGCTCCTTCTACAACCACAATGCTGTCAGCAACATGAGACCAGTGCCTCGTTGGACAGGACAACCACCGAGACTACAGGGTGAATGACTCATTTGTGTTATGTTCACATGGATATATATGGATATATGTGATGTCTATAAATGTCATTGCCCCTGTTTTTAGGCACCTATTCAACCCAGTTTGTTGGTACCTCTGTTCCCCGACGTGGATCGACCCCCATCGCTACAGTCAGACAGGCCTCCACCCAGGCTCCGCGCATCATAAACTCCACACAAAAGACAAGTAAGTACCAGAAGTTGGACAACATGGCAAGCTCCATCCTTCTAAAATGGGCCATTTACGTGGATGGTAAATTGTTTTTATTTAGATAACATTGCCACGCAGACTGTAGGAGGGCGTACTGACATGCCTGGTATGACCAGAAGCGGCCAGTACAAGTACTCGTCTGCAGTGAGAAACGTCCAGCAGGTCGTTACTGTACCTGCACCCATGACGAGACTACAGGTACTGTAGTCTGTACTGTACTGTTCTCTAATCCTAAAACACACTCAGGACGAGAAACTACTTCGGAACACTGATCTTCACTGTTTGGGTTTTCACAGCTGTTTCTGGTGCCCCAGCTTTCTTGTCTTGTTTGCTTTCTTGTCTTGTTTACATCTAGTTTTTCCTCAGTAAGACGTCATTGGAGTAACACTGTTATACTCTCTTCAGGTTATTCCTGCACCTATGATGGAGCAACCGGTGCACATTCAAGGCCACGAGCCGCTCACTGCCTCGATGTTGGCTTCAGCTCCACTCATGGATCAGAAACAGCTTCTTGGTGTGGCATTATTCAATTCTGCTTCTTTTTTTCCTTCTTTTTATGTAGATTGAAGCAACTTGTGTATTTGATTGTTAATCCTCTCACTCTCTGCTGTGATACATAGGGGAGCGATTGTACCCTGTGATCCATGCCCTTCACCCAAACTTGGCTGGAAAAATCACTGGCATGCTGCTGGAGATCGACAACTCGGAGCTGCTGCACATGCTTGAGACGCCCGAGTCCCTACACTCTAAGGTATAATTGTGTTCTTTTCCAGTCTTTATGCTAAGCTAGGAAAACAAGCTCTTGGCTGTAGCTTCACATTACCGTACACACGAGTGGTAATGATGATGAGACTTGTGTTGCTGAATCGTCCCATTGTCTTTATCCCCTCCTTCGGTCAGGTGGACGAGGCGATTGCTGTCCTGCAGGCTCACCAGGCGAAGGAATGCTCTCCTAAGAAGTGAAGAGCCCTTTCAGGTCAGCAACAACTTCCTCTTCCTCGGTTGAGACATTTCAGCAGTGAAAGGATCCTTACAGCACTTGACTGTTTACAACACGTATAGTATTCAAGGTTTACAATTACTACACATTTAAGTATGTTTCATCATTGGCAGTATTGCTCATTTTGACTTAAATAAGATGGCCGTTGGTTAAGATTTGACTATGTTCAGTGGCTGAGAGCAAAACTGAAGTGAATTAGAAGTATTGGGTGTAAATAAAATTACCTGTGCTAAGCCCTCCCCAATCCCAAACGGTTTTGCAAATATTTGCTTAAAGTTAGTTATTTGCTTATTTGTTTAAATTAAAGTTCTTGGTCTTTACTCTTAAAAATCCATTACATTTTACAAAAGCATCTGGACGTTAGGACTTTCGTTGTCACAAATCAATAGAACATTTCCTGCACATAGGGCTGGGTATCGAATTCAATACTTTTTAGGCACCAACCGAATTGCCTCTAAAGTATCAGGTATCGAAAAATGCCTCGTCATTCAATACCCAAGGAGTAAATATCATCAGCGTCACAGAGCCAACCAGCACGCAGCATGCTTCTACAAGATCTAGTAATGTCTGTGATTGGCTGTCTAACGTTACACGTCGTAGAGACACGCAGGAAAAACTCTACGTTACAGAGACAGGGCTCACGTAGTAGGAACATAAATAAAGGATGTGTGCCGTAACGTGTGATTTTGTAATTTTTTATTAAAACATGTAAAATTGGTATCGAAAAAAGTATCGTCCAGGAACCGGTATTGAATATTTTTGAATGATACCCAGTCCAACCTGCACAGCTGTGTTTCATAGAAAGTGTGCCGAGTTGCAGATGTTAATGTTACCACAAAAGACTTTAACCATGTTTTTTTCCCCCCCAGATGTCAACGACTTTCTGGAGGAGGGAAAAAATTAAAAAAAAAAGAGTAAAATTTTGAAAAAGACATTTGTCAAGTTAAAGCTATTTTGTTGTTGCAATACCTTTTGGTTAGAAGATAAAGTTTACAGTATATGCATTAAACCGGTCTTGTGTCATTTGTTTAACACTAAACGAAATGCAGCATTACATCCACTTGAGGTTTAACAGTGTATGAGGCAGTCCTGGATGGTTCTATAGAAAAGCTCAGGGTGGGGGTGGTGCGCAGTTCTTCAGAGGTGGGACGGTTATTCAAATGTTTATTAGCCAAACAAACCAGTTGGTCTCCATCCTTCAAGTCTTTTCTCTTGTAAAAATGAAATGTTTTGAAAACCCTTCCGATAAAGCAAAAATCTGACCTTTGTGTTGCTTGTCCAAGTTAGTTATGTAGTGAGGGTCTTCTTTGCATCACCATGTGAACTGGCTCATTACGTCCCAGAGGTCGAAGGGTGGAAATCAACCAATAGTTGATGGTTGCTGCAGTTTTTTGACCCAATTGCCATAAAAGCAAAAATAAGCCCACTCCACAGTAGAAGGCAAACTGCACCACAAAGGTGAGATTTCTTCATGTTTTTTCAGTATTACAAGGATTAAGACTGCTCAGTTTTGCAAATGTGTCCAATTTACAGTTAAAAAAATGCACAGCTACAAGCCACTTTTAACTACTGGTCATACTGCGCCAGACAACTGTAACTGTATTAAATTGGAGGACGGGTGTAGTTTTGTTTTTGGCATGAATTAAACATTGTTGTATTTGTAAAAGGAACAATGTGTTCCTTCATGGCTTTCAGGATTTGACACATACAATTTAATCTTAAATTTGTCTCGATTAGGAGTACAAAGTCAGTTATGGAGACAACAAAACCTTGGAATGTACTATTTTTTTCAGATTAAGAACTGAGCCCATCAGTAGAGGCTCAACACTAAACTTCAGTCCAGTTTAAACCCAACTTGCTGAAGAAAAAAAATTACTAAAAATAGAGAAACAATGATTTTAAATTGAACCTGGGATGAAAAACTCCAAAGACAAAAGGGATGTCAAATTTGCCAAAGTTTATTGGAGCCTTCATACAAAAAATGAAATTATGGCTGTAAAAAGTTACAAAGGATTATTGTTGACATTGATATACTTTTGGCATTTAAGGCCCATTAACCCAACAGTTTTGTAACTCTTTGCAATTTATTTTAAATCTAAAACGGTTTGATTTAAACAAGCAGAAAGACAGGAATATTTAAAAACATACAGACCAATATACCTGTAGTTTACAACACAAACCCAAAAAAGATTTGAAAAGCAACTCAAAAAACCTGCCTAATTTTCAATGGTGAACAGGTGGAGGCAACTTTCATTACAGACAGACAACTAATGTCAATGTGTCCGTTTTAATGACTGCAAACAATGTATTTACACTGACTTCCTTGAGTATGTCAGACTATCGGCGTGCTGGCATTAGGAGCTGCTTCGCCGTTACAGAATCAGGGAAAAGGTTGTGGTAGGTTGGTAAGGGAACGTAGGCAGCCGTTATCATTTTGCCTAGAAAAGAGAACAAGAAAACGTAAACCTGGAAAACTTTTGCCATTGTTTGTTAGTTAAAGGATTCAAAACCAAATGGCATCGGTGCATACCTGCAAACCAGCGTCCATGAAGTGCATTTACAGTTGCCATCGCTGCTGGTATTGAGGGACACTTCACATACACATTACCCTATGTGGAAAAAAACAAAGACAAGATTACAAGAAATGTCACTCGGGATCCAGTGTTGCTATCAAACCATTTAAGCCAGTGTAATCTGTGGATCAACTGGAACATGGACACTTTCTGCCCTTCGATCCACTTGGGATAGGTGGAATTTGTTATTTGGGTGAACAGACTGATTGTGAACTTACTTGTGCAGAGTTCTTGTCAACATAAATGTGAACAATTCCTCCATGTTTGTTGCACTCTTCAATAACATCATCTTGGATCTCAACAGCCCAGCTGGGATCGTTTTCCCTGAAACAAAAAGATTTTAAAAGGATAATTTCACTTTACTGACTGGCCCGTATGTACATTGAAAGTCATTGGTGGGTTGTTTGTTCATCTTGTCAATATTGGCAACAACGATGCCTTCTTAAAAGTGATTTCAATGTAAGATGGGAACAAAATCCTCATTCTGTGTAAAAATGACTTCTGGGGCCAGCTGTTCGAAACATTTGATCTGGATCAAAATTATCCAGATTTGGAAATCCCAGTTTTTGCTATTCAGGATCAGGTAATCCGTTTTACTTTGATGCCGGTTTTTCAAAGCAACATTGGACTGGATCACCCTGATCCAGATACAGTTTTCAAGATGACCACATCTGGATTACCAGTGCTCTATGAATGGCTGATGACTTTTTGCAGCAACCACACCTGCACAGGCAGGCTTTAGCACTGCTCATTGCAAAACAAGATGTGCAATTGAGCGTTTAAATGGAGTTCTGAAGAGACGCTTTGCATGCCTCAACTACTTGAGTGGAACCACAGGGAGCATGCAACATAATACTTGTGTGTATTGTCCTGCACAACATCACTACCATGCGCAATGTCCCTCTCTGATGTTTATGATGCACCTGAGACCAGCCTCCCGCGTTCTGTCAGAATGAGGGACTGACTGGACGTATAGTAAGGGATGCAATTGTTAGAAATTATTTTTGACAGGCTCATCTCTGATGATTGTTTCTTTGAAAATATATACAGTGATGAATGACAGAAAAATGGATTATTTGTTATTGAAATCCATTTGGGGTTTTTTTTCATGTGGACAAGATTTTATTTTTACTTTACTATACTAAATAGCTTAATTGGTAGCCTGTCTACTTTATCACTGTTACACAAGTCAAGTGCAAAATATATATAAGTATATACACACTGATACAAATGTATTATTTGACCAATTTTAAAGTTTTACTACATTATCTTCCTGGAATCCACCTTGAAATCCTAAACCCCCGTTGGGATCAGGATAATCCTGTGTTTTTGGATCAAAGTTATCCAAATCCTACTGACAAGTTTTGAACAACACAAACTGAAAGTTTGATCCAGATTAAAACTTTCCTTCTTTCCCTTTTGAACAACCCATTTTCAAGATTTGATCCAATCCGATCAGTTTACCTTTGAACAACTGGCCCCTGAAGTTTGTGAAGCTGGAGGAGGAACAATTAGACCAAAGGCTCTTTCAACATACATTTCTTCTTAAAGAAGAGACAGGAAACTGGTGAGAAAAGGGGGATTACAGGCAGCAAAGGGCCTCCGGTCAGATTCAAACCCGGGCGCGTGCGCTCTACCAGGTGAGCTATAGGCCGCCCTATAAATTTGGGCTTCTGAATGTTTTAAGACAAACAAATGAACTTATGGAAATGATAATGTCCTTACGATTGTGGGTTGAACAGGTTGGACAGCTGAAGGCAGTGTGTGGCCAATGGCTGTGAAGGGAGGTTCAAGGCTTGGCTTGGAGCTGGAGTTGGAACAGCTGAAACAAAAATAAATTATTTGTCACAGAGTTTTCCAATGAACGAATACACAAAATGTTTTCCATTATCTAGGCCCTCACATGTTGGAGCAGAAATGTTTCCAAAGGGTATGGACCCAGTCATCTGTAGAGCCTGCTGAGCAGCAGGAGGGATTTTCAGACCAGTTCCTGTGGAGAGATAAAGAAATGAAATGTTAATTTAGGAAACTAAATTAAATGATTGCTTCATGAAAGCGACAGATTTGTCAATACAACAATGCCAGATATTACAAACCTTCTGCTAGTCGAGCCATAAGCTGCAGACGCCCTGTGGTTCCCAGGTCGATGCCAGTCCTCTCAAGTTCGTCGTTGTCCAGGAATGAGCTGGCTGTCGATGAGTCTGAGCGCTCTGTAACATGCCCCACCTTCATTGGACGTCCGGCCAGCTCAAAGCCATTGAGCTGCTCCAAGGCCTTTTTTGCACATTCTGCATCTGCAAACTTTAAAAAAGGGAAGTTAGAATCAAACCAGCTGCAAACACTAAAGCACTTTAAAAGAAATAAAGATGCTTTAATTACCGATATGAAGCCATATCCTTTGGATCGTCCAGTCTCACTGTCCATCATTAGCTGGATACCCTCAATCTTTGGAAACAAAAACACCAGGAGGATTGTTATGAATGCATTTACCAACAAGTCAAAATGATAACTTCTACATGTGAAATGTGTTCCTGACCTTTCCAAAAGGCTCAAAGATCCCACGAAGCATTTCTTCAGTAATGTTGAAGTGCAGGGAGCCCACGTACAGCCTCATTGGACCTGAACTGCCCTTCTGTAGATTGTTGGCAGCAGCTGCAGCTCTATTTTTTTCTGCCTGTAATTACATGTAATCAAGTTAATTCAGTATATCAATGTACAAATACCCAATTTGTCTAAATTCCAATGTAATCTAGGGTAAACAAGTTTCTATTTTCTTAATGGATGTTTATGTTCTGTTACATCATGTAGAAATAATCCAGTCGCAGTCTATATTTAGATTAACCCACCTGAGAGGCCTGGACGATGATGGGCACTCCTAAAAGCCTCTGTCCAGTCAATCCAATAGCCAGTGGTACGGAAGAAGACTCCACAAACTCTATGTAAGCGATGCCCTTTGATCTCCTGGAGTTTCTGTCTGAGATCATTCTCACATCTCTTACCTACAGAGAGTAACAGTGACAATTTAAGAGATATATTCTACACACAGACTTGCTGGATTGTGCATGGGGAAAAAACTTGAAAATCACTGACTTTTCCAACAGCTGAGAAGAAATCTTCCAGGTCTCGAGCTCTGATTCTTGCAGCGAGCTGCATACAGAAAACTGTGCGGGCATCCCTCTCCTCTGGTGTTAAATTGTCAATTGGTTGCCTTAAAAAGAGGGGAAAAATAACAAAATTGAGAAAGAAGGCCTCTGGAAACAAACTATTTAATGAATGGGTGAAATTATCAACACTAAGAAGGTAAATCATAGACATACTCCCTGATTTTGTTATACGGCCCGATAGCATCCTCAAAATTTCTTGAATAAAAAACACATTTTCAAAGATCTGTTAAAAACCTCAGTGAGTTTGAAGAAAATCACTGATTTCAAGGTGCTATAACAAAATCAGGTAATGTACCCTCAGAACAAGCAGTTATGTTAAGATTAATCTCACCTGATGGGACTCTTCTCTTTTTTTAAGGGGCTCCGACTTTTTGAACGTTTCCGGCTAAAATATAAAAAAGGAGAATCATTACTTACATTTTTTAATAAAGCTGAAAAATTAAAGTTTGGACGTGCGCTTTGTATGAGAAAAGATACAGGATCCTGTTTTCACCGTTTACATACAGCGCTGTGTGGGCAAAACCCAACAAGAGGGCATTTAAACTTTGAAGTTGAAAATTTGCATTGCCAACACTGACGTCTACTGTAGTACTTTTACTGCAAAAACTAGCAATCAAGTAACTTCTTGCTCCAGCATCACAAATGCCTCTGGTTCTCCTACAGAGGCAACTTTAACAGAAGACATTTTCACACGTCGCAGTAGGAAACACAAGTGTAAATGAGACAATTAACGGCTAAATTCCATTAAGTTGCTGCGCAGCAATTCAGCACACGGCAGATAGTGCGGGACAGGAAGTGGAGTGCGGGACAGGAAGTGGAGTGCGGGACAGGAAGTGGAGCACAGAAACAAAATAAAACATCCGGTTCATTTTCCAAATAAAATACACCATGCTCACGGCGGATCATATTTCCCTTCACTACACCTTGAAAACACAGCACGGAGTTGTTTCCTCTCTACTCCTCGGAATAGAAACAAACTGTTGGTTGTTTTGTGGTTCTATTCTACGTGAATTCGTGAGATCTAGTGGGTCCTCATGACTACAGCTGTCAGTCATGGCCGCAGACGTTCCGCAACAAATCCGGACCTGGTGCGTATTGACGGACGGCGGAGCACGGAGCCGACACGCAGCGGAGCCGTTACGCAACTGGTATAAATCAGCAGTCAAAATGCCTGCTGTGAAAATGGGTTAAGATCAAGTTATACACTGTCATTGAGATGTTAATTAAATGATACGTTTTATCAATGAGGTCATTGTGGTGATTTTGTACTGGACTGCATTATATTGGGAGGCATTTCTAATATTTTGACACCGTCATGTATGGGGACGACAAAACCATTAGAAACCCTTCTATAATGTAGTCCAGTACAACACTAGCCTGGAAATCCAGACCCAAATCTGAAAGATTAACGGTATGGCATTGAAAATGGCCCAACTCGAGGGGCGGCACCAAGCATGCATTTAAAAAATCTCCCTGCACGCAATTGGATAACACTACGACCAATCACAACAATACATGGGGAGACATATCCAGAACCCTATACACTTATGGTGCGTTTTTTGCCTCGGAAGTCAGAGGTCGGAACTAGGAATGATGTCATACCCAAGTTAAATGCGTTCTATTTGCAAGTCGGATTTTCATTGTTTTCATTTGCTCTAGCCAGGTTAGCCATTGTTAGCAACGCCAGTTTAAACAACGTATACGTTATTTTTTGTGCATACAAACCGCGTGACAACACAGAAGACAGCGCTGCGTGTACAACTGATTTAGTGTGACACAAATAACACAGAAGTGCTTAACTGTATGTTACTACAGCTTTCACAACTGTCGATACACGGAGCAGCCATGTTGGATTTTTAGCTCGGGGTTCTCGGTGGTTGTACGAGTTCCGAGCTCGGAAATCTGAGGTCAGGGGGGCGTGTTTACGACTTTGACCTTGTAAAATACGAGTTCGGAGGCAAAAAGAACGCACCATAAACTACCTGGTAGATTAAACAGTCGTCATCTGTTTAGCTCGCCTCTGGCCCGCCTATATCAGATACACCGATGTGACTGGTGCGGCTCGGCTCCAAGGGCATAGTTAATGAGCATCATTACTCAATGCCAGAGTGACTCGCTGAGCAAAATCAAGTTGTGCTCTCACGAGAACTCTGGATTTCCAGGGTAGTACAACACCACCTTTACGTCAATTGAATTTACACATTTGACAATTTATCCAAAAACAGCATACTATAAGCTTTGTAAAGATAAATGTTACAGCTGGACTGTTGCATTGGATTGCATTATACTGCACAGGTGTGCCTAATAAAGTGGACACAGTGTATATGTCATCAAGTATAAAAGGTCACATACACTGGGCTCTTGCGTGCTCTGTACCGGCCAGAACGCTCCTTGCTTCGGGAGTTGCTGCGATGGCGCTCTCTGCTGCGGCTTCGTTTTCTTTCTCTGCTCTTGCTCCTCTTCTTACCCTTCTTTTTGTCTTTGCTTCTGCTTCTTCTCCTCCTAGAGCCTGGGCTTCGGCTCTTGCTTCGGCTCCTCTTTTTCCTGAAACATGTTACAACATTGCTATCGTCGTGCAAGTCAACACATTTAATTAAATATATGAACTTTATGTAGTCTAGAACCACAAAGCTGTTATGCCATTTAATACATCAAAACTTACTTTTTGCTCTGGTCATCATGTCCATTTGCATGAGAGGACTTGATCTCATCCTAAGCAAGGTTGATAGAAGAACATCATGAGGACGTAGATGAAACATTTCAAGTCGTCAAGGTAAAGGGGATGGGGTGGGACAAGAGAAAATGCAGAATATATTCAATTAATAATAATACTTCAAAACTTCCTACTGTCATGTCTGGACAGTGTCCTTCCACCACCCCAATAGCTTCCCATCCCACTCCTGTGTTTTTACAAGGCTGCTCAGTACTTATGCAACAAAGCAAAAGGGAGAGTGTCCAACATATTAGCTGAGTTCAGGAAGCTTTGACAGAAGTCAGATCATCTCCATTTCCCCTTCTTATAGGTCGTACCAATGCCACTATTTGTGCCTAATCATGTGACCACGCATGGCCCACGGCCACTAAAAGAGATCCTGTGTGGTTGGTGTCAGTCCAGTGATCTTCACCCATTTTCGTTCTTGGACTGTAAGAGCTCGATGCCACCTCTGTCACACATCTTGCCCTGAAGCAAACAGGGATTCACACTTCTTAGTAATATTGACGCCCAAGAAAAAAAAAAAGAATAAAAAAAAAAAAATTGAAATAAATCCATCAATTCAGCCACGTGTTACACTGCCATTATCTATAGTAAGTAATATTTCCAACCTTTTGACTTAAGGATTTATTAACTACTGAAAATGACTCTATAATACAATGATGCTAGATAGAAGTGTCTATTTTACAGTCATTCTAGCAATATATCAATATCTGTGGTATTGTGTAGCATGCAAAATCAAGATGCTGATTCACATTACAGTTGACTATGGCAAAGAGGCAGTATTCATATTTACCAGCAAGACAAATAAATATACATTACAATAATTCACCTGTATGTTTGCCATAAAATCATGATATGGCTCATGTGTTCGCACAATGAAGGTCCACAATCTGCAATATCTGCATTTTCAAGCATACTGTTGTCAAACTACAACTATTGGATTTAAAACAGTTATATTTGTATACAAACACAATTCAGTATCCCTTATTAATTTGGGGAAATCATTTTTCTTAACTTCATACATGATTCTAACTAATGAGCAATTTGGGGTGACAGAGTGATACATTTTTATCCAAGCCACACAGTGTAAAACATTTGTTTTCCATTTGAGAACTGGAGTTTGAAACTGACTACGTAGGACTGCACATTCTGAAACACTGATGGCATGCAGATTGTAAATCTGAATACTGCCTCCTATGCTGGACAGGTAAAGATGGGCTTATCAACCATTGGCATTCACCTTGTTGCAACCGAATAGGGATTGGATGTTCTAGGTTGAATCTCTTTTAGTCCTAAGGTGAACCACAGTACATCAGTATATGCACAATAACTACCTTCCTTTTTTTCACAGTTCACAGTGGAATCAAAGATGAATTCATGGGAGTAGAGGTGAGATATCATTAGGGAAGTCTATAAAGAGAGATAGATGTGGATTTATTTATAATTCTGTATTGTGTTTTAAATACTCAATCACACCAACATTCAAGTACACTTTGTCACAGTAGCAAATATAAAAAAGGACTCCAGAGTAAATCATAACAGTAAACAGGCCTCATCTCTGTAATCTGCAACCCACCTTTCTGAATGGAGCCTCCAGCATGGCCTCGACGTCAAAATCATCAGCCATGATGATCCTTTGAAAGAGACACAACAATGAGTACCTTTACAAACAAGAAACATGTTTTAAAGCTAGTTGGGCATACATTGTCTTCCCTTGTTATGCAATTATACACACATACAAGTTGGAAAATACTGGTTAAGGATACTGGCTGCGTTCACATACACTGGCAAAAACGCAAGTCTTCCCATTCATTTTGAATGGGGCTGTGTTGGTGGGAAAACATTTGAAACTGATCCAACTTTTGGAGAAACCCAATCCGACGTCACACTGCGTGGACAATCATGTAACTGGCGATCAGACTTGTCAGTCCTCACTGCCTCTATCGCTGCCACTAGAAAGTTTTAAAACACCAGGAGAGTAAAAAACGAAACAGTAGTCTAACAGCTGACTGTTTCCTGCAACAAAGCACAGGCCCTCCGTCCCTTTTCTTTCTCCGTGAAATGAAGCTGCATTCAAGTGTGGTCGGAATGTCGAGATCTCTAAACGATTTGGAAAACAATAATTGTGAAATATGAAGTCACAGGACGTCACAAATGGGCCATTTGGTCACACACCAACCGCCGCGAATCCCCGGACCGACTGATCTATCCAGTGTGAACGTACGCTGTAATGTGACGTTCCCGTTACATGTTAGTTTTCACTTCACCTAGCTAGCTAATAATATGAGTAGTCAGAAGTCAAAGACGTAAACATTGACTGTTTTGGTAAACCATATGCATGTAACAGTTATACCAAGTTAGTTAACATTAGCTAGCTAGCTAGATGGCAACGATATGGTACGGATTTGCTCTAACTTCCTAAAGATGTCTCTCAATATCACAAATATAATCTTGGATTTGGATATTCTCGATTTAAATGCACATAAATCATTATCAGATTTACAAAACTATACCACTCTTAAAGTCACAGATTCAATCAAGCTTGAACATGTGTTTAGCATTAGAAGTAACGTTAACATAAAGGATAAACACACGTTGCACTCAACACGAAGCTAACGCTAAATTAGCCACCTGGGGAAGCTAACGCCACATCTCCGTCGTTTCAACAATGACCCTTGTTATTAATGTACCACAACTTTTGACTAAACTGCTAATATGCATATCAATACACATGTACATTTCGTCAGCAAAACTCATCACTGCTCCTAGATGTTTACAATAATCAAAGTAATGTTTACGTTTAAAAAAAACAAGGGCTAAGTTAACAGTCAATATGGCTAACAGCATTTCCGCGGCAGCAAGCTAGCTTAACGTTACTTAGCAAACATTGACGTTACCGTTTGCAATTGATGAAGTGATGTGCCAAAGTCAAAATACCACGGTTAATTTGTTGATGAAGAGATTCGTCTCGACGCCTCCCTCTTGGCAGATCACACAAAGCTAAGATGAAATCAAAATTTTCGGAGTTATGTAACCTTTTTTATGTTAGCGACTATCCGTGGCAGATCGTGGCCTGGTATCAAAATGCTCGCCTTCCTTCTTCTTCGTCTTCTTCCTCTACTTTGAGCTTTAACGGCAGCGCCAATATTTGGTGTTGCCTTACCGCCACCTACTGGAGCAAAGCAACACTTCACAGCTCCCTTCCTCAAAACCAAAGGGGTTAAGAGGCGATCCAATGGCGTGTCGCCTCTTATTATAACCCATTTGCTGAAACTGAGGTATCCTATTGCGTCTTTCTCTCCACACCAACAGGCAAACTCTACAGTACAATGCCATAGGTTGAAGTACTTTATTTTATCCACTAGTCCCTATACATCTCAATAGGTCAATATTACATTGAGAAGCAGCGTTACATTTCATTAGGGCACATCTCTATGCCAACTCCTAGGAAACTTCAAATCTTGACTTAAAACGTTTCTGTTTGCCACTACCTTTAATTAAAAATAGCATTGTTTATCTTCATATTCTTTTACATACACAGGTGTAGCCTACCTAATAAAGTGGACACAGTGTATATGCCATTAAGTAGCCTATAAAAGGTCACACTCTGGGCTCCTTCCTACCTGTTACATTACCTGATGCAATGCAGCATAAACCTGCTGATTTTTGCCTTGTTTGTCTGGAAGCTAAATTTATAAATATCAACTAAAATACCCTGCTATACAATATATATTTTAGTGATAATATAATTTTGAATAATTAGCTTGTTCCACAATGTGTGTAACACTGTAACACACTTTTTTCTTCTTTTTTTTATAAATTAAATGCAACAACACCTCTTGGCATAGCATATGTCTATTGTTGTTTGTTATTGCACAGTTTTGCAATATCCGTATAGGAAGTTAAATAGCCTCACTGTAGCCTGATCGTTTTCTTGTTGCTGAACGCATAAAGTCAATGCAGTCTATTTTTTTAATATGATAGCATATGATACGATTTTGGTATCCTATAAAACGTTTGCTTTAGCGCACTGCAGGGCCGTTAACTAGCAACCTCTGAATGCCATCCATGGATGTCTTATATAACAGCACTACTGGAAAAACAACCAATCCTTCTCTTGTTCATCCTGGACTTATGGGCTTGTTTCACGGCTTTGTGTCGCCATCTAGCGATGAGTAAAAATAAATGTCAATGGTCTCTTTTATGTCCTGCCATCATACCATGGAGCTTCAGCTTCAGAGCTTTAGTTGATTGCTCTCCCTGTTCACAGGTTAACATATTGACATAATTCCTAGGGGAAAAAATGTACACAGCTTAAAATGTGTGTAAAATGTGTAATTCACTTCAAAAACATATGACGAAATGGCCAAGAGAGCTACAACGCGTAATTTCCTTTTATGTTTGCATGTAGGACAATAAATAACACCATTGCTGGACAGTGCCACTGCACTGGCATTGTGTTTTTATTATCATGTATGATTATTTACAATGTAATTAATATAAACATTTAATAGTTAAAGTTTCCCACTGTTAATGATTGTAAAGTCCATTACTTACAAAGACAAATATTTGCTTATTTAAATTTTCTTCCTCAGTCAAATGCATTCACCACACTTGGCTGCTGCATGTCAAGCAGCAGAATCCTCTGCTGTAATTGTATTATTGAATTTAAGTGGTGAATCATAGTCCGGAGGAACATCGAAAAACAGTGCATCGTCAAAACATAAATCATCGGATGGTGGTGCAAGATACGGCAGCTTCAAGACGAAGCCTGTGAGGATGCCTCCCAGCGCTGACACTCCTATGGTGGAGAAAATCGCTGCAACCTGGAAGAGAGCTTGTTCCCGGGCAGTCCTCCCCAACCCCGGCTGTAAACCGGGAATCAACATCTGGAGCTCTTGCAGCTTAGGGTCTCCCTCCACTGGTGCTCTGTGCATAAATATCTCATACAAACTGGGGCCATAAATCTCCTCATTAGCCATCAGTATAGCACATATCCCTGCAGCACAGGATATTAGTCCCGTTAGACCGTGCAAATTATGTATTCCACACTGATCCTGGATCCTGAAGTGCCGTGCCAGGAAGGGGCTCAAGTACTTGTAGCCCAGCATGCATGCAGTGCAGCCTATTACACCCAGAGCGTACGCAGCTGCAGGCGATATCATCATATCCACAGATGCCCCGACTGTCACGCCTCCAGCCAGGGTCACATTCTGGACATCGGCCATAGTGATCTTACCGTTTTTGTTCAGCATGGCAGAGAGAGCAAAGGCTGTAAGCGTCGAGGCACTGAGACCGAGAAAGGTGTGGAGGATGGCTCTATGCTGGTCGTCTCCTTTCAGGGTCAATGCTGAGTTGAAGGAGGGCCAAAACACCCAGAGGAACAAGGTCCCCATCACAGACAGGATGTCAGAGTGGTAGCTGGTGGTCTCCTTTGCATGGCCTTCATTTAGACAAGGCCTGTACAATACAAAAGAGACACCCAAGCCAAAATAACAGGCAAATAAGTGAATAAGAATGGAGCCTCCTGCATCGTTGATCTTCAGATACTTGAGCACAGCCCATTCTGTGACTACAAACACTGGCACTTCCAGCAGAGCCATGACCAGCAGCTGCAACGGGCTTGTCTTCCCCAGCACTGCCCCGAAAGATATCAGCACCACAGCACAGGCAAACTCTGCATTTATGAGGTTGATCAATCCGAGGTGGATCTTACCCTCATGGCTGAACTGGAAGTATCCCTGCACCAGAATGGCCCACTGGATGGCAAAAGTAGCCGTGAGGAAGTTAAAAACCATCCCCCCAAAGCCATAGAAACGAAAAAATGCCAGCAAGCACCCAAAGCCGATGAATATCATGAACTGTATGTCTGTAAAAATAGGGTAGTACCTGTACATTGTATTGTCCATGGGGTTAGTCCTGTTAGTCTGAAATCTGGCATCTGCATGCTCATCATAGGTGACAAAGGCAGCATACAAGGCAAGAATAATCACCTGTGTGACAAACAGAAACACAGGGAACCTCACTCGGAGACTCGTTGACTTTGTCTTCATCCTGACAGATCTTTGAGCAAATGACAGTTAGAGCCTGTACTATATCTGTTAAGATAAGACAAGTCAAAGACATTGGTCAACACCTGTTCTCTCTTCAACGTACACACGCAATAATACCCTCACAGAGAAACACTGCTGCGTGGACTTTGATCAGTGTAATAAGACATGTAGCAGTTCTGTGGGCATGCTCCATTTATGGCTGCTATTTGCACCATTTTCAAGCCATATGATAATACAACCCCAAATCAGAAAAAGTTGGGACAGTATGGAAAACACAAATAAAAAAAGAAAGTAGTGATTTCTAAATGTACTTTGACTTGTATTTCATTGCAGACAATACAACAGCACATAATATAATGTTTTCCTCATGATTTTTATTGTTTTTTGACAATAAATTCCTATTTTGGTTCTTGCAACACATTTCAAAGAAGTTGGAACAGTAAAGCATTTACCACTTTGTAATGTTTCCCTTCTTTTTCACAACACTTAAAAGACGTTTAGGGACTGAAGACACCAAGTAATGAAGTGTTTCAAGTGTAATTTTGTCCCATTCTTGCTGCAAACAAGTCTTAAGGTGGGCAACAGTACGGGGTCTTCGTTATCGCATTTTGAAGCGCAAAATGCGCCACACATTCTCTATTGGAGACAGGTCGGGACTGCAGGCAGGCCAGTCAAGTACCCGTGTCCTCTTCCTCCGCAGCCAGGACTTTGTAATGTGTGCAGAATGTGGTTTTGCATTATCTTTTTGAAATATGCATGGACGTCCCTGGAAAAGATATCTTCTTGAAGGCAGCATATTGTGCTCCATAATCTCTATGTACTTTTCAGCATTAATGGTGCCATCACAGAAGTGCAAGTTACCTTTGCCAAGGGCACTGACACAACCCCATACCCTGACAGACCCTGGCTTTTGGACTTGTTGCTGGTAACAGTCTGGATGATCCTTTTTGTCTTTGGTCCGGAGCACACGGCGTCCATTTCTCCCAAAAAATACCTGAAATACTGATTCATCTGACCACAGTACACGTTTCCACTGTGTGATGGTCCATCCCAGATGCCTCCGAGCCCAGAGAAGTCGACGGCGCTTCTGGACACTGTTAACATAGGGCTTCCTTTTGGCACAGTACAGTTTTAACTGGCATTGTGGCTGTAACTACGTATTGTGGTACTTGACAAAGGTTTGCCAAAGTAGTCCTGAGCCCATGTGGTGATATCGCTTATAGATGAATAACGATTCTTGATGCAGTGCCGCCTGAGGGATCGGAGATCACGGTTGTTCAGCTTAGGCTTGCGCCCTTGTCCTTTACGCACTGAAAATCCTCCACATTCCTTGAATCTTTTAATTATGTTATGCACTGTTTAAGGTGAAATAAGCAAATGTCTTCCTATCTTTCTTTGAGGAACATTTTTTTTTAAACATTTCAATACTTTTCTCACATTTGTTGGCAAACTGCCGATCCTCGGCCCATCTTTGCTCCTACTAGACCTTTTGTGGATGCTGCTTTTGTACCAAATCATAATTACAATCACCTGTTGACATCACCTGTTTCAAATCACATCATTATTTAACCAATTTACCTGATTACTAGCCCTAAATTGCTCCTGTCCCAACCTTTTTTGGAATGTGTTGCAGGTCTGAATGACAGGAAAGGATGTATATTTACAAATGAAATTAAGTTGACCAGACAAAACATGAAATATTTTGTGTTCACATTGTCTGCAATAAAATACAAGTCAAAGTACATTTAGAAATCACTACTTTCTTTTTTTATTTGTGTTTTCCATACTGTCCCAACTTTTTCTGATTTGGGGTTGTAGAATGCATACACATATGTACATCATTTGGGAAAAACATGGTAGTTGTCAAGGAAAAGAATCCTCCTGTAGAGCCTACATCCTATTTTGTATCCAATTGTTCTCCAGCTGTCTTCATCATTCTGTTTTCACTACTGCCACCTAAAAAGAGGCAAAAATTGTCTCACGTTACTATTTTACATAACGTAGGTTGGAATTTGATGTAAACAACATTACAAATGTTTAAACCTATTTTTAGTAGAGTTCAATGTAGTCATGGTACAATGCCGATAAATCTCCAGTAATAGAACTTTTGCTCCATTGATTTGAAAACATTTGGGGCTGGAGCCCAAAAAGCCGCCCCCTCCCTGCGCCCCTGGTCACAATCATGTCAGAATCGATCATATAGAGTAAAAACGTTTATCAATGCATTTACAACAAACGTGTCTCTAACAAAGTTCTTACAATAGCCATGCATCATATACACATCATTTATATTGCCATGTGAATTTCTAAGTAAAACTGTGTTGTCTTTGTCCTGATTTCCATTTGGAAATATTGTGAAAGAAAAAATGCTGACCTGTGAGTTTCGGTGAGTCGAGACCTGTTTTATACAGTGATAGGATTGGGACATAATGTCTGTTAAGTTATCACAATCAGTGTAGTTCAGCATGTTGGCATTGGGTATTGTAACTGAGGGCATGTTTACGTGCTGATGTTAGCTCAAAGTGCTGCTGGGCCTACAAAAAGAGCAGCCTCACAGAGCTGCTGTAAACTCATGTTATCTTTCCCTTCAGAAAAATAAATCCTTACCTTCACATATAAATGGCTGTGGTCTTATCCCTGTCATAACACTGTAGCAAAGTTAAAAAGGAAATTCATTGATCTTGCTAAGATGCAGCCCGAGCAAGAAGACATAAATGTGCACATGGTAAACACTTCAAGTGTGATGCCACTTTAATCCAAGTAGTGTCTGTGTAACATGACTACTGAGATCAGTGATGCTGAGAAATAGGAGGCATGTACAGTCAACATTTGCAAAAATTACAAATCATAAAGCCAATGCAATAAAACTATTGCAGACACTGTAAGACAAAAAATGACTAACATCTGAACTGTCTCTGTTGTATTGAAATTATTTTAATTTATTGCATTTGTGTGGACATATACATGTAAAATGGTTTCTTCAAACCATTACTTATACATAATTGCATGTTGCAAACATAAAACAAAACAAAGATTAACATTTTAAAAGACAATAAAAACTGCCTATTTTGTATCTATAAAACCTGTATTATTTAACACACATTACACATGTTATCTCTAAGCCTAAAATCACACATCTATTTACAAATATCCCATCTTCACTCTATCTTGCTGGTCGGTTACATACACTGTCCTCACTCAAACAAATATCAAGTCCACACACAAACACACAGCTTACAGGTATGAAGTCACAACACACGCACGCACGCACGCACGCACGCACGCACGCACGCACGCACGCACGCACGCACACACACACACACACACACCTGTCAGTTCATTTTTGAGTGTGAATATCTATGACAAAACAGCACATGTGCATGAATGTGTGTATGTTCAAAATTACTAAACTATACACACATAAAAACTAAACATCCTCATACACACACAAAAACAGAAATGTCTGAGAGGTAGCCTACTCTGCAGGATAATATATATTATAATACATATTTCTTTTATTTGCTAAATACATTTACAAATAGGAGGAATATATCTTCTGCATTTAACCCATTGTAACTAATTAGGAGCAGTGGGCAGCCATAGTCCGGCGCTGGGGACCAACTCCAGTTGTAATGCCAGTACTTAGGGCAATGGCAGGAGTTACTTAGCATGTATGTCTTTATGGGGGGAGGGGAGGTCTGGATTGGGGATCAAACCCAGTATAGTGCCTACTTACTGTGCCACCAGTCCACTGCCACTTACTGCATACATCATGCTAAAACAGTTTAATATGGACCTTCTGAGATTCCTTTTTAACATATTTCATTTGTCGAAACTATTCCTTCACATTATCAAATGGCGTGCATTAGTATAGCAGCAAATGAGCATTTTAAGTAGTTTGACATTTTGGGAAATATGCTTAATTGCTTTCTTGCCAAGAGTTAGACAATATACCTCTCTCACGTCTAGCAGCCAGTTAGCTTAGCTTAGCATAAAGACTGAAAACAGAGGGAAACAGCTAGCTAGCTAGGTTGTGTAGGTTGCCAGGCAACCAGCCAAGACTCCAGGAAGTCACTGCTCCTGATTATCGTCTAATTATCAGTTTAACACGTTTTAACACCACAGATGCTGGTGGATTTTGGACTTTGTTTGTACTATGTTTTCAATCTGTATGCTAAGCTAAGCTAAGCTAAGAGTCTCCTGGCTCCGGCTGAGAGTGGTATTGTATTCTATCAGAATAAAACTAAACGAGCAAAGTACTGCTTTAATACTATGCACTTAGCATGCATAAAATACAGTATATTCAAATGTTTTCTAAATACATTTTTAAACCTTTTTTCTGTACCATTAAAAAAATAAATTCTCTGAGATAAAATGTATGACATACCATTTATGTGTATCAATGAACATCTTACAACCTATGTTGTAAACTGATAATAAATCAGGTAATTCTTGTTTTTAAACAGTCAAATTCTAGATTCATTAACATTCTCCTTAACACTTAACACTATATGTTACAGAAGTTTGTAGAGATGCATGGTCTGAAATGTGGTAAAAATGTACATTTAAATTCTACCTCCAATTTTTTTAAAGATTATTTTTTTGGGTATTTTAGGCCTTTAATTCCACAGGACAGATAAAGAAAGGGGAGAGATAGAGGGAATGACATGCAGCAAAGGCCCACAGGTCGGAGTCGAACCCGTGGCCGCTGCGTTGAGGAGTAACCTTCTATATATGTGCTCTTGCTCTACCAACTGAGCTAACTCGGCCACAAATTCCACTTTTAATATTATATTTCGATTTTTTAAACTGTTTTTTAGGCTACACATTTTTTGTGTCACATACAGAAAACATCGCCTCACTATACGCTAGCTGCCGCTAATACTACAATTCATAATGTGAATGTATTGCATGAACATAGGAAGGTTCTTATCCAACCCTTTTTACACTATGAATTAATATCCTTACATCTCTTCTATTACCACTTGTGTGCTTCCAACCGTACAATGAAAGACAAAGACAGAATTGATTAGATTATTAAATACATACCGGTAAATAACATCAACAAATAAATAAATAACATAAAAAGCAAAAACAAACAAAAACATTCCTCTTTTACAAATAACCAAGAACAAAAGCAAAAGGAAAGTTGACTTAAATATCAGAAAAAAGAATGAAAACATTCCATTATCTGAGAACAAGTGAAGCTTTAAGAGTCTTGTGCAATAAACTGTCAGAACAAACCATAAACTCATCTGCTGTTATCAGCTGACAAGTCGAGAACAGAGAAGTGACTGTTGCACAATTCTTCATGTGGGCTAACGGTTAAAAGGTTAAATGAATAGACAGAGGGTGTAGAAGGAATTTTCTGGAACAATATAGAAAGGGCTGAGTCCATGTAGGTGGCCTTGAAGCCCTTCAGGAGTAGATGGTGATGACCTCACGTCCACCTCCACGCACCAGGAGGACCCGATTGAGACCTTCAGTGAGCACCTCAAGGAACTCCATGTCTGAGAGGCAATCCCAGTGAAGGAATGTAGTTTCCTTACATGACATAAACATGTTAGCTGTTGAGTTAAACCATTTATTCATTACTTTGACCTTATACCTTTTAACTCCACTACATTTATTTTACAGCTTTACTTTGTTACTTTGCATATAAAAAAATGACACCGTCATTTTCATCATAAAGCAGCAAAGATTAAAGTCCCAAAAATGAAAACAGATATTTGTAGCAGAACTGTGTTTTTTCTGCCTTTCTGCCCCATTAATCATCTTGTGACCCCTGAGATTTATCTTGTGACACTTGGGAGGGGGGCAAGTCTAACTGGATTAGATACCATTAAGACTAAATTATCTGTATATAAAGTATTTAAAACTAGCTTCACCTTAACTTGCTACAACAATATTTATGTTTTTAAGCTGCCTTGCTGCACAAATAATTTCATCTGCAGTATGTCATATATATGATGTAGGATACAGTTTTCATTGCCCACGCGATTCTTGGGTGGTCCAGGCATGTTGAGCAGGACAAGTTTTGCTTCCTTGGACTTCTTTGTGATAACCTCATTAAGCCGCATCGCTGTGTGCATGCGCCTCACGTCGACCTGGCTCCTAATGCAAGAAACAGTAGGCCACATAGGGTTTACGAATCCTTCTGTCTCTGCTCAGCCCACTCAATACGTATGGCTACACAATGTTAGTACTTACAAGTTCTCCCATTCCCTGCAGCAGCATGTAAGGGGGGGAAATAATTATGATGAATTATAAACAGGATACGTACTCACACAGGAAGCTGTATTTGTTTGTGGTTTAAGTTCAAAGTTTTGTCACGTGCAGAAACACAATGTATCTCTTTCAACCCTGGAACGTAGGTCGATATACACAAATATATACCACTGATCCATGTCCCTGTGTGCATGTCATGTGTCCATAGACAGTTAGAGAAATGGACCAACAGATCCCGTTGCTCTGGACGGAGACCAGTGAAGTCTATTAGAAGCACTTTTCCGGTGAGGCTCAAGCGTTACTGCACAGCTGAAAACTGAGCTTGCCGAAGTAGATGTGACGTGACCAACGTGTCTGAAAGTTGTAAGTCTTCTGGTAGCTGTACCAAGAGAAATCTCAATCATTCCCAATCTTGCAGAGATGGAGAGCGTAGGTATATGTAAGGAGATAACATAGGCACAGGCTAATTATTGCTAACTAAATGCTAGTTAACATTAGTAATTCAACTTAAACAGCTAATGTAAGTCCAAACTGCCTGCGAGCTTCTCCTGTACTATACGGTAATTCCTCTACTATGCAACAGTAAGTCGCGTGGTTATGACACAATCGTTTTTATAAAAACGTCTGCTACGGAGCCATAACGTGAGTGACAAGGTAATGGATCCTTTTATACATTGTCGAGTTTCTTTAGAAATAAACAATGGACAAATAAAGTCTTTAAACGCTTCAGATGTAAAGTTATTGGCTGTCAAAGTGACGCCAAAATGAATGGCAGTCAATGGAATGCTAATGGCGGGTGAGAGTCAAGTAGCATCAAAATGGCGCCATAGGAGCTACGCGTTGTGGGCAGAAGCTTACCCCCCTTGCATGTCTTGTCTGCTTCCTGTGCTGGAAGCTGAGTGAAACTGACAGGTCACTCACGGCTTCATGTTGAAGAGGTCTTTGCCCGCCTCCGGGTTGGCGGCTAAAAGGGTCTTCCCCTTGTCTGCACCCTTGTTGTCCATCCAGGTCGCAGCACCCCCTGCAGGCGCAGTGGGAGACGTTGGGCTAGTTGGTGTGGAGGCGTTCTTACTGTGAATCAGCTGAACCTGTTTTGGGTTGGAGACAGCCACAGACTAATAGAGGGACACCGTGACATGACAGTGAAAGAGAGAAAAGAGACACTTGTCAGTGTAGGTGAAACTTGCTATGATAGCTGCTCTCGTAATGAAATAAAACATAATAGCACAAACAGAAGATTCTGCCCAAGCCAGAGTACAGACGGACGACAGGTTTGGAGGGAACGAGGACAGAGGTACTGTACATTGAAAGTTATTCTCCTGAAGGCCATGGAAGCATTACCTCATCTTCTGGTTGTTCTGCCACGCTTGCTCCTTCATCAGTGCTGTGATGTGAGCTCAAGGCAGACGGGTTTTTGCGCCGAATGGACCCACGGGATGAATCCGTAATGCTCTGAATCTATAGTTATAAACAAGTAAGGAAATGTATTTGGTTCAATTTGTAATTTCACTCATGAAAGCTGATATAAGGAGCGCACAGTGATAATGAAAATGTCAACATTAATCTCATGTTTATCAGGCTCCTATGCTGACTAAAATTTCAGGATGTTCCATTTAATTTAGTTATCAAGGTTTTTCCAGTTAGGTATAGTACAAACTTTTCTGGTTTACCTCTCTTTCCTTCTCATTCTTGGTCAGATGCATCTGTTTGAGGATCTGTGATCGTTGCTCCATTACCAGTGTCTTCTCATAGGTGTAGGCTGAGATATCATTGTCAAGCTTTAAAGCGAAAAAGATATTTTTCATTTATCATACAGTTGTCAAGTACTGAAACAGAAGTCATGTTATGGAAGAAAGTTTGGTTCTATGGATAAAAACTAGGTTTATCTCAGAACTATTTTCAACAAAGTTTCCAAAACAAAAATCCTCTTCTCTGGGATCCTCTAGTTTGGGAACTCAGATTATGTGTCAGACAAGTCTCTCACCATCTCCACCACTTCCACCGCAGCATCGATGCGCAAGTGATAGAGGAAGGTGATGAGGTCTTTCTTCATCTGGATACTATTGTCATCCATCTGAGCTACAGTGAAAATGCGCATCTTGCACTTCCTCCACACCTACGGGACAAACAGGAACGTTGACAGATAATGAACAAAATGTTCTCAGTGTTCTGTTTAACCCTCTACACTGCGTCCTTTGTAATTTGTGTTCATCATTTAGTTTTTTTCTCATCATATTAAAACTTCAAATGTAAAGAATATGTCAGTGTCTTGTTTCCTACCTTATGCTGCCGCAGCAGGAAGGGCAGGAGCATCAACATGCCTCCATCATGGACAATCCACCACACATCTATGTAGCCTTCAGTGAAGCGCTCTCCATTGGACGGGTAGCTGGAGATATTTTTAGGAACCAACAAGGCCAGACTAGCTACAGTTGTCTCTCTAACCACCTCTGCAGAGGGAGAGAATGGATGTCTTATTAAATATAATGAAAGCCCTGGGAAAGGGTTACCTCACTTTGTTTAATTCATCCCATTAGACAGTAATGGAGGTATTTCTCTGGTGATGGTGTTAATTGCACATAAATAAAAAACAGTCATAAGTTCTAGAGCCCGAACAATACTGAATTATAGAGGCCGATACTGATCCTATTTGAGAGTTTAAAAAATTGATAGATATATCAGTAAATATTCTTTTGTTTAAATATAAAACCATAAATAACAAAAACAAATATTCCTTATAAGGAACCCTTAAATTTGGTTTTTAAAGAAATTAAGAATCATGACCAAGATATGAACCGAATGGGACATCTTACAGTAAAAATGAAAAATTGACCTTCACCTTAAACCCTTGATAAAGGATGAAGAAAATGGCCCAAAAAAGAATATTTGGGCAGGCTAATCAGAGGGGAACTGATCACAGATATTTTCTAGAGAATGACAGATTGATAGAATATCTATTAACTTGGATAGCTGTAACCATTGTAGGGTTAAAGTTTTTTCTGAACAGACCGCTTTTTTTTTTTCATATATGCTCAATGATCAGGATAATCAGATGTTGAATAGATTAGGAATCACATAAAACTAACATTTATTTAAGGTCCTATGACATTAAAATGTCACTTTTTTGACATTAATATGAGTTCTCCTAGCCTGCCTATGGTCCCCCAGTGGCTAGAAATGGCGATATGTGTAAACCTAATTCAAATACAGTATTAGGGGACCACTAAGGCCTATATAAAAGCATCCAAAAAGCAGCATATCATAGGACCTTTAACTATTATCTAAGACATTTATTATGTTATTTATATTGTTTCAGACTTACCAATAAAGTTCCTGAATTGCTGGTGGTACTCAGGCTGTTTCCAGTTTCGGGGCCAGCTGACCAACACAGTGTTGTGCTTCAGACCTCCCAGTCCTCCAACCTGGATCAGGTGGGACGTCCCATCTCTCAGATTGGAGGAGATGACCACCTGAGAGAAGCCCTTCACCTTCTCTGTCTCCATTAACTTACGCAACGACTACAAATACACAGAGACAGGAAGACAGCTGTTAGTGTCTGTGAAAACTGTGTTGAGAGTTTAGTGATACTAATCCACTGTGTTTATGTATCAAAAGTCAAAGTGTATGTGTTAGAGATTAGAGGAGGAACCTGATCTGCTCTCTGGGCCTCAGTGTAGTTGTCGAGGAAGGTTCCTTGAATTGAGGTGCCAACGATGGTCAGACCTTTCCCTGCTTTCAGCTGATTGGCCAGAGAGAGTAGACGAGGCTGCTCTACATTTTGCTCAGCATCCACGCTCACCAGAACCAGGATCTGAGGCCTGACAAAAAAAAAGAAAGTAAATGACTCATCTCAGTTAGGTTAAGACATTATTATTTTTATTATTATCAATTATTTTAGTATTCTGGATTCAACGGTTACAGTTGAATCCAACAGTTAAGTTGAAGATGCATGGACTGACCTCCAGTTCTTGGTGTGTGGCGGTCCCTCCTCCAGCCTCATGAGAGCGAAGCGTGCAGCACTGAGAGAAATGCCACGTATCCCGTCACCCCACTCCTTCTCCGCTCTGTGACACAGCACATTAGGAGTACTTTCATTTTTGGTATCACTTTGAAGTATATTTTGATGCTAATACATTTTCACTTTAACTTAAAGCTTAGTGCGTAGTTTCTGTCGCCCCCATGACGAATTCTAATTTGCACGTCCACATGATACAAGCCTTCCGTGAATGCGCACGCGCCCCCGCCCCTCCTCCACACAGTTGCTAGTAGCCAAGGAGGACGCGAAAGTCACCGGACGACACAATCTTCTGAACATAGCCATACTGAGAAATACAAAGAGAGTTTTGTGGAGCTGAAAGTCTTAATTAGTTTTGTAGCAATAATTTTAATAAATTTTGTTTTTTATTTATTAATATCAAAAAGTTACGCACTAAAGCTTTAAGTAAAAAATTTAATGCAGTATTTGTACACTGTAGTATTGTTACTTTCACTTAAATAAAAGATCTGAAAACTTCTTCCACCACTGTGATTACTTACCCGCAGAACTCAATGTATTTGTAGATGCAGGTGGCGATACCCATGGCGATTATGGCGTAATACCAGGAACAGATGAACATGAGCGACAGGCACAGGCTCATACCCAAGAAAGACAGAGCCCTGCAGAAGACAGGACATCACACGTTTGGTCTAACGGGGAATTTCTACACCGCTGGCTGGAACACAGCAATGACCACAGCTTGTAGATAGAAATGTTTGTATTTAGTCTGGTGGTCATGCTGGATTACAGATAGACAGGCTTCAGCTTTCCAAGGTGATTTGTGCACACAGCACAAGTTAATGTTGTCATCTCACAGGTGCCTTCTGTAACTATGTTAACATGTCAAATGCAGGCATTGCAGTAGGCACCCTAATCCACCTTCACTGGCTCCCAATCAAGTCCTGCATTAAATATAAAATCCTCCTCCTCACCTACAAATCCCTCCATGCTCTGGCCCCAAAGTACCTCTCCGACCTCCTCCATTAATACACCCCACCCTTAAACCTCTGGTCCACAGACTCTGGCCTGCTGTCCATTTCCCACACCAGACTCCAGTGTTGCAGCCCTGACCCTCTGGAACACCCTCCCTGCAGATGTCTGCAATGCTTCATCCCTGGACACACCATCTGTTCACCACAGCCTACAACCTCCCTTAGCTCTGTTTCCCCAGTTGTTATTCTTCTCTCTCTTCTGTCTCAGACTGTGTTGTAAGTATTGTCAACTTTGTAAATTCGATGTTGTCCTTGGGTTTCGTGAAATGTGCTACATAAATATAAATTATTATTATACTGTATGTATATGTTTCATTTTTTAACACACAAACTCACCAGTGGTAGAACTTAAAGCGCGGCCTCCAGTTTGGCGTCCTCAGTAAAGTCTGCAGGGCACAGGCAAGATTGACAAACATGTAGCACATCAAGAAGAACCTAAAGAGAGGAAGAGAGAACAATAAAAAAGACATGTGAGACAGAAATAAGGTTCCTAACTACAGCAGGCCTGCACTGAACATGTGTGTGTGTGCGTGATGTTAAAATGTACTCACATAGAGAGGATGGGTGCAACTGCATCCAGTGAGGCAATGATGATGCCAATCTCACAGATGCTAGCTGTGAGCAGAAGGGCCCAGGTGGGCTCTCCGTTGGCCTTGCCGTGCCCAAACACCTGCAGCAACATAAAAGGATTAAATTAAATCACATTTCATAGCACCTTCTTGGACATGAAGTGCTATACCTGTGGTATGGGACTTTATCATGTTTGTTTCTGCAGCCTAATGATACAGCAAATGCACATGCCTCCATAAAAGTTCTGGCTGTCTGAGAAGTCTGAAACACTTTTTCTTCTTTTATCATAAAGATGCATTTGAATGCTACATGTGTACACACTCTAAGAAATGGGATGATGCCGTCTCGAGAGATGGCCTGTAGGAGACGTGGTGCTCCAGTCAGACTCTGGAGTCCCGCTCCGCAAGTGGAAAAGAAGGAGCCAAACACAA
Source organism: Gymnocephalus cernua (assembly GCA_023631565.1). Lineage (NCBI taxonomy): Eukaryota > Metazoa > Chordata > Actinopteri > Perciformes > Percidae > Gymnocephalus > Gymnocephalus cernua. Next base: position 8,491,768 of record CM042433.1, on the reverse strand, counting down.
TGACCCATGGAGACGGCCATGCCAGAGTCCCAATCACCAGGTTGCCATTGACCCCTTCACCAAACCTGTGGAGAAAGGTTAAGTCAAAATACTCAGAAGCTCTAACACACATTGAGTTGTTCACAATTCATTCAGATAAACTATGTCTATTTAATGTTTGTTTTTTTAAAGAATATTTTTGCGTATTTTAGGCCTTTATTTGATAGGACAGCTGAAGAAATGAAAGGGGAGAGAGAGGGGGAATGACATGCAGCAAAGGGCCACAGGTCGGAATTCAACCCAGTGCAAAGACCGATCTTCTGCACGCTCAACTAGATGAACTACCCAGGCTACCTGGAACTATTTCATGTTTTTAAACTGATATATAACTGGATATATGGCCGTTTGCTAAGCCTGCATGTCAAGGGATGGTTGGCGCACTGCAAACAAAAGGCTGGGCAGATTAACCACTCGAAATTCTTAGCTAAGTAATTTTCGAAACAATGGGTCTTTGATTTTAGACAAAGGGGAACACAAAAGCAGGCTTCCCATTTCTAGCTGGTGAGAGTCGATTTTGTTGCCAGAAATCACTCCTGTCAGTTTTCTAGCAGCTATTTATCAGTTTCAGCTAGGGAACATTAGCTTCACAGGTTGGTTAAAAACACAATCTCCAGCTAACCTTTTAATGTTGTCAGCTGACTCCTTTTAAAACAAGAACCCAAAGACTCCTTAAATATGCATTATTATGGCTACATACATGATATCGTGCTATAAAGCTGCATGTCCTGGGCAAAAAGTTAGCATCCACACCAGTTGATGATCCATGTTGAAGACATAACTATATTTTGGCTGCTTAGTTTATACAAGCAAGAAAAAGCTTAGATGTATGCTTTATTGTTAATACTTCCAATATTTATGGGTATGGCGTGGGTAGAAAAAAGAAACCACCGTCCAACCTAGTCTTTGGATCTCTCTGACTACAGCCCATACATTGCTACAGCCTCATGAACACACGTAGAGAACTCCAACACTTGACTTAGCTACGGTTCCTAAGCTATGATTGGTCTATCCATGTTTGGCGGTGGGATTTAGCAAATGATCAATTCTTTTGTTTGACATTATTGAATATGGACTTTGATCAAAATAAATAATACATAATCAAAAAAACTAATAATGTATAATAATAATAATAATAATAATAATAATATTTAATAATAATAATATGAATCAATATATTTACAGAAATCTTAATAATTACACTCACTTGTCCCTTAGGACTACTCCTTCTATACAGGCACCAAACAGCACCACGCTGGACATGTCTGGGGTATAGCTGTTAAGAAATGTATTATTGGTAATATTTAATACAAATATTACAATACCATGAAAAAGGCTATACAACCCCAAATCAGAAAAAGTTGGGACAGTATGGAAAACAAATAAAAAAAGAAAGTAGTGATTTCTAAATGTACTTTGACTTGTATTTCATTGCAGACAATACAACAGCACATAATTTAATGTGTTCCTCATGATTTTTATTGTTGTTTTTTTTCCAAAAAACAAAATTCCTATTTTGGTTCTTGCAACACATTTAAAAAAAAGTTGGAACAGTAAAGCATTTACCACTTTGTAATGTTGCCATTCCTTTTCCTTTTCCCTCTTCCAACACTTAAAAGACGTTTAGGGACTGAAGACACCAATGTTGTTTTGCATTATCTTGTTGAAATATGCATGGACGTCCCTGGAAAAGATATCTTCTTGAAGGCGGCATATTGTGCTCCAAAATCTCTATGTACTTTTCAGCATTAATGGTGCCATCACAGAAGTGCAAGTTACCTTTGCCAAGGGCACTGACACAACCCCATACCATGACAGACCCTGGCTTTTGGACTTGTTGCTGGTAACAGTCTGGATGAACCTTTTCTTCTTTGGTCCGGAGCACACAGCGTCCATTTCTCCCCAAAAATACCTGAAATACTGATTCATCTGACCACAGTACACGTTTCCACTGTGTGATGGTCCATCCCAGATGCCTCCGAGCCCAGAGAAGTCGACGGCGCTTCTGGACACTGTTAACATAGGGCTTCCTTTTGGCACAGTACAGTTTTAACTGGCATTTGTGGCTGTAACTACGTATTGTGGTACTTGACAAAGGTTTGCCAAAGTAGTCCTGAGCCCATGTGGTGATATCGCTTATAGATGAATGACAATTCTTGATGAAGTGCCGCCTGAGGGATCGGAGATCACGGTTGTTCAGCTTAGGCTTGCGCCCTTGTCCTTTACGCACTGAAATTCCTCCTCATTCCTTGAATTTTTTAATTATGTTATGCACTGTTGAAGGTGAAATAAGCAAATGTCTTCCTATCTTTCTTTGAGGAACATTGTTTTTAAATATTTCAATACTTTTCTCACATATTTGTTGACAAACTGGCGATCCTCGGCCCATCTTTGCTCCTAAAGGACTAGACCTTTCTTGGATGCTGCTTTTGTACCAAATCATAATTACAATCACCTGTTGACATCACCTGTTTCAAATCACATCATTATTTAACCAATTTACCTGATTACTAGCCCTAAATTGCTCCTGTCCCAACCTTTTTTGGAATGTGTTGCAGGTCTGAATGACAGGAAAGGATGTATATTTACAAATGAAATTAAGTTGACCAGACAAAACATGAAATATTTTGTGTTCACATTGTCTGCAATGAAATACAAGTCAAAGTACATTTAGAAATCACTACTTTCTTTTTTTATTTGTGTTTTTCATACTGTCCCAACTTTTTCTGATTTGGGGTTGTAGAAAAGTCCTCAATCAGCACTTTCATATATACACAGTTTCTTTTTATAATGACCTTGGCTCAGTGAAGGATACACACAATAGATGTGGTGGTGATGGCTGCAATCGTGCCGATGGGTATCGACTTCTGAGCATCACGCAAGTCTCCAGAGCGGTTGGAGCCTGCCATGATACCTGTGAGTGGAGCAAGATGAAATAATCATTGGTTATACACCTGTATAGGGAGTTACTATTATTTTTCTTTCTCTCTAGTTTATCCACTGGAGTCATTTCACCTGAATCACAATAATTAAGTTTTCAGCATGGACATATCTGGTTTCGGAAAGATGATACAGCTGTAAAATGTACTCTCTAACTATCTCTTCAGTCTCAATTCACTTTTGGAATAGATTATATGTGAATGTAGAAAATGTACAGTGTTGATGTTTGGCATCTAGGCTCTGACCTTGTCTCCCCAAACGGAACAGCAAAAGCAGCACAACAGGGAGTGGGGAGTGACAATAATAACTTCCCCCATGCTCCTAAACTGCACAAAGTGATTGATTGGGGGCAGCAGAAACAAATTGTAAACACAACATCGACATATTATCACCTTAAAAAGTTGATTTGGCAAACTTGTTAGTTCTTGTTATTAACACTTCCAGTAGACACATAGTAACATTCATTTAGAGTCAACATTTTGGCCACCTGATGAAGTACAATCATCTCTCTTCTTTGAAGAATAACATCTATCTCTTTAGCTGCAAAATGCTCGACTTCACTGAAAACAGCTCCTTGTCTGCATCTAAGAATGACACTGATTAAGGTCTTTTCAGTAATTAAAGTGGAACAAAAAAACGAAACAAGAGGTTTAAAAGACCCTGAAATACTGAGTTAAGTTAGATAATTGTTAGTTGGTTCATCACTACCTCTATCACATTTGATTAATTTTTAATATAAAAACATACACTCACCTAAAGGATTATTAGGAACACCTGTTAAATTTCTCATTAATGCAATTATATAATCAACCAATCGCATGGCAGCTGCTTCAATCCATTTAGGGGTGTGGTCCAGGTCTAGACAATCTCCTGAACTCCAAACTGAATGTCAGAATGGGAAAGAAAGGTGATCTAAGCAATTTTGAGCGTAGCATGGTTGTTAGTGCCAGACGGGCTGGTCTGAGTATTTCCCAATATGCTCAGTTACTGGGATTTTCACGCACAACCATTTCTAGGGTTTACAAGGAATGGTCTGAAAAAGGAAAAACATTGAGTATGCAGCAGTCCTCTGGGCAAAAATGCCTTGTTGATGCTAGAGGTCAGAGGAGAATGGGCCGACTGATTCAAGCTGATAGAAGATCAACTTTGACTCAAATAACCACTCGTTACAACCGAGGTATGCAGCAAAGCATTCGTGAAGCCACAACACGAACAACCATGAGGCGGATGGGCTACACCAGCAGAAGACCCCACCGGGTACCACTCATCTCCACTAAAAATAGGAAAATGAGGCTACAACTTGCACAAGCTCACCAAAATTGGACAGTTGAAGACTGTAAAAATGTTGCTTGGTCTGATGAGTCTTGATTTCTGTTGAGACATTCAGATTGTAGAGTCAGAATTTGACATAAACAGAATCAGAACATGGGTCCGTCATGCCTTGTTACCACTGGGCAAGCTGGTAGTGGTGGTGTAATGGTGTGGGGATGTTTTCTTGGCACACTTACGGCCCCTTAGTACCAATTGGGCATTGTTTAAATGCCACAGCCTACCTGAGCATTGTTTCTGACCATGTCCATCCCTTTATGACCACCATGTACCCATCCTCTGATGGCTACTTCCAGCAGGATAATGCACCATGTCACAAAGCTTTAATCATTTCAAATTGGTTTCTTGAACATGACAGTGAGTTCACTTTACTAAAATGGCCCCCACAGTCACCAGATCTCAAACCAATAGAGCATCTTTGGGATGTGGTGGAACGGGAGCTTCGTGCCCTGGATGTGCATCCCACAAATCTCCATCAACTGCAAGATGCTATCCTATCAATATGGGCCAACATTTCTAAAGAATGCTTCCAGCACCTTGTTGAATCAATTTCACAAAGAATTAAGGCAGTTCTGAAGGCGAAATGGGGTCAAATGCAGTATTAGTAGGGTGTTCCTAATAATCCTTTAGGTGAGTGTAGATTAGAGCAGCTTGAAAACTCGTATAAGGACAGCCCCTCAACCAGGAGAGGACCTCTTCTGCCTTCAGACGTCTCTTCATTGGGCCTTTCTGCTGCTAACCTGTGACAGATGGGAAGTATATCCCAACAAGCAGGGTGAAGAAGCTGGTGATGTCAGCCAGGACGTAGCGGTTGGAGCCGGTTGCAGGACTGTCTGGATCTGCTTCTGATGCAACCCCACGCTTCTCCAGGAACATCCCTTTTTCCAGGTAGTTACCAAACAGGTTCTCTATAAGACCGAGGAGCATTTAAATGAGCATGTGAGGTGGATTGATCCTCATACCGATGATGATGGTATTATTGATAAGGCATCTCTTACCTGCCAGGATGCCACTAGTGACCCCTGGGATGCCCTGTATTTCTTTAACGTTGTTGTTGGTAAAGTATTCGTCACAAGTGGCATTGAGATTCTCAGAATCACAGAAGGACATCCACAGTTTGGTGGTGACGGTTTCATTGTCTATTTCGATGACCTTTGCACAGACGTCATATCCTTTCGAAGTGAGAGTTCGATTTCCCAGGAGGCAGACGCTGTAAAGTAAGTCAAGACATCAGCGTCACATACTCGGATCATCGGCGGGGACTTTGACCAGTGAATGAACGAGTCACTTACGGGAATACAGGAGGGTCAATGGCGGTCTTGATGACTCCGCCATAGACAGCCATGATGGAGAGGATGACACAGGCCAGGAAGACCAGCGCTAGCTTGTTGACATATTTGACCCCCACAAACACCACCAGGGCCATGAAGCTCAGTACAATGGTGCCGTACACCCGCATGTTGTTGAGGAGAGCAGCCTCTGCCTCCTGCCCCTCAAGGCCCTCAATCTTAAAGATGGCTGCCTGAGGAACAATATAAATCTGAAAGAATGGAAAGATGGAGGGAGAAAAGTGGAGGCAGAGGAAGGGAGGAATTACACCAATGTGTGGTGGAGTATGGTTGGTATGATATGGTTTTTCAATACAATGAGTAGATGTTCTTGTTACAATGGTATGCTGTGTTGTAATAATGACAACATCAGATTTTATTTTTAACAATGCCAGTGCTGCTTGATGGGTTTATTGGGAATAAATTAATGTTGCATATATTCTTTTAGTGTCCCTGTAGTCATACAAGTATGACAGCAGCATACACAACAACAGGACTAATTAGTGATTAGTTCGTGTGTGCTTTTCCTGTTATGACATGTCAAAATGTGTGAGGTGAAAAAGGCCTATATAGGCAATATATAATGCTGTATAGACAATGTGCAAAACAATAATAATGTGAGTTATTTATAATTAAGGCTACTTACCAGCAGAATTTCAATACAGCCAAGAATGTACATGGCACCTGCAAAAGTGGTGCCTAAGTAGAAGCAGATCCCAACAGCTCCACCAAACTCAGGCCCCAGAGAGCGAGAGATCATATAATATGAACCTCCAGCTGGGCGTCACAAACACAGAAGAGTCAGTGCATTGTTTTGTCACACACAAACACAGTAATATATCCCCTCAGATATCCATTCACCTGGTACGACTCCATTTGTTGCGATGGCACTCATGGAGATGGCTGTGAGCATTGTCTGAAAAAAGCAGCACACAACAGAGGAGGGTTAGAGGACTCTTTGTCTGGGATGAAGCCTGACATCTGTCCTTCCTCTCTTACTATCTCCGCTATTCTGGCTTAGCGCCACCCAGAACGTTTGTAACAAGCCAGAGCATTTTTTCCCCTATCCCAAAATAGATAGGCGCTGTAGCCAGACTATATTTCATTGCTGACACAGTGCTGTGGAGATACGTCTGGCAATGCAAGACTAAGGGACTTTGAGAGGCAGCAGGTGGGCACCTCAAATTTAATATGACCAACAGCAAGGCCTTGATGAACTGAGGGAGAAGGCAGATAAAAACATCCAACAGCACAAGAGTCTAACTCAACTGCTCATGTTGAATTGTTCATCGCAGGGATGCCTATGTGACTAGTTAGGCACAAACTGATAACATTTACTAAATGAAGCTCAGCGCAAATTCTTTCAGGAAGACGTCATTAACCTAATCAGTACTCTTTCTCCGTAAATCAAATCAGCTGTTTTGAAGCGATACTTTCACTTAAACCAATCAGTCATGACCACGGAATTCAAGGACCAATCACAGCACTACAGCTCTGCTTAAATATGTTCTCCTTTGCTGTTCAGTTCGTTTCAGGAAAAGCGCTCAACCCTCCACCTCCCCTGCTGCCTCCAATCTTCATGATTCTCCCGGATGGCCATTCTGTTGCCTCGTCGGTCTGGTGGGATATGTTTCCTATTCTCTACCCCTTTAAAAAATATTAATTTGATGGAGTCTAATCTCCAAAAGACTCATACATTTTTGTCATGCAGTTGTATAATAAATATTGTTCTTTTGCATATCTGCAAACAAAGTCTCTCCTGATTGAAATACTATACCAATACTTTTGTTGAGTAACCTTTTAAGGTACCTGTACAATAATATAAGATTCCATCCAATAGAAGATTGAAAATAACCATTTTTAGCATTTCTACATTGTTGACTCCTACATTTTAGACTAAATTCTAGCATTTTAATAATCACCTTTGAGGCATGTTTGGGGTTAGCTCCTGACTATTGAGTTGGTTGTTAATGAAGCAGAAAATGACAGATTCCAACAGAGGAATGGTGTTGGTGGTGGTGGTGGGGTGTTAGTGGGTTTGTTGGCAGACCGCCTTATGCCAGGATTTACTATGTCACCTTCAGCATCTGTGCAATGCAAATTATAATTATTTAGCCTGTTATATATTATTACAGCTTGTAGTTTAATCACATACTACCCAAATTGGTTATGTGTGTGCTGAGGAGCCCCTTTAGATTGTTGTCCTGCATTCAATTTAACAGACATATTTAATGTAACATCTGTTTTCTGTGCGGTCACACAGCGGTTATTTACAGAGATAGGTCTTGTTCCACAACAGCAGTTTTACTCACTGTGGAGCAACACATGAAGACAATTACAAAGGAGCCTAAAACGCCTCCAATCCCGACCATCCAGGTCATCCGCAGGAAGAGGATCACACCAAAAATGTTCTGGATACACGGTAAGTACACACCCATCAGAGTGCCCAGCTGTGGAGCCTGAGAACACAAACATGGAAAGTGATTAGCCAAGTTGTAGCGTCTTAGTTTTCAGTCTTTCATCTTACTTTCCATGTGAATGGATTAAAATAGGGGTTGTCAGGAGTTCACCTTGTTGTTCAGTCTCCTTAAATCTATTCTGCCTTTTAAATTCATGAAATGACGTAAAACTGCACATTAGAAAGAAAGGGCTTGATTCTTTTCAAACACAGAGATTGTAATCCTGAGGAGAAGATAACAAGCCCTGTGTTCATTTGTTCATCTGTGTTTATTTCCCCTAAGTAACCTCTCTGCAGAGAAGTGGGAAAATAAATCTTTATTGTTTTTTTCCCCTCATTGTGTCTGTCAGTGATTTTGTTGGCCGTCATTCAAACATTTAGTTTGCATAATAAATATCTACACACATCTATCCAAAGATCACAATTTTATTGTTGAGAGTTACAACTCTCAAATTCTGCATGCTTATATCTGCCAATGTGTAAAAAAAATATATAAATGCCCCCACAAAGTTGACCCATTGGGCCAAATGTTACATTAAAAGTGGTTGTCCTTTTTTGTGTAAGATTAACATCCCTTTTAAATTCCTTAACTACTGTGTCTGGTTGCAGTTCCTACGAGGAGGCAGAGGACAAACAATATTACATTTTTAACACTATCAAAGAAGTGAAAGTGTGAAGAATACACCAGAAAACTAAATAATTGATTAGATTAAGTCTTTGCTTGTCCTTATGCCTCATTTAAATTATGCAGAGTGCTCTATGATGAGATACAGTATGTGTGATGAGAATGAGCTGAAAGATGAACGGACACATCAAAGTCACTGCTTGTGTTTTGTCTACAGGGGAAAAGCCGGTGAGAGTGAGCTTGTGATGCTCTTGACTGCCCGTGCTGCAGGATCTTTCGGGTGACTCAGTCTGAGTAGCGTCTTCATATTGCGCTCACCCTTAGCTTCTCTATCTGTGTCTTTCCCTGCAGACTTCACTTCTCAAATGAGTCCAAAAGGGTTAGCCTGACATCCAGCCTGACTAAATCGCAAATGCAAGTTATGTGAGCATGTGCCAGAGCAAATTATACATGAGCTCGCAGATTTGTCTCGTTCCCAGGCTACAAAAGGGTATACAGGTCCTCAATGTATTGTTGCTTTGCATGAGCAACACTTTATTGTAATGAATACCCCTATTTAGCATTTATAAGCAGTATCTAAACATATAATAAATGGTTCATATCACACTTTAATGTTGTTATATGCACCCATAAGGACATGTGTGTTTATTAAAGTCTCTACCTATTAAAACAATAATATCTGAAATGAAGACATATTTTATATTATTACAACTATGTTTTACTATATTGTCATTCATTGTCTACAGCAACAGTCAAAATGTAAGTAGTTTTCACAGAGCAGAAAGAGCCGGCATGAAAGAGACAAAAAGCTTCACTGAAACAACTTAAAAGCAGAATAATTCCAATATCCAGTAGCCTATCCATGAGGTTGTTACAGCCAGTCAGTCACTGAGGGCAGCAGGGTCGACTAAGCCTCAGCTAATGAGCTCAGTACCTACAGGTTTCTGACTCAGGTCACTGCCTCCAGTGCTCTGCATGTGGCAACACGGCTCCCGTGTACGTAGGTTGTGAAATTAAAGGACAACAGAATATAACACACCAGAAAACATCCTTGAGGGAAAGATGTATACATCCACTCTTTCTTTTGTATCCCCTGCGTAACAAACCGCACATAGATTGTCCTACCAATGATACATCTAGAGGAAACAAAAGTGAAGTACAGACAGGCCTTGAAATCGAAATATTGACAAACAACAATATTTGGTCAATATTTGGTCAATTCCCCATATTTCTCCCTGGATATCAGATATGTTCTGTGAAAACAAACATCAGGAAATACAATGTTTAATCCATCATTTATACGCCACAGTAAATATCCTGTAAAAACCCCATGTGGTTCTTAAGGTTTGCTTAGTTAAAAGTTTGTCCTTTACATTGAAATAACCATACCAAATAATAACTTGTCACTGCTGCAGTGGTGTATGGAGTGCTGGTTTTCATTTTTACCATTCTACTGATCTGTTCCTTAGTCCAGTTAGAGGTTTGTTTGGATCAAATTTAAAGCTGCATTCCCACTTATACGTATAATAATTGTTTGCACGCATAGTAAAATCAGTTGAATTTTGTGTTGACCAGTGCTTGAAGTGGGAAAAAAAAGGTGCCGGTACTCTCTTGCATTGGCAGATCATCATGACATTTGAGATTTCTATAGTGAAAACCAAAACTTGGAGATATTGCTGGTACAACAATTTATTGTCATTTATTAACTATATAAATGTATTGATTTATTTAAACAAGTTTACATAACTTTAGTGCGTAAGCTATTCAAAAAATCATGTTTTCATTTTAAACATAAATGTGGCACAGTGAATCCTTATTAACTATCTATGGATGACCTAAGCGACTAATTTGCATATAGGCTAGTATCAATATTGTTTATTTTTTCCACATATAAGCTGATTTATATTTGCTAATATGTTGGAGCCATGTTAAGGAAAAAAAATTCATTCATTCATCAAAACTATACATTTTAACAATAATTTGGTGCTCAAACAGATGCAAAACAGTCAGTCTCAGTGTGTGTGTGTGTGTGTGTGTGTGTGTGTGTGTGTGTGTGTGTGTGTGACAGAGACAGGGGAACAGCTTCAGCCCCCTCTCTGTCTGGGCAGCTAGTGACGGGATGCTGCTATATCATGTTTTGCAGCCCAGTTTGTTATCATTAAAAACAAGCCAGCTGTTCGTGGAGCAAAAATACATCATTTGGTCCTTTGACCAACAGTCAGGCCATCCGTGTGTTTCGTTACTCACGTTTCTGTTGACGTCGGTGTAACGTTAAGGTTGGTAGCGGCCTTTTATATACTGTCTATGGTAGCAGCAGACTCCTCAACGCCAGCTGTTGCGCTCACATCAACGCTAGCTTGAAGCTCATGAACCGTACTAGCTACTTCCTGATGTTTCTGGTTGGACTTGGACCTCTGTTGACGTGTCTGGCTCACGCGTTCTTTTAGTACCTTTCTGAAGCCGGGCGGCTAACATAACGACTTACAAACTAGACACTTATTTTGTAGTTTCTAGGTTTTCAGCAGTGAAAAATCTGTTACGGTCAGGCTGACAGCTTTTTCAAACTAGCGTTTGTGGAGAAGCGAACTTCTGATAGGGTGGGCCGACTGCTTGCCTTTACGTGATTCGTCAAGATCTAAAATGTAAACACGTAGTGCCCTCTGGGTAGTGTAGTTTATGTAACGTTAGGGTCATCTCTCTGGCACTGACGCTTTCTCTGTCAGTGGTAGAGTACCGGCTGCATGCGAGAAGTAGCGGTACGCAAGAAAAAGTGCAGGTACGCTTAAGAGTAAAATGTAGAAGTGCCGGTACTGCGTACCGGTGCGTACCGGCCCACTTCGAGCACTGGTGTTGACGGATACTGACTAAAAATGTAAGCAAAGCAGAAATGAAGAAAATTAAAGTAAACATTGAGGACAGTGAAAAACAAATCAACGATGCTTACAAAATGGAGCATAGCGTACATGTAAACTTTTGCTCTCTGATTCCTGTTAGTTTTATGATTTTTAAACGTGACATCATGATTCTGGTTCAGATTGCTGCAGGGTTGGATGGATGAACAGATCACACGCAGTACTCTACCTTGACAGGTTTCTTAGACGGGCGAGCCCCCTCTTCGTTATTCTCCGCCTCTTCGTGCTCTTTGCTGCCCGTCGGCAGGTTTGAGTAATTGGCCAGACTGCTGAGCAGAGAGGAGACCATTGGACTGGTGTCCATCTCCTCCTGCAAACACACACACACGCATGCACGCACGCACGCACACATGCATGCACGCATGCATGCACGCACGCACGCACGCACGCACGCACACACGCACACACACACACATACACACACACACACACACACACACGCCCACACGTACGGACGCACACACACACACACACACACACACACACACACACACACACACACACACACACACACACACACACACACACACACACGCCATATTAGACCTTGTGATATGAACTGCATGTTTTTTACTGGGTTGTGAAAACTATCCTCACCTCAAACAGAGCCATATTCTTGCCGTCATACTGCTGGCTCTTGTCTGTGTCGCTGGCTGCGCTGCTGTTGATGAAAGGACTGCTCTCTTTGGGGTTCCCATCACCTGAAACACAGAAAGATTTAGAGCCGAGTCTTCTTCACTCACAGCTGCACACAGACATTATTCAATTATGTTGACAACACAATGAATAGTCGATTGTAAATGCATGAAATTACCGTGATAAAAATATCCATCATTTGGAATTTAATACTGAAAAGTGCTGTAAAATCTTTCAACTCAAATAAGACGGACTAATGTAGGATTTGATTAGGGTTTTCTACTGGCACTAAGGGGTTTGATTAAAGACTTTAAAACAGTCTTATCTCGGTGGCAACTTCCTTGCGTGTTGTGAAGGGTTTGATCACGTCTTATATGATTGTTTTCTCATTTCTTTGTATGGAAATTTAATAGTTCAAACATAATATTGCTTTTTGAGTGTAAGAAATGTTACATTTATATACAGCATGTGAGTCATAGAGAGGAGCATATACATTATAGGACTTTGACACGAGAGAGCAGAGAGTTTGCATCTAGAATATTAGGTTATGGTTTACAGAGAAGTCATGGTTTTGTTAAATGCTAATCTAGTAAACATGTCTTGTCCCGTGCTTCAAGTAACTGTTGACTTTTTCAATATCAATCCAGAACCATGATCTTTCCCAAACCTTAACCAAACGTTAAATCATGCTTTAGTTGCTACAAGTGAATATTAGAAAAAAAACTAATGAAAAGCCTGTACAAGCCTGCAGCTCCTGGTTGGTAAAAGTAACACAATCAAGTTGTCTCTTTCAATTCCCCAAACTGCAGCTGTATTATAAACTAATCTTTAAAGCAAAGAGGAGAGTCAAAGCCAGCCAAACTGCTCTCATGTAGCACATAATCCTTTGAACGATGGCCTCCTGTTCTAAAGACACACTGCCTGTCAAATTGGATTAGACAGCATTTCAATTTATGTCGTTTTTGAGTTTGATGAAGGATTAGATCTTTTAATAGCTTTCTATCAATACCTGAACACAACAAATTCAAAACACCAGAACACAATATCCCACTTTCCTCTGGACTTCTTCATTGGTGATGTGAAAATCCTTTAATATGACCAATATGAACTCTTAATTTTTATTTGTTTGCTTTTCTCGCACAGAAGCAAATAATCTCAGACTGTGCAGCAGACAATAATGAAGACCTGACCTGTTTGTGACATTAAGACTCACAGCAGGTCATTTATTTCTACTCAGGGTTAGTTTAGATTATGTTGAAGCCAACCACCTGAGTATTCTGTAATCCACCATGAATTTTAAATCTGCATTTAAAGCTCATTTCAGCTCTTAGCTTAGAGTGAAATCAGCTTTTAAAACCATGTTTTACTAAATGCCTTTGTGTGTTTGTGTCTGTGTTTGTGTCTGTGTGTGTGTGTGTGTCTGTGTGTGTGTGTGTGTGTGTGTGTGTGTGTGTGTGTGTGTGTGTATGTGTGTGTGTGTGGGTGCGTATGCATATGTGCGTGAGGACTTCTCTCTGTGCATGTATAAGTGTTGTATGTGTTTGTAACATATTTCGTATAAGTTGCTTATATTCCTGCTGTTTCGTCATCGGGGGGAAGTGATTGGCTGAAAGGTGTAACTGTTTACAACACCACTGTCAAAAAAGGATTATAACCTTTTCAAATAATGACGTTGAGTTTTTATAATTTCTTAAATTATTTCCAAATGCATTGGTTCATTTATTGTATATTTTACAAAATGTCTTCATTTCTTATTTTATTTTATTTGGGGCACCACAGCAGAGGAGGCAGATTTGCTGAACCAAACACTTCACACTCTAGCTCTAACCCAAGAGGCAACCTCTGGCCCTGAAAAGTGAAGCCAATGCAGAACTGCCTGCATTCTTTCTGCCAGCAGGGCAACTCCACTGGTTGCAAAAAAATAATCTTATCATGGAAGTCTAAGAGAAAATGATCCTACTATAATAATTAGAAGTTTTGTTAACTTGAGATGTTCAGGGCTCTCCAGCAAAAAAAAAACGGGAGGCGCTCAGCAAAAACAGCTACCCCAGGCTGTTCAAATATGCTCTGTTTGATAGGGGCCCTAAGAAGTCACGGCATTTTGTTTTAAGCCTGTTATTAGCCAAAATTAGCATCCCAATTAATATGTTAACGTGAATTAATGATGACCCTTGCTAACCGAACTGGTAACTTAGCGCTCCTGCCCAGCTCCACCCTCTTGTCATATTATGGTCCCTTCAGGCTCCAAAAACACAAACTCAAGGCTTCAAAACGGTAGTCCACAAACCAGTGGGTGAAGTCACAGTGGCTACATCCACTTCTTTTAAACAGCCTATGATATACCCTCTGTTTTCTGCCTCCTGACCCTCAATAAGCTGCTAAAACATTTTTATGTCTCTCACGCAATGAAGCTGCATGTCAAAGTCAGCGATGTTACCCATGGGATGGGAGTGTTGTGTAATAAACATCCTAAATCACACTGCAGATTCATACAACAATACAAGTTGTACTTGGTTATGGAATATGTGTATTTCACACCCCAAAAATGTCAACAGTAGTCATCCATTTACAAGCTGTACAAAACACACCACATTTGTTTATTTCTATCCTCAGATTAGAAACCACATCCCCCTCCTCATCCTTCACTGCAATATAACATTTTCATCACTCTGCAAATTGTTTCAAACCAAATGTCTTTAAAATATTACATTGCTGCAGCAGTTTATTTTTTAGCCATGCTGGCTAAAATATCTCAATGCCTATTGGATTCCTTAATACCTGCAAAACTAATGACATTCAACTAAATTTGATCTTATTTCTTTACTGTTTTATTATTCTCTGTAGCACTTTGCGACACACAAGAGGGACACTGCACAGGAAAGAAATTCAGACCCCAGGTCATCTGGAAAAAATATGTTTTTAAAATGTTTTAAAAGATAAAACTGAAATCAGCGAGTCTGGTAGAATTACCTGGGGGGCTGTAATGCAGGAAGAAAAAACATTTTTATTCTTCATCCAGGACTGTGATACAACCAGAAGTGCTCTGCCCGAGGATTTCTCCCTCTGTTCAAGTTCATAAGTGGCTAAAAGATGTCTGTCTATTTATCTGGGGCATTTTGTACTATCTGTAGTCTAGGTGAGCCCTGTAAAATGAAGTACAGACAACGGTTTCCCTTCAATTACACAACACAGAAGAATCATTGTCCAGGAGATTAAAGAGTATTGCAAGTGACCTACATAGATAAATGTCTACAACTGAAGAGAACAAAGAGGTTTATACAGTTGTAAAAGCTTCCTATACCTGAGAATCCAGAAAACTGTCATGTAAAGTGACCATGCAAAGCTTCAACTCCCAAACATCGCCGCAGCAATGGAAACTAGAGATTTAAATGTAATTAATATAATCTAGAAGCAGACATGAAGCACAGCAGGTGAATAAGCTTATTAAAGCACCAGGGAACAGACACACTGAGTGTATTTGAGGTAATGAGTTACTGTGGGAATGAACATTGTGAACAACACAAAAGTATTGCGTTGACTTTGTCTATAATGTGCGGGTCAGATCAGGACAAGTTGCCCCATCTGACCCATAGTCATCCTGTCCACAGCAAATTACTGCCCCAGGACGAGCTCTTTTGTATTCCTTTGACTGATTTATTTCTAAAGCACCGCTAAAACACAAAATTGCATTCATTTTCAGCCCGTATCTTAGTGTGTGATGGATGTGGATGGGTTTACTGGCTTATACTGCATGTGTTGAAGTCTTAATAAAATGACTCGGTTTAGATAGTAGTTAAATAGGTTCTGCATTTAATAGCTCAATCAGTTATGTTCTATTGTTTAAATCTGAGGTAAATATTCATACATTATAAGAACAATTCATCCTGAGGGGAACATGAATGTCTGTACCAAATTTCATGCCAATCCATCCAATAGTAGTCCATACATTTTAGAGGAAAAATCAGGGGATTATCAAAGTAAGTAGGATTTATCCTCTGGAGACCATGAGTGTGTGTGTTCACAATGTGAACTCTTATTCACATTGGGGAGAGTGAGGCAGGGAAAGAGACTGAAAAGTTAAATTTACCAAAAAGAAGGAATAAGCATCCACTTCAAAGTTGTGATGTTTATGGTGCTCTAACTCTTATGATTTAGCATATTCTGTGCTTCAGGGGAAGAGTTATTAAACTACAGATTTCAATTAATAAATGAGCTGTCATTACAAAATGTTCACTCTCAGACTGTGTGCATAGTTCATTAACTGGAGCTCGGTTCTGCTTCTATATTAAACTATGACATTAGTCCAGCGGTTATTTTGAGACACACACACACACACACACACACACACACACACACACACACACACACACACACACACACACACACACACACACACACACACACACACACACACACACACACACAACACATAACCTGAAAACAAAAAAAAAACACTTGCAGATAAGTTTGTGACTCAAATGTTAAGCAGATTTGCCACTAATGGATAATCCTTCTGTCTCTCATCCTCAGGCCACGACAGATATGACGTATTGATAAGAAGTGAACGGCTCAGAAAGATTACATCACTGCTGATTTACAAGATCTGAAAATATTTATAATGATGCTGCTGCAGCAGCGGGCCAAGCTGTCACAGCGACTTCACCGCAGCATGCAGATGAAAGGCAGAGGGCGGTGTAGATTTGTACCCTTGATGTGACATGGCTATTACAAAATGGACAGTTTATACCAGCTTTTAAAAGCTTAATAGGACGCAGGCTCAAGGGGATTATCCAGCAGCTGCTGAAGGCCACAGAGGAAAGCAGAAATTAACTTCTGCATGTTAGAGAACTGCACCAATCAGCTGCACAGCAAACGTCACAGTTACATCCACAACACACATACCTCATTGATTTTCACCTACTCTGCTGTAACTGAGGAATTAAAGCTAATTCCATAAAGTAATTTGTTTAATTTAAATTCTCATATTTCCTAACTGACACTCTTTCACAGCCTGCTGCCTGACTGTGTTTCTGTAATCTCAGGCAGATTGTAGTCAGCAGGGGTGACAGTGAAATGTGTTGCTTTCTGCAATAAATGGTTTGACATTGAAAGGGGTTTTTAGCTATACTTTGGCATATTTAACAAATATTTCAAAACCTATTGGATGCATTGCCATTGAATTTTTGTGCAGACATTCATTTTTCCCAAAAGATAATACTACTGACTTTGGAGATTCCCTGACTTTTCTTCTAGCGCGATCATCAGGTTCAAATTTGAAATAGTCCAATATTTAGTTTATGACTGAATACCTCAAATTTACTGACATTCCCATCTAAATGAAATGACCACTTTTACCTTACAAGATACTATTACTGTAACAGATTGATTACAGCTTTTGCCAGACTTGCAGGGATTAATGAAGTCACAGGCTGCTGATATGCCAACTGACATGAACTCAGCTAAGATTTGTGGGGGTCATTAATAGTCCTGATTCACTGCTCTTAATTTGGAGTAATGCTCTGCCTAGCCCACATATGTACAATATATAGCTTTCTCCTTCACTTCAAGCATACCATTATTAAACACTGCTCTCAGCTCACTCCAATATCTTCTCTAGAAGTCATTCAATGTTCGAAAATAATCTGGAGGTTCTTCAGTTTGAGATGTGTGAATGAAGACACGTCAGGTTGGCTACTCAAATGCAGCCATTTCCCTAACCTCATGAATGAATTTTTATCAGTAGAAATGTGGTTCACACAATCACATTGCTCTCAAGATAAATTGTAATCACTTTGGTGATCCCTGAACTTTTCATCAGGTCAACATTTCCATTTGTCCAATACTTTGGTTTATGACCAAATACCTTCAAAACTAATGATGTTCCCATCGGCCACAGCTTTGCTTTGTGTTTAGCAAATGTTAGCATGCTAACACGCTACATTTAGAGGGTGAACATTACACCTGCTTAGCATCAACATTACTTTAAAATTAACATTAAACATATATTTTAGCATGCTGACAGCATTTAGTTCAAAACAGATACAGCAAGTACAGCCTGAATTTATAATGTGCAGGACCAGTCCAGTGGGATATAAATAAAGAAGCCAATATCCTCACATACTACTTTCTTCTTCTGATTAATGCATGCTTGCACTTCCAAAAGTGTCTTCTCTAGAACCAATATTTAATGTTTACCAGGAGAAAAAAACTTTCTTTTGTGCTCCATAGTTCTCCAGACATGCCACAATACATGTCAAAACAGCCCAGCTTTTTCAGCTGCACTTTATGCAAATCAGCTGAATTGCAGTGATGCAAAATCTTTCACCCATGACAATCATTTGCAATGGGTTTAGTAAATATTACCCCCTGTCTTGTCTTGATATTAAAGTCAAACTGAACTTTAACATCAGCTCCCTCACGTGTTACACGTGCATAAAGTCCTAATGTTTGTGTGATGGCTATGTAATTGTATCACTACAGCGATTCTTCATCAGTCCCACAGAAACAAACATGTGAACACAAACTTAACCACATCCATCAACTTGTCAACAGATCTCATCTTGATGCTTCAAAACAAAAAACAGTTTAAAATTCAAAGCAGCCTCAACATTTCCAGATGTGAAGCTTTTTCGTGTTAAACAAAACAATGTTGTGGCCTCTGATATCAGTTTACACTTCTGCCTCTCCAACATGCACGAGAGAGAATAGCTCTCAGTTACTGGTGAGAATTGGTGTTCCCACTATAACTCAGCTGCTAATGAGACCACCCTGCTCCTGTGTTTGTTCACATGTTGTGTGCCAGGAGAGGCCTGTATGTGGTAAGAAGATGCAATGCAACACAACACCCACAGACCCATTATATATGCTATATATACTATATACTGTATATGTATACACACACATATATATATATATGCATGTATATATATATATATATGTGTGTAGTGTATAAATATAGGAGGTATATTCTTTACACTTATATAATCTGAGTACTCTATCCACTGCTGCTTCACCCACACGGTGGAGATAAAAGCAGGGCAGGAAGTAACAAGGACGACAACAGATTTCAACTGGACTGAACTATAGTTTACATACTAATTATGTGCTCACAAGCAAGATTAGAAATGCATGCACCTATAGAAAGTTTTGTGTGGATTTCAGTTGGACGACAAAAGAGTGTGAAATTGATTTAATAGAAACTATAAGCCAATAACATGAGTGTGGGGAGCAGGTTTATCATCAATGGATCAAGCTCTAAAGCAATTGCTCCATAATAAATGTGCCTTGGGCTTATTTGTTATGAAAACAAACCCTGACCCTGGGCTAGGCAGCTACTGAGTATTCTCCACATTTTCCTCCTCATCATCAAACTCAATGTCAAATGATTAATTAAACAGCTAGATGCATTCAAGGGAGTGTGAAGGTTAATGAGGGTGAAAGGGATCTTCACTGTTTACTAGATGACTCTCCATCGCATGGCATGGGTGGGCATGGATACAATAAACAGGTGCAGGTAAAGGCTGAAAGCTACTTTGGGAATGTGATAGTCCAATGAAAGGTATATGTAGATGCATGAAAGGGTGGGAAAGCATTTTTTACTGGCAACAAATCCCCATTAAAGACCAAATTCAACAATGCATTAGTCCGTTGCTCAAAACTTTCTGATTTCTCCACCCTGTCATGGCTCTCAGTCACAAACCACTGGTTCCTATTGAAGACATACATCTTTAAAAATGGGTTAAAAATACATACTTTTATTTCCTAAAACAGATGGGCACTGTAGTTTCTAGCAAATGTTATTCAAACAGGAGTAGTATTGTGTGTATTTTGTCGGGGACTAATTTCAGCCGCAGGTTTGGTGCTCTACTGTTCCGTGTATGTGTAATTGTGAAAACTACTGTTGTCAGTCAGTCTAACAGTGTGTCTCCTTGATGTGTTTTTAACATTTAGAAAAAACAATGGAGCTCAGTGGCACAGAGGAATAAATGACTGGACTGCTGACAGCGAGCTGTGGGAAGGAAAGTGATGAGGAAGAAAGGATTAGACCACACTGTTTTTCATAATCTCCAATCTAAGACGACTGGGTGGGAGAGATTAGAGGAGAGCTATATCACTATTCCCACTTTCTCCAGTTAAATTGCTCTGCTCCTGAATCTCAAAGTGTCGGCCTCTGTAGTGTGATCATGGTCTTAGTAAAGCCATTAAAAGCTAAACTGGGTAAACCCCGCCCGATCTGCCGGCGATTTGATGTCGCTGTCACTGCTGTTTTAAAAGATTTCAAAGGCAAGTTTTCTCTGAAAATGGAACAGAAACTTGCCATAGAACAATTCCTACAAAAGAAGGATGTGCTTGCCTTACTACCGACCAGCTTTGGTAAAAGCCTAATTTACATCACCCGGATCGTTGGTCTGATTGGTTGAAGGACTATCCGTACAGAGTCATTTGAACTATGCCCGTTGATCACTCCTCTTGTGCAGAGAAAATACAGAGCAGACTCCCCAGACTAATGTTCAATCTTACAAGATTGAGCTTGGTCTGGTGATAGCCAAACTAATTAAAAGCCCCAGTGAGTCATGTCACTACCTTAGAAAGTAGCTATCATATCTTAATGGGAGACTGTTATTACCAGAAAAAATGTCACTGATCTTAAAGTTGCTTTTATAAATATTTTTGACATAATCTATGGATCGAATGACTGTGTGTGTAATGTGAAACTTGTCGACAAACCCACAAATAATCATCAGTAGCTCCCTTCAACTCTACTGAGCTTTACTGTATACTGCACATCTTGTTTGCTGTTTTGGTTCAGTCTCACCCCTCTCATAGCGTTTCTGCGCGCAGCAAAAAAAACAACCCTGTGCAGTACTTGATCAGCACCGAACAGTCAGTCCCTCCAGAAAAACGCGATTATGCGATCACAGAATTCAATGCATAATCAGCCAAAGTCCGCATGTTTATGCGGGGGTCGCATTTTTTAAAGTACACTGCACTTTCGCCGCATAAATTGCCGATTTCCACGCAAAATATGCGGGGCTTGCATCATTTCATAATCCCCGCATTTTCGTTGCAAAAAAGTCACATATATCTCAGCAGAAAGTTGAAAAATGTTGCGTTTACTTCACACAAGAGCAGCCATTTTCCCCTGTTGCCATGGGAACATTATGAAATGACGTAATTTTGCTGAGAACACGGTGTTGGGGGAATCACTTTTTTTCTCTTTTTCATCAAACCGCAGTTTTTGCAAGTTCCCGCAAGTTCCCGCAATTTCATCGCATAAAATTGCATAAATATCCCACATATTCCATTGCATTTTTTAAGAAAACGTGCCCGCATAATCAAGGATTTTTTCCCGCAACAATCACAAAAAAACTCTGCGTTTTTCTGGAGGGACTGAACAGTGACAGACACAGTTAGAGAGTAGCTGGAGAACATAGTGGAGCATTGGACAAACAAGGTGGGAAACAAAACAGAGCTAAAAGAGAGTGAATATTGGACCTATACATTCATCAGGTGATCAAACACATGACTCCAAATGAATGTGGCTCTGTATCGGCTGGATGTGTGAATAAGTAAGTGTTTGCTAACAAGTTTGCCAATTTTCTAAGGCGGGGATCTTCAACAGGGGGTCCAGGACCCCTAGTGGGTCCTCAGAGTCACTGCAGGGGGGCCTCCAAATTATTGTTAATATTTGAACGTTTTTTCAATAATTATGTTATGTTATTATGTTATAAATAAGCAAATGTCTTCCTATCTTTCTTTGAGGAACATTGTTTTTAAACATTTCAATAATTTTCTCACGTATTTGTTGGCACACTGGCGATCCTCGGCCCATCTTTACTCCTAAAGGACTAGACCTTTCTTGGATGCTGCTTTTGTACCAAATCATAATTACAATCACCTATTGACATCACCTGTTTCAAATCACATCATTATTTAACCAATTTACCTGATTACTAGCCCTAAATTGCTCCTGTCCCAACCTTTTTTGGAATGTGTTGCAGGTCTGAATGACAGGAAAGGATGTATATTTACAAATGAAATTAAGTTGACCAGACAAAATATGATATATTTTGTGTTCACATTGTCTGCAATGAAATACAAGTCAAAGTACATTTAGAAATCACTACTTTCTTTTTTTATTTGTGTTTTTCATACTGTCCCAACATTTTCTGATTTGGGGTTGTAATTTATTTCTCGCTTATTTTTCCTGGAAGTAAAATTCACCAAATGAAAGTGCCAAAATAAAGGTAAACAAAAGCCCCTCTATATGATATTAACACATATTAACGTTACAGCATGCCATGACAACAGTGCATTGATGTTACATTGAAAGGGTTTATCTGACTTACCAAGGCTCGTCCAATAAGAAGACAAGAGGTGGGTTCATTTTAAAATAAAACGGACAATGTACATACATTAAGCACATTGAATTTGATCATGTGCACAACATTTTTAATCCAACTTCCACATTCTGACCTTGTCACTCTTTGTGGATTAAACTCAGTGTCTGACACACTCTTCATTGAGTGTTCAGTATCTGAAGAGCTGGGACAACTCGACAGAGGATTACTGACAATCACTGACATGACTTATCTTCCTGTTGCTCACTGTTCAAAACCTGCCCTGGTTAATACTCAACTGTCACATGGAGGTAAAAGGTAAATCTGTTATGTCAAACCTCAATATTGTTGGACACTGCTGACATGTCCAGTGTGTTTCCTGTCCTGAGCCAGGTTATTATAGCTGGAAATCAGCTGAGGACACATCAGTGAAATTACAGAGAAGCAGCAATATTAAAATCCTTCATGGCATTAAGAGAGCAGCTTTAAATAATGCAGCAGTCCTCTGCAATGAGATAATTCCAAATGCATAATGACATGACTGCTCATGTCCACATAGACACAAAACAAGTAGTTTAAAGCTTTAGTGTGTAATTGTTTAATATTAATGAGCATCCGTTACATTCAAGCCATTGCCAAATGAGTTGCTACAAAGCTAGTTAAGACTATCAGCTCCACACAACTCTCTCTGTGTTCAGAAGAATGTGTCGTCCAGTGACTTTCCTGCGCAGAAGCTTGAGTGAAGATAATAACCTCTTCTGAAGAGTCCATCATGTTCTTTTTAATCCTCAGTGTCCTCCTTACATACTAGCAACTGCATGGAGGAGGGGTGGGGGTGCATGCGTGACCACGGAAAGCTTGTATCATGTGGACGCGCCAACAGTTTTGTTGTCATTACTAAGAATTCCACATGGGGGAGACAGAAACTACGCACTATAGCTTCAAGCTTTATGTAACTGCTGTTTCCCTGTCCCTGTCCTCATAATTGTCTTATTACAGCACAATCATAATAATGATGTTGCTGCCTTTGGGACTGTGGTAAATACTACTAATGTTATAATATACTGTAGTAACGGGTAACATTGTACTTCTTTAACCTTTAGCTATGACCCTGGCAAAGACAATGAATGCATTAGGAGGAGAAGGAGGTTTTTTCTCTGTGCTCCACTCATCCACCTATGCTAAGGTGCCCCTTGTCTCTTAGTGAAATTACAATGTTAAACACTCTGCATTAATGTATGGGCAATCAGACAAATTGATTCAGATTCAAACACCAGTGGATGAGCTAACGACATCTGGCAAGCAGATTAAATCCATTTTAGTCTGTGGTTGTGTTATGGAGGGCAGGAGGAGCATATCAGATTAATAAAGGAGTAGTTTGATATTTTGGCAAATATGCTTATTCACAATAATCTTGCAGAGAGATGAAAAGACTGATGCATCGTTTATAGGAGAGCAGCAAGAAAGAAACATATTTCTGCTACACAAAATTACATTTGTTTAGACTTTCCTATAATTGTTGATGTCATTCTTGTGTATTACTGGACTAAATAAAGTTATACCATGGTCTGGGTGAATACTCGATTCTGATTGGCTGCTGGGTTTCCATAAAAAAGTGATGTACGACACCTTCTAAAGGAGTTCCGGTGAAAGTGTCTGTTTACTGTTCTAAATCAATGCACTACATTAAATCAAAAAGGAAATGTGGATATGTTATTTCCAACTCGTCCTGTGAACACCACAACGCTGCAAGGAGTAAGTTATACTTCCCCTCTGGACTGACTTTGTTTCACAGAGAATAACGTTAACGCAACGCCGCTGCGGCCGACAGTAACGTTACACATCGCGGATCAAATTGTTCGTAAAAGTCGTTATATTGTTTTGGGGACAATGACATGGCTGGTAGCTAGCTTGTCTTGTTCAACATACTGTCAAATTATTTTTACTGATTGCCAACTGTACACAATGTTATTGACTTTGGATCTTGCTAGCATAGCGTTATCTAGCATAGCATAGCATTGCTTTCTGACTCGTAGCTAAACTGAAGGGTTCTATCAGCTGAGCGGACTATAAATATCTCCTAGTTGCTAAGGTTGGAAAGTTGTATCTAAGGTCCTTCCTATTTCCTGGAGGAGTGAACGTTTACATTGCATAAGAACCTGATGGATGGGAATGATTGTTCCAGGTATTAGTCAAACCGTCAGGCGTAACCAGGGAAACAGAGTTATTGTTTGTAAAAACTTTAGATTTCAATTGTTAAACTAATTAAAATGTGAAATAAAGTTTTAAAAATATGTTATTTGGCAAGTGATCATGGTATAAGCGGGTTAATGCCCTTCGATGTGTCCATTGTCAGGTATTAATGGACTTCGGCTTCGGCTGCGCTTCGGACGGTTCACGCCTCGCCGTCATCCATTAATACCTGACAATGGACACCTCGTCGGGCATTAACCCTTACTTATTGCATGGCTTGATTGAATTCTAATGTAGAATGTGGTCTGTAATTTCTTCATAACAGACCGTTGCTAAGCATAACACACCGTTGCCATGCAAAAGCAGAGCGTTGCTATGGACGCAGTTCTGTTCACTCTGGAGGACAGCTATCAATCAATCCGCTGAAAGAAGTCTGGATAATTTATCAGCTGTGGCAAAAAGTGGGGAAATGTGGAGCAACTTCTGTCCTCCAATTCAAGCAATGACAGCAGATCTGGTGAGCACCATCGCTACATCTTTATATACGGTCTATGATCGCTACGCAGTAACTTCAGCTGTAGTATAGGAACAACAACGCTAATTAGTTAGCTTACATTGCACGTTTAGGTGTGTCAACATGCAGTGGCTGTGCAAAAAGGAAACGAGATGAATGAGGACATGAAGCCATTTACCTCGTCTCACTTTACCGTCAACGGAAATGTTCAGTTTAATGTAAATACAAGCAGCTGATAGCCCGCTAGCTCACTACAACGCGTCAGCTAATGTCATGTCAATTCCTGCAGTGATTAAAACAGCAGCTGGGTAATTTGACCACCACGGCAGCACCCCATAGCATATACGGCTACTACCACAGCCCGTAAGGTGGTGTTGAGTAATAGATGAAGGGTTGCATTAGCTTAACAATTACAGAGTTTACGTTGCTATGGACGCAGGATTCCAACTGTAGAGACTAAACGGACTATTTTCTTTAGCGGAAGCAATACAATTCGCGTCAGGGTCCTGATCACCCTGTCGGGGTTGTATTCGCTATAACAACCGCCTCGCTCTACATTATCCCTTACTTAATCCTGCAGGCTATGGTGACCCCCTGACTTTTCCTCAGGTGCTATCATGAAGTTGAAGTTGTTGATCAGAGAGAGTCTTATTGTTGTTTTTGTGTTGTTCATTTGCTAAACTGAAATTAACAAACTACACTACTTAAAGGGGTGCTATGCGGCAATTTCTTTGCTGTTTTCTCGATTTTTGCTCGCAGGTTTGAGCTCCCCCTACAGCTACGGAATAGATATAGTTGCTGACTCCTCTCGGTCAGTCTGCCATTTCCTCTTTCTCTGTTCCTCCGACAATGCTTTCCTAGCTTTCTGCTTATTTTTTGCCGACTCATCCATGACGATAGTGTGAAAAACTCCATCGCTACCTTGTTCTTATAGCTAGCCGTTTCCTGTATGTGTGCAGTGCCGTGAAGCAATTTGTTACATCGCAAGACCTGATTTCACCATAGACCTATATATAATATGGACCCAGTCACTTCGCTGTTTTTGACGGAGACAATTGAAGTCTATTACCAGCACTTTTTCGGTGATGGTTGAGCGTTACTGCGCAGCTGCAAACTGAGCTTCCCGCCGTAGATGTGACGTGACCAACGTGTCTGCAAGTTGTAAGTCTTCTGGTAGCTGTGCCAAGAGAAATCTCAATCATTCCCAATCTTGCAGAGACGGAGAGCGTAGGTATATGTAAGGAGATAACATAGGCACAGGCTAATTATTGCTCACTTAAATGCTAGTTAACATTAGTAATTAAACTAAACAGCTAATACTGTAGTAAACTGCCTGCGAGCTTCTCCTGTACTATACGGTAATTCCTGTACTATGCGACAGTAAGTCGCGTGGTTATGACACAATTGTTAGCCTATTTTTACAAAAACGTCTGCTACGGAGCCATAACGTGAGGTACAAGGTAATGGAGCCTTTCATACATTGTCGTGTTTCTTTATAAATAAACGAGGGACAAATGAAGTCTTGAAACGCTTCAGATGTAAAGTTATTGGCTGTCAAAGTGACGCTAAAATGAATGGCAGTGAATGGGATGCTAACAGGGGGGGATGGCTTATTAGCATCAAAATGGCGCCATAGGAGGCTTCACTTTGAGGAGAGAAGCCTGGCCCCTTGGATTTCACGCAATACTTCCTGACGCTGAGGCCGGTGGCTCGCTGACCGAAATTTGCAAGGGTGGTTTTTCCGTTCACAGGTGCTAGGGGGAAGCGAGACAACCACCATTCAACTTGAAAAAAGTCATATAACCATTCCAATGACTCCAAAGCTGTTCAGTTAAGGTAAATTAAGCTATAAAAACTGCATAGTTCCTCTATAACACTGACATTTCTGTATCTCCTGGACTCATGAAGCAGTTTGCGATAAGCACAGCCAAAAGCGTGTTCCTTTCTTGTTGAGTATTGTGAGTGTGTTATACTGTATGTGTGCACGCCCCTTCAACCAAGGTTTAATCTCTTCCATTCTAAACAGCCAGAGGGCAATTCCCACTCATATTAATTTATTACATTACATGTCATTACGACTTACAATTGCTATATATGTCAGAGGTAACACGCCTCTGGAGCAACTAGGAGTTAAGTGTCTTGCACAGGGACACATTGGTTGATGTATCGCAGTGGGAATCGAACCCCGGTCTCCCGCACCAAAGGCATGTGTCCTATCCACTGCGCCATCATCACCCCAATTTATACAATGTATACAACCCCACTTTATACAATGTATACAATGTAAACACTGAAACACTGTTATCCCATCCATCTCAGCTGAAAACAGAGAAATGTCTGGCTGAGTCAAATTATAACCGATTAGTCTGATGTGTGTAGAGGTCTGTATGATTATACTGTAGCAGCCTGGTGTCATTTCAGGCGATTTAATGAAGGTAAACAGCAAACGACCGTGTGTAATGCAACTGTGCTCTGGTGTAGTACTGGCTCCTGACTCAACCTCCCACGCATCTTTTTTGGGGGGTCAAGGGAAATAGGGCTTTACCAGTAGCACGGTATAGTCAAAATTCATATAGAGCAAATTCATACCGGTGTACCTTCTTTAGTGTTTATACCGCCCACCCCTATGTTTTATTTAAAGATTTTTCCTGTTTGACTGAACACAGTCTGTATGTCCAAAGCTACAAAGAAGTTGTTGATTTGGTTGCTTTAATATACACTTTTAATATTGCATGTCATCTGTTTTCTGTTTGCATCTTTCTGCATGTGTATTTGTTTTGATCTATCAGCTCTAGTAATAAAATCTTAAGCTCTGACGCTGCATGACTCACACAGGGTGTCATTGCATACTTTTATGTAAACGGCCACAAATTTGACATTGGCATGATGATCTCCTGCACCAGCTGCTCCAGATGATACAACCACTATTCTGGTGGCTACAGCTCTATTGTGCCACAACAGTACTGTAAACATGAGGTGAATGACTTAACTGTTGGTTTGATCAGTTTTTATTACTGTACACAGTACAGTATCACTCTGTCCTAATTAGGATCGTTGATGATTAGATGCCTTGCTCAAGGACACTTTGACAACTAGGGTGAATTGAATTATATTAAAATGCGTTCCTTCTATTTTATCTGCATCTAGTTACTTATACTTTCCTTTAGTATTTCCATCATGCAACTTTGTGTTTCACTGCACTAGATTTCAGGAGGTTGAATTGTACTTTTTTCTTCACTACATTTATTTGACAGCTAAAGTTACTAGTTACTTTTCAGATTAGCACTGTCATAGATTCAACTAACTAACAGTATATAAAGTAGTTAAAATTAGCTCCATTTTGACAGCACTAATGTTACAATAATATATAAACATATGATAAATGGTGTCATTACAAGTACTTTTACTTTTGACACTTTGATACTTCTAATACTTAAATATGTTTATTTAAGTGACATTTTGAACTTGTAACAGGGTTTATTTATATTGCTATTTTCACTTCAGTAAAAGATGACAATTCAACTCCCACCAATTTGCAGTCCAAGACAACACCATTAACAGCCTCAGAAAAGACCAGAATGTTGACATAGTCTCAACAAAAACTGAATACACTGTAAACTTCTTAACAAAAACTGAATATAAGCTTCACAAAGGTAGGACTGTAGAGATGTACCTGATAAACTGGTCAGATGGCTCAGCGGGGGCAGACATGCCACTATACCAGAAACATCTCTAAATGCACAGAAGGGCACAGATTCTAGAGATTAACATCTTCTGATAGTACATTAGTTAAAATTGCTTTAAAATCAGTGTAGGAAAAAACAATTGTTGACTATCTTTCATTTGTTGATACTATTCGATTGCCACACAAGCCTACCTAAAAGAAGAAAAAAAATTGTTGAGCATATTGATTAGATACTGTATCATTCATTTTAATTTCCAGTGGACAGCGTGCAGCCTCCAGGGATATCATAAATCCATCATCTTGTCCGTTCTCTTCAAACAGTCAGCGATATAATGAGATGGTATTTCCAGTCATTAGTACACTCTTGATCTGTGTGCTCTGTTCTTAGCGTGATCACACTCCAGTGTACCATGAATGCCACCTCAGTATTCACCCCTGTGGTGTAATGGTGTAGCTCAAGCAAAAGGTAATTGCCCTTCTGTTGTGCAGTCTAATGCACACAAGGAGTTGAAATTCCTGGCACATACAGTATCTGCCTTACACAACCGTACATGTCGTAGTTGTACTTTGTGTTTAGTGCTTATTATTAGCAGATGTCAAACTATGATGAGAAACATGCTAATACCTGCTAAACATCAGTATGATGGCGTGATGATGTTAGCATTCAGTTCTATGTCTATTACAGCCTCACAGAGCTGCTAGGGTGATTTTTATTTTCTCTGACATCTCAAAGGGAGAGGGTAAATTGTAAGTATTCATGGGCAGTGATAAATAAAATGTACATTAACAATGAATGATTGTTCTTGAATTTATTGTTATGTGTATTGTTAGTCTTTTGGAGATTGGTATGTAACAGTTGTGATTAACATATTTGGTGCACAAAAAAATAACATGTGGCCCCAACCTGGCCCCCTTATTAGAAATGGTCTAGAACCACCACTAGAGGTAAGGGACATTTACACGGACAATCTTGCAATGTCTTGATTAATGTGCTCTTTTTTGTCTCAAATATGTTCTGCAGAGTTCAACTGAGTCAGGGTCACATGGATACACATTCTGGGATTTATATGGAAGATAAAACATAGCTTTTATTAGACTATAATGGCAGCTAATGTTAGCAAACTGACTTACTGAGCCAGATTGCTGACTTTGACGCCATTCTACTTGTGTTATTGTTACATTACATTTGATCAGTTATCCAATTACCTCTCTTAATGCACACCTGTGTTTTATGACTGCTGTGAAAAGGGCCTATGCAACATTATCTTTTAGGGAGTGTGCAGGCTTTAGACAAACTAAAAACACTTCACCCTCTCACAAGAGGCTAAAGGTGAACAGCCTCAAACCTCTACTTTTAATGTGTAACATAATAAAATCTACTGAGCAATTATCACCAGGTAGATGGTAGACCATGCAAGATAATTAAATGTTTTCTGGGGCAGCCATGTTTTTTGTTTTATTACCAGTTATATTTCGCCTAAAACCAAACACTAGTGTGTGTGTGTATTGCCTACTAGTTTCAGTATACTTCTCCTTGAGACGGTGTGAATGTGAAAGCTAAGGATCTCATTGTAGACAGATTTTCCACTCAATATAATGTAAGTGTCCTTGTAATCCAATTTTCTGCCTTATTACATGTAGTTTTAAACAAAAGGCTTCGGGAGGGAATGCCAAGTCAGCCAATTGATAAAATATAAACAGAATATAATCCTCAAGTGGGAGACATTTTGTTTTGCTTCCAAATACACTTTAGACCTTGGTGCACATGTGTGGATTTTCAAATGGATCCCATTCTGTAATGTGAAAAAAACAAATCAAGCCAACAAGCCACAACCAGTCAAGATCTCAACAAACTCAGTCATAAACAAGACCTAGCAATGGAGCAAGTTCTTTCCAACTTCTTTATCAAGATACACACAAGGACTGTGAAATGGTGTAAGCAGTACGGAAGTGTTATTTCGTACTACAAGTACAGAAACTGGACAATATTAGGAGCAATAGGTCTGTATGTGTGAGGCGAGATGTCACAATTTCAACACAAGCTAACATAACTGTATTAGGGAAGAAAGAAAATGGTCTTCAGAATTGATTTCAGAATCTCTTGTTAAGTGTGTGAACACAGACACAAACACACACTGAAAAAACTTGTAATAACTAGGGTATATTGATAATTCATCGTCAAATAATTTGCCAAAAAGCACCCACCAGTGATGTCTCCAATTGGCTTTTTTTGTTCAAAATCTAAATATTTAAAAGAAAAAGAGCATATCTTCATGTTTGACCAGCTGAAAACAGAGAATATTTTTGCTTGAAAAATTACTGATTAATGGATTATCAAATAGTAGCAAATTAATTTCCGGTCAACTGACACATCAATTAATCATTGCAGCTCTAACTAATGAAAGCGTAGGTGAACAGATTTAGGTGAAAAATCTTGTTGCATCTGCATCCTAAACATATTACAATATATATGGAAAGGTGCCAGCTAAGACATATCTGTATTCATGTCTGGGCACACTCAGACTGTACACACACACACACACACACACACACACACACACACACACACACACACACACACACACACACACACACACACACACACACACGCATGAATGCACGCACGCACACACACACACACACACACACGCCATTATGAAAGGCAGCTATTGCCCCCGGTGAGATGTTCTTGATGGAGAGAGACATGAATGAGTTTGGGAGTAAAAGGTTGGTTTCCCCAGATGCTCTGCAGGGGCTGCACTCAGCCCGCTGGAAACCTTTTTGTCGTAGAGTGCCAGAAGTGTTTGACATGGACGTATGAATCTACAGTCACAGGATGAACCACATCTGAAAGACATATACCGCACCAAGATGTCGAATTCATCTATTCACCTGACCATAAACAGCTGATTTTGAAAAACCAGTAAAAGAGGAAAAAGTCTGATATATGCAACCCCAGTAGGTGCATGGCGTGGGAGCGTGAAGGTGCTATGGAGCGGATGGATGCTTGACTGAAGCACATCCACTTGTTGTTTCCATTCTCTCAACAGGTGAAACAATAATATTTATGTCCAATCAACCTCATACATACAACCAGAGATGACAGAGTTTGCAAGTTTCCTCTCTACATCACTGTCCTTTTTTTTCCTAACTTTCCCTAACTCACACGTGCGCTTGCATATTCAGTAGCCCCCACAACACTCACACACGCACATATACGCAAATTGACGCACCCCCGTCCACACACACACACACACACACACACACACACACACACACACACACACACACACACACACACACACACACACACACACACACACACACACACACACACACACACACACACACACTGTCACTCACCCTGGCTGTTGGGTCCCCCCTCTCCCTCCTCACAGTCCGTCATATTGTTCAGCATCCTCTATCCTCCTCAGGCTGTGCACACAGAGCACAGCTCCTGATCTTGTTGCCTAGAAAAAAGCTGGATGCTGGGTGGGCTGAAGCCAACCACAAGATGATGCTTTACTTTTGTGTCTCACTTGCCTCTTTTCGCTTGCCTCTGGTAGCTCAGTTTAAAAAAAAGAAGAAGCAATGCTTCATCCTCTCATTAACTTGTCTTGTTTGTTGCATGATGCCGTGTGTCTCTCTTCAGGAGGAGGATAGAGAGACTGCGAGAGGCTGCAGGGGAGAGTTGATGATGGTGCTCAATGTCACTCACATGCACACTCTCGGTCTCTGTGCGACACTCGCCCCCCCCCCCAGTCAGTTTAAGCCCAATGACTACATTCATCATGTATTCAGGAGGTATTATCCCTCCCTTCTTCCCTCCCTCCCTCATGCACATTCATCATCATCATCCATCTCATCATGAGAGAGGGATGTATGGAGAGGGATTGAGAGACAGAGGGGATGCACAGCAGATGACAAAGTACTGCCTCCTGAGATTAAACATTTCCTTTGATGTTCTTTTCAGATGGAAGATGAGATTCCATTTCGTTAATGTGTATTCATCCCTCTTTTGGTATTTTTTTTCTCTCACTCTGATTCTCTCTTTTATATTTTCCTGCGTGATCATGGCCCATTATCTGTGGAAGGGCTGCAGGCAGCACTTGTATAACTATTTGAAGTTAAAATGCAAGTCTCTCACCGTTACCACACAGACTGGTTGAACTGCCCTGGTGATTGCATAATTTTGGTCTCTTGGATAAGTGTGTGCAAGAAACTATTTTCAAATTTTTAACTTTTGCTGCTGAACCTAAGACACAATTTTGAGTGCAAAGCAAATACATTGATTCATGCTATGCTGTTCTCTTTTCTGAACTATTGCAATGAATAAATGAATGAATGAATAATTAAATGGGTCAACAGGCTTTATCTCACACAAACTGCAACTACCTAGTGTTTTTTTGCAAAACAAGTAAAAGAGAGCAGATGCAATAACACCCATTTTAGCATCTTTACATTGGCTTCCTGTCTCTTTTGAAATTAATTGTAATTAATTGTGCATGTATGCATGCATAATGTAAGAATGTGTATGAGAATGAGGGTATATAAGTGTATGTACTGTATGTATGTAGGTATGTATGTGCATGCTTAGATGTACATGTATGTGCATGTGTGTGCATGGGGGTCACTTAAAGGACCCTAAGCTCCATATACATTTCAATTATTAAAGAAGGCAGCATCATGTAGCCTAGGGGGTGGCTTAATGAATAGAAATGATATACTGTGACAAATGTGGCAGAACTGGTTGATGGGGCAAAGGAAACAAAATAGGAAGGAGTTTAGAGAAGAAAAGTGAGGAGAGGCTAAGATGAGGTAACCAAGGAAAAGATGGATGTACAGATGACTGTTAAAGACTAAACAGTTGCAGGCTTGTGGATTATACATTCTTGTGTGATGCATATATCATACTGAAGTTTAGAGAGCATCCCTAATCCACACCATCTGCCTTGTGATAAAATGATAGCATGGCCAAAAACACAACTGGCATTTAATGGATGAAAGGAAAGCTTGTTTTCAAATGTAGTATTTGTATTTGTATGCTTGATATTAAATCACAGTGAACTGTGTGCCCATCTCTGATTAGATGATCTCTGAATTTTGGCAGATGTTCAGAGAGACTTTATCCTCACTGACTGAAACCAGGCCTCTTCGGCCTCTGACATTTTAAACATCATGAATTTGCTAGCATGCTACCCAGTGAGAAGAGCACATTGAAGAAGAGACACAAAGAAGATTGACAGATTGTTAGACATGAAATTAAGGATTTGCCCAAGGGGAATAAAGAAGAACAGGAAATACTCTTTACCAGTGTAAACACCTATCAAATACCAGCTTTAAACCGCAGCAAGTTCCATGATACCTGAGTTTACAGTACAAGCTGTGACATTTCACTGTTATTTATTTACCTACAAAATCCCTTGTTGTTAAAATAGCGTCATATATGTCATGTTCATCTGTTCATCTGTCCATAAAACATTGGATGCCCACTGCAATGCCCTGCGATGAACCGCACATCCAGGCTGCTAACAACACCAAACAGTGGTTAGCTTCCATTATTTACACCTTGTAGTAGCATTTCCATTGGTTTTGTTTATGCGATTAACTTACCAGTGACTGATGATCACTTCTTTGCAAATATCTGGTAAATATTGCATAATTATAAGACATTTACTGAATTAACAAGTTGCTAAGTTCTGCCTGATCAGCAACTGAAAGAAGACTGTGTTTCAAAAAGATATTTAGAAGGACGGCAGAAGGAATCCAAGATGATCATTTGCCAATGTAAAACCAAAACAATGAGAAAAATAAGATTTATCGCTCCGTAGAGTTTGGGATCACTCCAGTCAGGTGGGTTTGTCACCCCTAGCGACCCCTTTTTACATACACTTAGTAATTTCATCCATTGTTTATATACAAATATTGATTATAGCAGCTTTATGTAAATGCAATTTCAAGTAGAGCCCTCACTATTTGTCTCTATCCCTGTTAAGCTCTATTTTATGCACCATATGTCTGTAAACTGTAGGCTGCACATACATCAAGTGTGCGTGTGGCCTAACTTACCGTATCTCTGCCCTGTCAGTGAGAGTGGGCTGTTGGCTGGGCTTTGATTGGCAGGGAGCCTGAGAGCCATCTTCATCTGGGCCAAGCGGCTTTAGCTCTTAACCCATGGGCACCCTCCTCCCTCCCTCCCTGCCTCCCTGCCTCCCTGCCTCTCTCCCTCCCTGCCTCCCTGCCTCTCTCCCTTCTTGCCTTTTGTTTTGTTTTACTTTATTTATTGTTTTTGTGTGGTGGGGGGTTATTAGTGGCCATGATCAGTGGTATTAAAGTTGACTGAGTGCAACATGCAAACATTCCTTTAATACCTACAGGGGCAGATTTATCATTATTGTCAACGCTGTCCTGGGAGGTTTAAGATCAATGACTGATATGGGACTCTGTGGGAAGTGGGGAGGAAGGATGAGAGATAGCGCTGTTCTAAATTTGACCTCAAGCTGGAGTCTGCAAGTACATACAGTACACAAACAGAAATGATCTCTGGTTCTCCCCTCTAAAAGATGCATAGTTCTGTCACCTCAAACATTTTCATGAACAACAGGGGGAGAAATATATAAAGTATATGCTCGTCCTGACCCCACCACCTGCCAACCATCCTCCCTTCCCCTGGCCCTAAAATCACTGTCAGAGGAGGATTAAGCCTTGGTCAACATTTAAGGCTAAGCTGCATTGGTTAAAAATGTCAACTCATTTTGAATTCATCCCATTTCAAAATTTTAACAAATAAAGATTTCTTGGACACTTTAAAGGAATTAGTCTAACGTGTTAAATTTGAAGCTACAGCCACAAGATGTTTAGCTTAGCTTAGCATAACTACTGGAAGCAGGGGGAAACAGCTAGCCTGGCTCTGTTCGGAGGTGAAGAAGAATTTTGGCAAGAGTTACGCTTTAATCCATACCTCTGTTTATTTCCTGTTTTTCGGTGAAGTATGGATTAACACAACTTGTTTGCCTTTCTGTCACATCTACTGCAGTCAGATTCACTGTGTTCCCTCGGAAGGAATCACTGCACATGGCTAGGCACAAGCAGTATAAAAATTGAATGTTAATAAATGAAGACAGCTTTTGTCTAAGCAGAATTGCTTTACATTAAAAAATAACCCCAGTTGATGAATAATGCAAAAGAATAAGAGATAATTCTTGCATGTGAGAAAGACAAACATTGGGCAAATTTCTTGCAATAGTTCAAAACTGCAACACAGACAAACTCGGTGTGACACATCCTGCCACTGAATCTTCTAACTGCAGTTTAGTATGACCATTTATACCATCTATTCCACTGAATAAATGTGATACATGGGCCAGCAATTCTCTGATTTCAAATGTCTTTAGCTTTAACCTTCATGTTTTTATGGTTTTGTCCCCTGAATGACCTCAGTTTGATCTTTGCCAACAGGATTCTACAATATTTGCCCGAGAGGTGGTTCAATAAAGCCAGGGGTCACTGTATTGAACAGTATGGATTGCACATATAAGTATCAAGTAGGCTGTAAAAAAAGGTGCTGGAAAAAAACCCTGCGTTTTGTGACTTCCAATGTAATACAGCAAGTCAATAGATGAATATGTTTGTAGAAAGCGAGCTTGAGTAAAAGTCTCTACCTCAGGCAAATGTACCAACACCGAAATGAGGATCTGGTGGTTTACTGTGTCAAAGGCAGCAGAAAGGTCCAGAAGGATGATGATGGACGAAAGATCGGTTGTTCTAGCGATGTGAAGCTGCTCGGTGACAGCAAGGAGGGCAGTTTCTGTTGAATGACCAGCCTTGAAGCCAGACTGGTGGGGATCGAGAAGGTTGTTCTGGTGGAGATAGGTAGAGAGTTGATTGTAAATGGCACGCTCAAGAGTCTTAGATAGAAATGGAAGAAGGGAGACGGGTCTATAGTTATTTACATCAGAGGAGTCGAGTGTTGGTTTTTTGAGTAGTGGGGTCACTCTTGCCTCCTTGAGGGCAATCGGGGAAACAGCCAGTTGACAAGGAGATGTTAATGAGATGAGTGAGGAAAGGTAGGAGGTCAGAAGCAATGAACTGGAGAAGGTGAGAAGGGATAGGATCCAGGGGGCAGGTGGTTGGGCGGGCAGAGGTAATCAACGTAAGAATTTGATTTGGA
Source organism: Gymnocephalus cernua (assembly GCA_023631565.1). NCBI lineage: Eukaryota > Metazoa > Chordata > Actinopteri > Perciformes > Percidae > Gymnocephalus > Gymnocephalus cernua. Next base: position 8,454,602 of record CM042433.1, on the reverse strand, counting down.
GATAGAGGGGTGAAAGAGGAGAGAGTACTGGATGTGATGGATGGTAAGGTGATTTCAGAAGGTGTGGTGGAGAATGAAGAGCGTATGTCATCTATCTTTTTTACAAAGTAGTTGACAAAGTGGGTTGGTAGGAGGGTGGAGGGAGGAGGTGGACCGTCAATACTGCCAACGTTGTCTTTGCTGTTATCAAATCAGTATATATTTATGTTTAACATTTAATTTTATCAATACAGACAAGGCTAGCAGCAGCAGCGCCGCGTCAGACACGTTTCTGGTGTACAAAGACAGAAAACGCTACGCAACTGACACGCAACAGAAACGCCACGCTCACGCCATGCAGGCAGTGTGTAGGAGGCCTTACTCTTTAACAGAAAGGTCATCCTCCTTAGACATCTTTTACATAATGTTGTCATACAATATTAATCTGAGCCTGTCAATGGCAAACAAGCACTTTTGTGAATGTAAATTCACAATTGCCCTATTAATGTACATTGTAGCCTGTTTCGCCGCTGCCGACTGCAGCGACCTTGCTTAATACTGGAGCAATGTCAAAGATTGTTATTTCCATCAGTCACTTAGACACAAAAAACATAGGAGAATAGGGTACAGGTTGAAAAGAATGGTATAGTTACCCTTTAAGGGCATATAATGAAGCAATATAGTGTAGTGTTATCTTGCAATATGTTATGTTTTATTTAGATGTTTGAGCTGTTCTGACCTCTGGCAGTTTATGGCCATTTTGTCTTTGATTTATATGGTATAGATACATACACTATACATTACACGCCATATCTATACATTCCTCTTCAATGACACAGCTAAAGTATTATGAATGCTCCAAAAATTCCAAGTGAGATCAACTGAGGAGTTGGATGGCAATGAAGATCTGAAAGAAGAAAGATAGTAGGCAACATCTGCAACAGATCAATATATATATATATATATATATATATATATATATATATATATATATACCGTAAAATGCCAGATGGGTTTGGTTATATTTTGAGCCAGTGGATATAGATTCAATTGCTGTTCAGGGATCTGTGTAAAGGCTCGCTCTTGTTCTCAGCACCTAATGTGGTCATGAGTTTTGGTGCTAAAAACTAAACTGGATTTTTTAATTCTATAATGATACTTTATTGTGTGTTATATAGAAACATATCTGGGGGAAAAAATATCTAGGGTTTCATGGAAGGTGAAATGTATGGTTTTATGGTTCTTTTGTCTATTTCATCTCAGCCCAATTTAAAAAAGATCTGTCTTTTACAGGTGTAATAGAAACAAACAAGGCAAAGAAGCCCTTAATGAAGCACGATATATGGAGATTTGAAATGCCTAAATAAATAAAAACAAACAAAAAATAAAGAAAATGCAATACACATTGTTGTATGTATTGTCTTAATTAATTCATTTACTGTGTCATAAATAAAAAAACATGAAAATGACATTTATTTAGGTTTTGTGGCATAACTTTTCCATGACACCTTAAAATCTATCTATCTATCTATCTATCTATCTATCTATCTATCTATCTATCTATCTATCTATCTATCTATCTATCTATCTATCTATCTATCTATCTATCTATCTATCCTACAAGAACATAATCAGCACTCCAGAATTACTCTAAATTGATCTGCCGTTTCGATAAATTCCATAAATGGATTTCTTCTTCTTTTTTTGGGTCTCTAATCAAAGCAGTTTTGGTCAGGAAAAATGTAAAATGGTGTAATCCTTTTTTAGCAGTGCAATCCTCTCAGCATTATGACGTACTGTAGCATATCTGATGGATCAGTGACTGGCAGCATAGAGTTCACTCTATGTATCCTAAAACTCAGGGGTCAGGTTAGTTGAATAACATGCAGATATTGCTAACTCTATCTGAAGCGATGACGTGCTAACCTTTTATGCAGGCATTTAATAGAAACATACTTCTACTTGTTGATTACTTGTGCTTACATCAAGGGGCTGTTATTCATCACTGTGATGAACTTATATGTTCAGTTAGCTATATTTTTAAGGAATAGTTTGAGATTTCGTGAAAAAAAACGCTTATTCGCTTTGTTGCTTCACAGCCTTAAATGTCATTGATTCTCTGACAAAGTTAATTTTATGGCTTTAAAAGGCATTTTATTATAGGCAGGATACTAATGTCCAGGCCTTGTGGAACGTGACACTGTATGTCTAACGAATTCTCTGCTGTTTAGATTTGAAAGAGGTCCTGCTGTGCCGGCTGATGACCAACAGATGGCGACACAGACTGTCAGCTAATTCCCAGACTTATCACTGTTGATTATTTGCATCTTTTTATTAATGCGAATTACCAGTACTCAATACTGTGTTTAGTTGTAGTTAGTGCAGGCATGCATACTTATAATATATGTCAGTTCCTTGTCTTCTTGTCAAACTTTTTTTCAGGGTTTTATTCTGTCTTGTTTGACATCTGCTTCCTATGAGTGTCTGCCTTGAGGTTTTTACTGTTCTGCCCTCATGACAGCGCATTGGAATTTTAATTTGAACACTCATCTTGGAGGATTGTTGGGATTCATAGCTAGGCTATCATACCCAAGTTGGCACCGATAAGATACATATTTTCATCTCTGTATTGTTTCATGAAAAGCCACATAAACCTCACCAAGGGGAAATAATATGTAAAAAGAACACTGGTTAACTAGTTGTATGTCTTTTTGTCATTGATGAACCACATTACAAACTCAAAACGCTGTCAGTGAATTATCAGATACTATGCAAAAAAACATGTTGCTGGTGACAACAGACCAAAAACATATGAACCAGATTCATATTTTCTATAACTATTTCTATATATTTTCTATATCATTTTTTAATCTTCTTAGTTGTAAACGTGATACAGGATAGCCTCAGTGATCCGGACGTAAGCACAAAAGAACCATTGTGACACACCTGTTATGTAATCAGCAAGTCTGTTATCTACATTGAAACCGAAGCAAGTGGAATCATTTGTTAAACCCCCCCCAACATTAGACATGCAACAGTCAGAGTTACAACTCAAAATTAGTTTTATTGCATAGCAAGTGGACATCACTTTTTAAACATGGGAGGTAAATGGCAAAACAATAAAACAAAAAGACAACGAAGGATTGATTCATCACATCATTTGTATTGATTTTATAGGTAGCAAAATAAAATCTACACGCCTCCATGGATTGGAAATGGACTGCAGGCTATACTGTATACAGGAAAGGTGAAATGTAGTTAAAATTACACCACAACCACCATCATCATTTACTAACAGGCCGGCGAGTGCCAAACACAGATTTCAGAAATGTTTAAAAACATCTTTCCTAATGACTGGCTTACAGCCTTATGTAACATCCACACCACACAGTAATCAGTTATATTTTTATGCACAGCATCAGTAGCTGCTCCCCCCGCGACCCAATACCAGATAAGCGGACGACGATGGATGGATGGCATCAGTAAATTCAAGATATCTTCTCAGTTGGTGGCTGCGGGGAGGAGCAGAGACCCCTGCTGCACGGCAAGCAAAGTAGACTCAGACAGCTGTGGGCAACATGGTTAAGAAGCATGTGAAATGTTAGATGACCCTCCGTGCAGTCGGTCATCTTTTATTCTGTAGTAAAACAGACCATTAAACCCTGGTTTCTAATTGCCACAGGGCACTAAGGTAAAGGAGATTTTATTTCTGCCTGTTCCTTCACACCCTGCAGGTTTTTCTCTTTGAAGCCAGACCTACATTATGAGTCAGATGCATATCTCAGCAAAGTACTCAACACAGGGGAGATGTGGATGTGGAGGGGCCTGATTTGGAAAAGAAATGTCCCTCTGTTTATCATTCCTAATGGCCTCAACAAAAGAATACAATGTATTTGTAATCAGTTAGTATGTGGTGCAGTTTGTGATGTTAAAGGAATAGATTGACATTTAGAAGAAAATATGCTTATTCGTTCTCTCTTGTTGTGAGTCAGATACGATTAATACCACTTTCATGTCTGTCCATTTAGTGAAGCTATAGACAGGCTGGTTTTAAACTTGCAATTAATTTTTACTTTATTTGAGTTTTGACCTTTCAATTTCATTTAAGTTTTATTCCTTTTCCAGAGTGTGTTTGCTATTTTGACTTTAGTTTCAGTTTTTCAGAAAGGTTTAGTTTTAGTTGTTATATATTTAGTTTTATGGTCGTTTTAGTTTGTTTTAGTTAGGGCCAGGTTTAATGTCTCAAAAGTAGCCTATATTTTTTTATTTATTTAACCTTTATTTATCCAGGTAAGTCTATTGAGAATAAATTCTCATTTACAATGACGACCTGTCACATTCACACAGTTCCACATTCATACCTGGAAGCTGCTCAGTACAACCACTGTCTGATGTACTGGCCACTGAGCAGCTCCACTGGAGCGGGTGTGCTTAAAGGCCTTGCTCAAGGGCACCTCAGTGGTGGTAATGAGGGAGGGACAAGCACTGCTCTTTCACTTCCCCACCCAGATTTTATCCCGTCGGTCTGGGGATTGAACTGGTGGTCACCAGCTCAGTTCTTTAACCTTTAGGCCACCACTGCCTAATTTTTGCCAAGATAACGCAACTTCCTGTTTAGACATAAAGTTGCTATAACTTGCACATTTTTTGGATACATTTTTGTCATGAGGGTCAACAGATACTACCTGCAAAGATTCAAGAAGACTGAAATCACGGCCTAGGATGAGTTTGAAATACTGTAAAACACATTAAAAATGCATAAATTAAAGATGGCCGCCTTACGGTTGGGCGGAGCTAATGAAGGTAAATGGGAAATATGTCCACAATGATTAGACCAATATGTGTATTAAATCTGGTGAAGATCGGAGCAACTATGTCCAAGTTAAGGCCATCAATGCATTAGGGGGCGCTAAGGAGCCCGCTTACAGGTATAGGCCAAATCGCTGTACAGTCTTGCAAAGCTCCCAGGTGTTTATGTTGGTGCCAATTTTTGTGAGTTTTCGTATATTTTGAGGCCGTCAAAAATGTTTTAAAAACCAATTAGGGTCCCATAGGCCATGCCCACTTTGACCAATCAGTACCTTACTGTAGGAGTGGCCTCCAGATTGGCCCTAGATGGTACCAAAGCCTGTCTACGGAAAGCCGTTCCACTCCCCATTCAGCCCCATTGTACCGAATTTGGTTGCAGTTCCACCAGAGTTCCACTGGGGGTGATCACGGTCCAGTGCAAAATGAATGGGACCCTATGGAGCTAGACGGCTAAATTAGTCTCATTCGCCTGATTGTCGTTGAGAAATCTCAGATTTGATTGTAGTTTTTGTAAGTTCAACATGGATTATAGGTCAAAAGTTGAATGAACAAGTACTTATGTCCTTTCGATTTCTTACAGGTTGAGTCGTTGTTGCCCATACCACGCTAGCATTCTGCTAATGAATGCTGATTGGTCAGTGAAGGACTGATTACGATCGGAGATCCCGCTTGACGGCATCCAAAGCGGAGCCAGAATGTCAGAGTGAATATTTCGGCGTGGTCGTTAAAACATTAGCAAACCTCTTTCTAGCATGTGTATTGAGAGGGAGAGTCTAACCTGTTAGCTGTGTTGTCGATGCCTCAAGAGAGAAAAAAGGAAGCGACTCAGAGCTCGGCGTAAACCAGTATCTCTGGCCGTATATATGTATGACGTCATTGACATTTTAAAAGGCTTTTTAGAACAAAAAAAGTGACTTTAAAAAAATCTAACACCCAGCAGTATGTATTTTGTTTGCCTCCCCTTTCGAATGCAAATTACTTACGGAATCTTTTAATGTGCAATGTACAGTTTGGGAGTTATAGGGTCAAACACGGGTTTTTTCTGCTGTAGCGCCACCTAGTGGTGAATATGTGTATGTTTTTGAATCTTTGCAATTTTCACCAGGTCAGACGTGTGCAAATTTTTGTGAGTTTTCATGCATTCTAACCCCCTCAAAAATGTGACGAAGGACTCGGAAAAATAATAATAATCTTCACAAAAACAATAGGTCCTTGCAGTTTCACTGCTTGGGCCCTAATAATAAAAATAAATCTTAGCATATAAGCAGTAGGAAACAGTTAGCTTGGCTGTTTCCAAAGTAGCCTATAAAAAAACAACCTGACAACACCTACAAAGCTCACTAATTAACAGGTTATTGTTTGTTTAATCTGTGCAAAAAATGTGTAAAAAGTGTTTGAAATTGTGGTTACAGGGGGTGTAGTGACTATGTGCTGTACTAAGCTAACGCTCCTGGCTGTAGTGTCATATTTAATGTGTAAAAAAGAAAGAAGAAAGAATGTGCTGTTGCTACTTCAGCAGCAAACTGCTCAAATATCAAAGAACCAAATGAAAAAACAAAAAAACTTGGCAACACTAGCTGACTGACTGGAAGAGTCCTCTGCTAAAAGATTCTTAGCCAACTAACGTTAGTGTAGCCAAGTTGTTGTTTTAAATAAATTAAAATAATATTATATATTTAATGGAAAGACACGACAGTGGTATCAATCTTTTTATCTAATCTTCTGTGAGAAAATGAAGCGTATTGAATTTTGAACCATTGCTTCGAAAAAACTGAATTGTATAATTGTATTATTATTGTTTTTGTGTGGTGGGGGGTTATTAGTGGCCATAATCAGTGGTAGTAAGGTTGACTGAGTGCAACATGCAAACATTCCTTTAATACCTACAGGGGCAGATTTGTCATTATTGTCAACGCTGTCCTGGGAGGTTTAAGATCAATGACTGATATGGGACTCTGTGGGAAGTGGGGAGGAAGGATGAGAGATAGCGCTGTTCGAAATTTGACCTCAAGCTGGAGTCTGCAAGTACATACAGTACACAAACAGAAATGATCTCTGGTTCTCCCCTCTAAAAGATGCATAGTTCTGTCACCTCAAACATTTTCATGAACAACAGGGGGAGAAATATATAAAGTATATGCTCGTCCTGACCCCACCACCTGCCAACCATCCTCCCTTCCCCTGGCCCTAAAATCACTGTCAGAGGAGGATTAAGCCTTGGTCAACATTTAAGGCTAAGCTGCATTTCAAAGTGGAATTGGTTTAAAATGTCAACTGGTTTCGTTGTTCTTGTAAGTTATATGTCATCATTTTGACGTCATCCCATTTCAAAATGTTAACAAATAAAGATGTCTTTAAAGGAACACTTTAAAGGAATTAGTCTAACATGTAGTTAAATATGAAGCTACAGCCACGAGATGGTTAGCTTAGTTTAGCAAATAAAATACTTTAAATTTAAATTAAATTAAATTTAAAATTAAATACTGGGAGCAGGGGGAAACAGCTGGCCTGGCTCTGTTCGGAGGTGAAGAAAATCCACCTAGCAGCACCTCTTAAGCTCATTAAATAGCATGTTATATCTTTATTGATTAAAACTACAACTTGAGGGTTTTATGGGGGGTTATATGCCGGATAATATTAGATTAGATTCAACCTTATTTTCTTTGTGCAGAGTACAAGTACAAAGACAGCGAAATGCAGTTTGTGTCCAACCAGAAGTGGATAATATCTTAGTAATATCTTTGGCCAGAAGCAGTAACTTCCTGAAATGTTGTTGTTAAATGAGCATATTTTCCAAAATGTTGAACTATTTCTCTGAGTATTAGGCAGATTACCTGCATTGCTATAATAACAGTGGGTGAGGTGTTAACAACAAATGCTACACAAACAATTAAGAAATCAGTTTTGTCCAACTTTAGTAGAAAAGCTGTAGCATCAAAGTGTCCCTTTGTAATTTTCAAGGTGGAGGGTGGGGTGTGGACTTGACCAACTGCCATGCTTCACTCGTTTGCAAGCCATGATGTCTCTCTCTTTCTCATGGGTGGGCCAAATTCTCTGGGCGGGCAAGGCAGAGAAAGAGAAGGTAACCTTTCCCCTTATGACGTCATAAAGGGAAGATTCCAGATTGGCCCATCTGAGCTTTCATTTTCTCAAAGGCAGAGCAGGATACCCAGTGCTTGGTTTACACCTATTGCCATTTCTAGCCACTGGGGGACCATGGGCAGGCTGGGGCAACTCATAGTAATGTTAAAAAATGTGAAGTTGATATAGTGAACTTGTTAGCGGACAGTTGCCTGTTTTTACACATCGAAAAGACAGAGCAACATTTATTTAGAGTCGTGTGGCTCTGAATTTGGTCTCCACTAACTACTGAGAAAAGGATCTGACTTTTAGCTGCTAAATGCTCCGCTATGCTCACCAGATAACTGTATCTAACTGTGTCTGTCTGCTAAGTAGTGTACTGTACAAATTACCAACAATAACATGTTGACACTTTTATGACATACAAATTGTACTACCAAATTGAGCACAACCCCTGAACATGCTCCCTCTCTCTGGGAATTACACATTACACATTCCCTGTCTGGGAGAATCCTAAATAAAATTGAATGTTAATAAATGAAGACAGCTTTTTGTCTAAGCAGAATTGCTTTAAATTTAAAAAATAACCCCCGTTGATGAATAATGCAAAAGGACATTGGGCAAATTTCTTGCAATAGTTAAAAACTGCAACACAGACAAACTCGGTGTGACACATCCTGCCACTGAATCTTCCAACTGCAGTTTAGTATGAGCATTTATACCATCTATTCCACTGAATAAATGTGATACATGGGCCAGCAATTCTCTGATTTCAAATGTCTTTAGCTTTAACCTTTATGTTTTTATGGTTTTGTCCCCTGAATGACCTCAGTTTGATCTTTGCCAACAAGATTCTACAATATTTGCCCGAGAGGGGGTTCAATAAAGCCAGGGGTCACTGTATTGAACAGTATGGATTGCACATATAAGTATCAAGTAGGCTGTAAAAAAAGGTGCTGGAAAAAACCCCCGCGTTTTGTGACCTCCAATGTAATACAGCAAGTCAATAGATGAATATGCTTGTAGAAAGCGAGCTTGAGTAAAAGTCTCTACCTCAGGCAAATATATTATTTATATCACAACATAATAATTAAAGGGTAACTACCGGGTTTGTTTTTCAACCTGGATCCTATTTTCCTATGTTTTTGTGTGTGACTGATAGAAACAACAATCTTTGAAATTGGTCCAGTATTAAGCGTGAACGCTGTAACCGGCAGCCAAAGACCGGGCTGCAATGTAACCCTATGGGGCAAATATTCAGCATCAGTTTGGTCCACTAAAAGTGCTGTTTTTGCCTCTAAAAGGCTAAGATTATTATTCTAAGTCTCTGACAACATTATGGAAAGGATCCCTACAGATACAGACCTAGGTCTTTGAGACCTCTTTCTGTTTAACCAGAAACAGTTCTGAGGTCGCTTTGAAAAAACTGAATTGTATTTTGAGAAAAAGTCGTTACTCCACAACTAATTAATACTGACATCCATTCAATTAAGTGGATGTAGTGACCTGAAATCAAAACAAGCGATAGTTCAGACGTTCCAAGTTGTTTGTAATTTAGCACTGTATTAATCGTCATATGGATTGGACATACTAAAGTGCTTTTGTATGTCTTGATTTTAGATTAGACACATAGCATTTCCTGCACATTTAATTAATTAGCTTCAAGACACATTCTTTTTTTTATCTCATGGAGAATGGCTAAAGAGCCTCTTCAACATCAAAGCAGATGGGGCATCTGGAGAGAGAGCGAGTGCCTTGATTGTGAGCTTGAGGAGAGAGTTCCTCTTCCTCAAAAGAGTGTGCATAGCGTGCATGCCGGTGCATAATGCACTGAATTGTAACAGCCTGTAACCAGTTTATGTCAAATATATGTATTGTTCTAGTCGTGACTGCTTAGTCTGGCTACTTCTTTAGTCAACAGTTTAAGAGTTTTGGAAAGGTTTTCCAGCACCAGACAAACAGATCGTTTCAGAGAACATGATGTGCACAGACAGGAGAGAAAAAAAAAAAAAAAACTTCACTGACTAGTGTTTTTTCCCCAAATATCAACTGTTATTGCAGAGCTGATACAAATGAAATCCTCAGACATTTAAATATCAACGTTTTGATAATGGGACATCTGACTCAAAAGTAGGCAACCCTGTAATTAGGTTACATCAATTGGCCAAGACATTTATACTGTCAGACTTAATAATGTGAATAATATTCAAATGTACAGCTCATTGGCTGACTGTTGGCCTATATACTCAGTTTTAGCAAATTGGATAAGACAGGTTAGAGCCATTTTGGTTTGGGATAAACACACAGACCACAAACAATTTTCCTGTTTGCATGCTTGCACACAGATGACTGTAAGGAGGGGGGGGGGGGGGGGGGCAGAATGGTTAAGCTGCATGCCATTTAACCGCAACGTCCCCATTTTAATTCTAGCCAGGGTTCTTTGTGGGATGCCTTACCCCTCTCTCTCCCCTCATTTCCTGTCTCTCAACTACCAACTACCATTTTCAAAAGATGGTAGCGACTGTTATAGTGAAGAAAGACAGTGTTAATATTAGAGGTGCTTTAACAATTTGCATAGTATATGAATGGAGGGGCTTCTTACTGTCACTCAGGTGTTCGAACCTCGCATTCGACCAGAAAAATCTGTGAAAAAGCTGAAGAGGTTGTGAAAGGAACTAGGCCAATAGCATTCCCCTTGGCCTTAAAGGGACATTCACAATGCCAACCAATAACTCTTTGCCTCCGTCATTTCAATGAGGGGAGGCGGCAGAGGAAGGTGGTTTCGATCACAGCGGTAGGGGTTAGAAGCAGTTGCTGCCCACGTAAATGTGCACAGCACTTAAGTAAACTGCGAAGAAGCCATAGCTTATTGAGTTCTAACTCACTAAGATCTCATCTACTCCTCTGGACACACTCGGTTGGCCCAAATCATGCAATGTGCTGCATTGAGAGAATGAGTGCATGGTCTGGTCAGCAGCCAGGAATAATTATTCAAAAAAGTGTTGGAGACTTTAAACCCTGGAAGCCAAGTGACAATCCAGCTGGAAAGAGCCTTAGAGGACATGTCACAGCAAAGAAGTTTTTTCTGGTAACTTATACGGAGTGACCCAGGCTTTTCTGCCATGAATGAACTACCTCCAAACCAAAAAAAGCTCATTTAATATTAATACATCATGCTTGGACTAAGCCCTTTCTGTTGTCTAGGCTCAAAGACAGAAACAGTTTTTTGTATTTTGGGGCAATTTCTAGGTGGGGGACCCTTTTTTGAAAACTCAATTCGAGCACTGGAGAGGATGTGATGACTGACAGCTTTATTATGTATAATATTCTTGGAGCTCTTTCCTGATTTAGGTGAATTGGCATGTTTGATTTGAATTTCAGGAGCTGGCAAGTCAGCATTCCCTTTCATTTAATCAAGCCATCTTATTAAGTTAAAATGTTCTAATAATTACATTTACATCAGAGATTAGATCAATGTGTACAGATTTTTTTATTTCATATTTGGAGTCATATCAAAGCAAAATAACAAAATACAGTAGGCCTATGCCTGCTGGGATTAATAAAGTACTCTATCTATCCATCTATCCTGCTCAGCACCAAATGGCAGACACAGCAACAAGCTGGTGAACATTGAGGAGCATTCAGCAGCTTAAAGCGTAACTCTCGCCAAAATGCATCCTAGGGTATTTTTGTGAATGTACGCGAGTCAAACTTTAGTTTAAAAGCATATTTAGGACTGAATCGCCACTTTTAAGAACTAGTCGATTTCCGAATGCGGATGAACGGACTCCATAGGAGGAAATATCATTCTTATATGAGGCTCCTTTTTCAACTACAAGGTCAATATTGTTTTTTACAAACGACAAAACAAAAAATCATCCGTGCATTCATATGGAACTAAACTTTAGGAGCTTTCCATCTTTACTCTCCTCCCTGTTACATCGCATTCGGAAATCGACTAGTTTTGACTGATAATATGGCCTCAGCCGGAAAACAACAAGAGCTACGTGAGTTGTTTCTTTTTAGTGAATCTGTGTACACAAAGAATGTTCTCAATGCTTGTGTTAAGGTGTAGAGCCCCTGGTGATACTTGAAGCAAAGTCTCATGTTGTGTCAAGCCTTCTTAGTATTTCGAAAATAGCTATTTTGGGGCTAGCAAGAGAGTGCCCCTAGCTCTCCCATTCAAAAGGCCATTTGACCCAAAAATGACAATACAGTGAATCTTAAAAGTGGCGATTCGGTCCTAATATGCTTTTAAACTAAAGTTTGACTCGCGTAAATTCACAAAAAGACCCTAGAATGCATTTTGGCGAAAGTTATGCTTTAAGAACCAGATGTTTCCCTCAGGAGTATACAGACCAAAAACAGAGCTAAAGAGAGTTAATGTTGGAATTAGATTCTGCTGGTGGCCAGAAACACGACTCTAAATAAATGATGATGTTGCTCTGCATCTGCTGGATGTGTAAACAAGCAGCTGTTTGGTAACAAGTTCACCATATCAACTTAAAAGGCGATGACATGTCAATATTGTGTTCATAACTTTTGTCCGCTGACCCCAAGTGAACAAACAATTCAATTTCAATTTAATGACTCCAGATAAAAACACAACTTTATCAAATAAGGATTCCTGCTTTTTCTTTAGCTGTTGTCACGCCGTCAAAAATCCCCTTTACTCAACACTCAATACATATCCCCAGGTTGTTGACACACTGTCATGGTTTGTATGTCGAGATGAGGTGGGAGTGACCATCTTGTGCTGAGCAATATATGCATACTGAGATACGAAGCTTCTAATGTTGCTTTTGTCGTGGTGCCACCTGTGGCGCGAGAGGATATGAGCCCTCAAAAGAAACAATGGATGGTGACACTTCAAGAGGTTTTCTACCCTGCTCTAGCTGCTGTGGGTATCCCTTGTAAGTACATCAATGACAGAGTTAGAGCTGTTGGCTGATATCATACCAAAATGCATTACTGTTTTATGATGCTTTTAATTTAATTTCGTGGTGATGTAGTAAAGAGATGCCCTTATTGACAAATATTTTCCTCAGCCAATATCATCACCTTTCTGATCATCTGGAAGAGGAAATGCAAGCTCTCCAGGTCCAGCACCTTCTACCTGATGGCCATTTCTGTGGCTGACAACCTCGTTTTGATCTTCATTGTGGTTCTTGAGCTTTCTGTTAAGTACCACCAGCAGGAGCCGTTTTGGAGTTACGAGCCATGGTGCAGCCTGAGGGATATTTTTAACTACGGAGCATACAACGCCTCGACGTGGCTGGTGGTTGTGTTTACAGTGGAACGTTTTGTCGCTATCCACACATGGAAAATGAAAACTAAAATCTGCACTTCGAGATGTGCAGCATGGACTACAATGGCCGTTTTCTTTTTCAGTCATCTTTTTGCCATTCCTTACTACTGGTCTAATGCCTCAGTCTATGCGAACAACCAGACCAGATGTATTTACAAGCCGGAGGCCCCAACTCAGTTCATTCACGCCCTGGTTTGGCTTCAAACCCTGCAAGTCTACATATTACCCTTCATTACCCTTCATCCTCACACTTAACGGGTTGACCCTGCGCCTAATCTCTCTCAGCAATCGGGTTCATATCACGGCTGATTTAACTTCTAGGGTCAACAAAGTCATGCCCCTGCTGCGCTCCAGGACTAGAAAATCTGTAGTGCTTCTGGTTACTGTGTCCATGAGTTTCGTGCTGTTGTCTGTCACCCGTGCTATAACTCAGATCATCCTGCGCACAACTCACATGTACAGTCTGGATCGTAATGATTATAACCTCCAGATAAATATAGCAGCAGACACTGGCACCATGCTGAGCCTGAGTAATGCGGCTGCTAACATGTACCTTTATGTATGCACCCAGTCCAAGTTTCGCCACGAGTTCTTTGCCTGTGCCAGACAGGTGTCCTTCAAATGCAAAACAAAACTCTAGCCAGAAGAAAAAAACCTTAGTGTCTTTAATAAACACTATTACCGACATGTTGTCCTTGAGGAAGTTTGTACAGGTACACTTTCCCAGCGTCAAGGAACAGAGGAAATGATCTCACGGCAGTCATAACCGGTTAATGACTTTGTTGCTCTCAGCAGACAATGACTTTGACTTAACGACTCCATAAAACACAATTTAATTTTCTTTATTACTGTATTTTACTCATTCTGTCCCTCTATCAAAGAAGGGAGATGCTTTTCCTCCATGATTAACAATCCTGACACACATCTCCACTGTTTGACATGGCAGTTTAAATTTCAGAATTAATTTCCTGCAATTGGATTCTAGACCCAGACTAAACAAACAAGAAGGCCTGACTTGACAGCCATTGTGGCAAGGCAGTTTGTACAAATGTATCATGATGAATCTGTACTATGCCTCAATATATTTAGCTTTGTGTTTATTTACTGTAGATACAAACATTACATATATTTTTTTGTTATCACTGATGTATGTAAAGCAATGATATTTTAATATTTGATTTAGGACTAATATATATATATATATATATACTGTATATATATATACTGTATATATATATATATATATATATATATATATATATATACTGTATATATATATATATATATATATATACTGTTCAGTTTCATTTTATTTGAACAGAGACAGTGCACAAATTAACATGAACCTTGCAAAAACACAAGGAGAGATGCACTGAGCCAGGTTATAGCACAAGTGCTATTTTCCGCCTGTAGTCCCTTGATATAGATGATATACTGCTCATCTTTTTCTTATTCTTTTCTCTTTACTACTATTTACTTCAGGACTGCAATAAAGGAGTCACTATCATATTTAGTCAATACTCTTCAAATCAACTCTGGTCAATAAAACAACATTCTTTAACAAAACTTTATTTTCCGTTTCCTGAAAACATACCATTTCTCCAAAGACAGCACTAACCAAGGCCCATTGTCTAAAAATTCTCAAACAACAATTTGTGCCAATCAATAGTTATATAATACTCAGAATTACTTAAAGAGTAAAAAATGTATTTACCCTCAATAGCATTAAAATAAGTACATTTAGACATTAAAACAATAAAAAGTAGCAACAATATATTGTATTTCCCCCCAAAAAATCATTGTGGTTGTTTTAAGAAGCTACAAAGCAAGAATGCAGGTATGGTTCCCAGAATGCACTCCAGCTATTAAATATCATTATTTAATTCCTTATTCCTTATTCAAGTTTTGATTATTTCAACTAGGGGTGCTTGTGCTAGCATGTAACAAGTACATGGTTGTCTTCTGTGGCAATGCGCCTTTTTCACTGGGGACATTTTGATTTGTCATAGTAGGAAAAAGAAATATGTTACTAATAACAATTAATGATGGCTCTGCTTTATTCAAGTGTCCCTGTAAGTCATAACCGTGTGACAGTGAACCAGCATAAGCAATACAAGGACCCTGAACCAGCTAAATGGAATTCAGCCATCATTGATTTTATTGACAGAATGTTTAATGGCGCAAAGTCCAAATTTGAGTTGGTATTACAAATCATGCCAGTTGAAAGCCTTCTGTGGATATACTGGATACTTAGTTCCATCTTTACTACACTGTGCTCTGCTGTCTGGTTTTTGACTGCTATTTAATTCTAGCGACTTTAGGATAATTTTTTAGGAGCCGAGCCCTAAGTAGTCTAATCTGCAGGTATTCCTTTCAGGCTGCATACACCACTAACCTGACGCGCCAGGTGGTTTGTTACACACAACCATCTGAGAAGCCGTCATTGTTTGGTAAAGCCAGGCACTTTCAAAATACACAAATCACCTGCCATTAAACTCTTGCCGAAGGCAGTTGGGAAAAGAGCGAAAACATCTTTTCCATCGAGAAAAGACCTAGATAGGACTATAATTAAATCTATAATTAAGCCTCCGGGGAAACAACTGGCGCAAATTCCATCTTTAACCAGGACAACATCATCAAAAACACCACAAATGTGATATAGACTTAGAAAGCAAATGTGCAGATGGAACACTAGATTGGTCACCACAGAGACCTGACCTCAACATAACAACCAAAATCAAGTCAAAAATAATGGCAAAATGTGTGAGGAGATTGAAGGAACTTACCACAGGGGGAATATTAAATCTTAGATCTTGGTTGTGGTGATGAGAAATGTTGGTGCCTTGAATTTGAAGAGTTTTATTTTATTTTCTATTGTATCCATGTTTCTTTGTTTACTGCAGTGTTTTGAACAAACACAAACTACATATCTTGAAATATACTGGTTAATGTGTTGTGTTAATGTGAGAACCATTTATGTGGACTTTAAGGTATCTACTTTAATTAATTAATCTACAGCGACTAACAGGACAGTTGCCCTGACCTTAATCCTCATCTGTTCCAGTGGAGCTTCCAGGTGCAAACGTGGAAATACAGGTTAAGAATTGCTGTATGGAGGTAGTCTGGGAAAACCCTGACGAACTTCTGGCAAATTTGAGATTTGCTCTGCAAGTCAGTCTGGCCAAGAGCCCATTCAAGCCCATTTCCAATTTTTCCAAAGTGAGGCACTAATCACAACTGTTGAGGTGGGCTTTACACCAATCACAACCGTTGAGGCGAGCTTTACATGATGACGATAGTGCAGCGACGGCAAGCAGCCTTTTGTTTACACTCAACATGACGGCCACCGAAGCGCAGCAACCTGTTGATGCTGCTGTCGCTGCTACGTCACCCGGATCGTTGGTCTGATTGGTTGAAGGACTATCCAACTGCGCCCAGAGGCATTTGAGCAGCATCCGTTGTGACGCCCCTTTGGAAACGGGCTGTGAATGAAGCTTGCCCAGACCCACTCTCAGTTACAACCAGGCTAGTATGGAGATGCCCTACTGACCCTGGAGTTAAAGCCCAGACCTGCAACAATGCCCCCGCAGCGTCCAGCTGGGGACCTTCTACATGTCATTCCTCGTCTTTCACTCCCCTCATTTCCTGTCATCTCTCCACTGCCGGCTGTCTAAAAATGGTTTAAAATGTCAAAAAAAAGTTATGTCACAATATGCTGTTTTCAAAATTGTAAAGAACATGTATATACAGTATGTATAGAAACCATTTCATCCACAAACAACATTCAACAAAATGTTAAAAGCTGAAGCCTAAATACAGCCACATCAACAGGCAACACATTTTTAGGAAAGCACCATATGGTTTTAAAATAGATTAAGGTTCTTAAAAATGAGTTATTTCCTTATTAAAAATGTGGCAAATATTTTGAAAACATTAACCTAACATTGAATAAATTAGGTCAATTGAAAAAGGTTTTTGTTTTTGACACAGCATTAAACTGGGTATACACATTTGATCTGTTTCACTAAATGTTTAATCTGATGGTTTTACACGTCTAAACCTGCTAGAAGAGTTTTCTCTAGGGATGTACCCGACTCAGAATTCTGTCAGTCAAATCGGATTTGGCTGTTCAATACTAATATTCAACTATCCCTTTTTCTTCATTTAGACTATCAACAAATGTGTTATTGAACAGCCAGATTTTTGAACAGGGTGACAGTGACATTTACATAAAATTGTAAACAAGCCAAGAGCACCCTCCGAGCTAACGCAAGCTAATTACTAACAACGGATCGGAAATGTGCGTTGTGCGAGAGTATATCGTAAAAAGTTGCTGTGAGCTGTAAATTTACCACTTCTAAGCCAAAGACAGAAGGTAACATTAACTCAGAGACTGACCGGACAAAGACTCTCTTCCTCTGGGCAGCTGCATTCATCTCACACAGACTTACCCTGAAAGCGAGAAGCGGCCACTCTGCAGTTTCTTCTGGGGACTGAAATGCCCCAAAAGTACACTGCACAGTGACGACACTGACTGACAAAAAAACCCACGACTGCTCGACTTGAAGAACCTCAGTCGACTGAGGTGTCTCCAACTGATGATTCCAATCTTCGACTTTCAGGGGGCAGCCCTAGTTTTTTTCCAAAAGCTCCTTTCACCATCAGAAATTAAGTAAAACAATACTAGTCTTGTTTATAACTGATCCTATCAGTCAGTTACTAATATCTCTGGGAGCTGAATCAATACAAAAGAACACAATAAATTGCGACATTCATCAACCTTTAGAAGAGGACAGTATATCACCTGTATTTATTATGAATGGCCGACAGTAAAGCAACTTTAAAGACAGTAAACGGTTGGTTTAGCAGGTTGAAATGTTACTTCTTCTTTCCCCCTTTTGGAGCTTTGTCTAGTCCTTGGATGTACTTGCGAGGAATTTGATAATGATCTGAAATTGAAACTAAGGATTAGACAAACTGAATGTATTTATACAAATAAAGCAATAGAGAAAAACAGTTAGAGAAATTGTAAGATACTTCAAGTATGATTCCTTCCAAACCTAGTAGCAAATTGCCAACTTGATGAATCTGATTGCCTTGGATCTGGACCAGCACTTTGTCCTTGGACCCAGGGATGGGCTGTAAGACAGAGCTGGCCTGGACTCTACGCTGCAAAGCAGTGGCAACGACTGCAGGATCCAAACCGTACACTTCCAGGTTCTTTATTAGAGTCACCTACAGGTAGCACATGGAAACAATTGAACAATAAATCAACATTAGCTTACCGCTTATGTCGACTGCAATACGTAACAAGATGCTAGAAATACACCGATGAATAGCCGACCAGAATCGAACAATTTTCAGCTTCATCGGCCATGACACACACACACACACACACACACACACACACACACACACACACACACACACACACACACACACACACACACACACACACACACACACACACACACACACACACACACACACACACACACACACACACTTTTAGCTGCTCCAGACTGAGCACCCAGACTGCCAGTAGGCTACATTCATTTAAAATTAAACATTGCAGTTGGTGCTAAGTGGAGCGTCTATCATAGTGTGATTGTTTATGTCGGTGGCATTGATTCTTAATTTCCCACAAAGCTGATCGCGGTTACGTGTCAGTTAAACTTTTTATCTCCAATCCTATCTGTATAAGTGAGAAGTGCCGCTGTCCTGAGTTGAAAGATAGCTTACTTTACGGCTTTATTATCGAGTTAATAGGCGTGTGTGTTCGTGTCGGGCGCTGTCCATTTCCTAAGGTTCTGAAATGCAAACATTTTTTGACTACTTTTTAAAGGGCATGTGCCCGTGAGCACCCACGGAGGAAAACATAAATCGGCGCCTATGGCCCCAGACTCTTGTTAAACTCACATATATCACTATTGGTAGAAATAATTTTGAAGAACTCCCTGCTGATCTACAGCTGGCAATTTAAGAGAGTGTAGTAAAAGCAGTCACCTTCTTATTGGAGCCTCGAGAAGCCACAGAGATGTCTATGGGCTCAATGTGGCCCTTCTTCTTTATGGGTGCTTGTCCGGGGAACACAACTTGATAGCACTCCTGCATTCTTTCCAACGTCCTGTGAAAATGAGGTGGCATTGTTTAACCTACACCAAAACAGGAGGATAGAGAGATGGGGACTGGCAGTGATACTGTTGAATTGGGTTGTAATGTAGAGCATATGATCACCAAAAACTCCATGTCCACGTAAGCTGTTTATTTATTTATTTAATTTCTAATGTATGTATATATATATATATATATATATATATATATATATATATATATATATATATATATATATATATATATACATACTTTGTTCATTTACTTTCACATAGATAGCAAATGTGAAGGTTTGCACTGGAAATGGCTTTTTTCTACCTGGATCACAAAATACAAATGCTTCAAAAATTAGATAATTACTAAACAATGCAATCTTTATTCACCCAAAAAGGACTGCAGTGGAAAAGTTTTTACTAGATAAGTAGACAAAATACAGACTTGTCTCGTGTTACTGAAAAGAAAAAGATCACTGAGCCTACTACACCTGGCTCCATGTTGTCTTCTCTATCAACAATCTTTACTGGCCAAGGTGACCAATCACAGTTCTCTTGGTCTCCATGTGGTATCTCTGTGGCCCCTGTATTTCATATTAGGAGTTTAATAACCAGTACAGTGGAGCTAGTACAGACCCTCTGAACAACATTTGAGCATCTTTCACAATGCTGGCCAATAGCTTCAAATTATTTATGATAAATTCTGACGTTATTTGAAGGCCACACAAGAACATCCATCAAATTAAAATGAAACACCTGAGGTGGTCAATGCTAATCCTTATTTCATGAACTCACCATAAAATATTCAAATAGATAAAGATGCCTGTAATTCTTAATAACTTCCATGGGTTGAAAAAGCAACGCGAGGGAGCCCAGAACCACAAACCAGAACCATAAACTCCCCCTCAGATTCTGATTACACCGACCAAAACCATTTTCTAATTAAAGTCTGCATGTTATGGGCTGTCTTTGGTTCTTAAGAAGTGTATCTTGTTCTTTTATAGCAGTGGTTACAAAGCAGATGTTGTGAGTGTCAGAGCAGCTGTATTATTGTTATATACAGATCACATTTGGATTACAGATTTGCATTAGGATAATTATTTCATCCTGCGTCCATTCTGCAATGATGCTGCTGACTGTCTCCCCCTACAGTACAGTATATCACATGTTGGTATAAAGGATGTTGCAACTAATGATTATTTTAATGATCACTTTATCTATTGTTTTAATCAATTGTTAATGTATACAATTCCAAAGTATATACTGTATGTATTCTTACTAACAAAGTGCATATAAGAATTTGCCAAATCTGGAACGACAACATTTATATTTGATACTGCACATGGTCCTTTAAAAAAAACAAATAAGAAAACCAAATAAGTCTTTACCTGCTAAAGAGGTCATCCCACTTGAGAGACTCAACCTCCTGGTACTCTGATTTCTCCAGCAAACAGTCACACAGAGTAGGGTTTATGGTCACGTAACTGTTAGAGGGCAGAAAAGCATTGAAAAAAAAGACATTATACAGTGGACGAATGACACTCAACAGGAAACATGCTGCTGTATTATGCTATGCCAGTTGCATGGCAGATGTTATTAATCATGTCATTTTCAATTAGTTTCACATCAGGAGATTCCTGATTTTCATGACTTAAAAGGGAACATGAGATGTCTGTTTCAGAGTCACATTTTTAGCATTTTAGTCAATTATAACAACATCACATGGTCTGGGGTCAGCTCTGTATAGGTTCAGTGGCCATTAGGGCAGCCCTTTTACCACTGCACCCAGCTACAAAACAACTGGCCACGGTGGTTATGTTTAAACTCAAACTGAGCTCTGTGCCTTCAGCGTTGTTTGATTACAGAGGTTCTTCCTCCTGTCTTTTAAGCTGTGCCTTTCAGTAGTCTGGTTGGCCGGTCTTAATTACTATTTTATTTAATTACAACTTCTTTTATTGGTTTTAACTCACGTGTGTCTTAATATTCCATTAATATATTCTTGAGCAACCTTCACAGACAAACATGAAATGGAACAAAATAATAACCTTTACCAAACTTTCTTGGTGGTGGTAACAATGACAATATGTTCTGATATCTGTAGATTTTAAGCATCTACTTACTTCTTATTATTTTCATCCACCAGATCATTCGTCTTCACATACTCTGTGACAATGTGTCTCACTTCAGCAGGCTGCAGTATTGTTCCTTTCCTGTAGGGGCATTTAAGCACACATAAGAACAATAATAAATGTGCATGTGTGAGAAATCAATGTGTCAACCAATGTGTCTTCAGCTTATATAGTTTTTATAGACCTCTGTAATGCTACTGAATTTTACACCAATCGAAAAACAAAGGCATAGAGTTGGCAAAAACTTATTTTATTTTATGTATTTGATGTTTATTTCTATAGGGACTAGTACCGGTATATAGCATAGACTAATGTCCACACATAGCACAGCATTTATAGCTTATGCTAGTTTGCAACCCCTGTCCCTACATGGAGCTTTAAAATACACAAAACTAAACAAGAAAATACACCCAGTACAAAACAGCCCAAAAGATGAACATAGCTATTTAAAAATTGTTTTAAGACATATAAAACACTGTGCTTGGAATAACACTTTCAATACCTAATTAAAAAATATTATTACTACTACATATACACCTTCTCCCTTGTTTAAAAATCCAGAAAATATGAATATGCAAATATGTTTCATTTTAAAAGCTTCAACTAGATGTCTGCTACTTGGCTGTAAAGGGGGGACTTTTTAGAGTATATAATAGGAAATTAGCAGCCTAACTGTGTTTAGTAAGGCAGATATGTACGACACAGCTATAGATGTACTGATTGGAAAATGAACCATAACAGTGACAAATGACCTCTTATAATTATATCATTGTATATTGCACTTTCTTAGTGTGAAATGTATACACTATATTGTGGCCTCAAACATTTCCACATTTTTTTACTAAAGACATCTTGACATGTCACAGTAGGAAAACCACAGGTGTAAAAAAAAATAAAAATAAGAATAATAGCTTGAATGCATTTAGCGGCTTCAGTTTGAGGGTCCTGGTACTGTGCATGCTGACTCACTGTCACAGCCTACCGGGACACTGACACTGTTAAGTCTGTGCTTTTTCTGCTATGACGAGTCAAAATGCCTGCTGTGAAAATAAGGCCTAAAGAACAAAACAAGAGTGTCCATGACATGTATGCTACAACCCTCCTGGAGTTGGTAGGGATTCAGTGTTGCACTCAAGTAAACATGAGACTAATGGATGCTTGTTGATACACAAGCTTGAACTCTCCCTGCTATGTCCCCCTGCTGTCTGAACCATGCAAAAAATGTAGATGCAACAAGAGTCGGGGTTAAAAAAACACAGACACACCTC
The DNA here is from genome assembly GCA_023631565.1 of Gymnocephalus cernua. Lineage (NCBI taxonomy): Eukaryota > Metazoa > Chordata > Actinopteri > Perciformes > Percidae > Gymnocephalus > Gymnocephalus cernua. The sequence goes on along the minus strand of CM042433.1, from coordinate 8,431,921 downwards.
TTCTTTGCATCTAGAAAGAGAGGCTCCAGTCGAGCTGACACAGAGTACAGAGTTGTGATCTCAGGGGGATGGTACGGAGGTTCTCCTTCCCCTCCATCCTGCACCGGAGTTGGTTCAACATCTGTCTCCTCGGGAACTTTGAAGGAACGCAGTCTATAAAGTGTTAATGTAATAAAATGGAAAAACAAAGGGCTAGTCAGTTTTAAAACGTGGGTGGGCTGTGAGTTTGAATCTCAACCAAGAATTTCTTTAAGTTGAGGCAGGGCTTGGCTCACTCTGGATTTTTCCAGTCCACCTCCACAATGCTCTCCACACCCTTGGTCAGTTCTTTCACTCGCACAAGGTTGTGCTGCTTCTGCATGGCCTGTAGAAACTTGGACAGCTGTTTGAAACATTGGATAAATGCTTACAGATGGGGTTATACGATAGTTTACTTACGCGTGTAAAATGGACATCAAAAATACCTTTTTATAGCTGGATTTCTTGATATCAAGTTGCTTTCCACTTGGGCTGAAATAATACAAAATGTTTTCAGAACTAAATGTAATTTTTCCTCAACAAGTCTTAAAAGATGAACAGGACTTTACCAGCAGGCGAACATGTGGTTGCGGAGAAATGTACTGGTCAGCAGGGGGAGTTCCGTCTTCTTCACTTTGCTCTTGAGAGCATGGAGAAAACACTGCAACAGCAAGGCATCCATTATCTCTGTGAAATCAGTAAAAAAAAATACAACTGTGTAATGTGCCTTAATACTTTTCCCATTTAAACTTTATTTTTTCATTCACAAAACAAGAGAAAATAACAGTTTGCAACATTGCAAAATGCAATGAGCTAAATAACTGTTTTTCTCGATTATTCTGCTTTTGTGATCATTGGGAGCCAAAATCATAATCGCGATTAAATTTTGATTAATTGCACAGCCCTACCTCAAGCCTGCCCTGCAATCATTAAGTAGTAAATGTGTCAATTTGATTTGAATCCGGGATAATGTTTCTTTTGAGTCTTATTAAAAGCTGATTTGAAGTGCGGTGGTAAGAACCTTAATATTTTAAAATAGTTCCTTTTTAAATGACATTGTAACAAAAATGGTGCGAGGCGTGACTAAGTCTGGTACCTTGTGGCATTTTCTGGTCATCCTGGTTCCCCTCCTCTTCCTCATTGCCCTTATCACCTTTCTCTTCCTCCTGCTCAGCCAGACTCAGCTCCTCAATAACAGAGCAGGCTTGATCTGTGACTGTTTGACTGGGACTCTGCTCCTCCTCCACACACTTCTCAGCCTCCTCCTCAACCTCCTCCTCCATCTCATCGACCTCATATTCCTCTCCATTCACCCCTTGTCTTTCACTTTCTGCATCCGGTAAAGGAGGAGGACCTGACTTGTCTCCAAAAGCCCTACAAAAAAAAAAAAAGTGCAAAGTTTACTTGACTGTAGAGCTGCACGGTTAATCCTGAAAATGTAATCAAAATTTTGGGTACAATTAAACAATTACAATTTTTAAAGTACCAGCTCTGCATGAGAACATTTCTTTTTAGAGGGTTATTGAGCTTAATTCTAATTGAAGAAGAAAAAAAAAAATGGGTGGATGATTTCGATCAATACTGTGATCTCAATATTAATGGAATAGTTCAACAAATTGGGGAAATTACTTTTTAGCTTTCTTGCTGAGATTGAAAATGGATTTATTCCACTCTTAGACATTAGAGTGGTTTCAATCTTCTCACCTAATGCTCTGCAAGAAGAGGTCAAACTATCCTTTTTAACAGCAACGTTCACAAAAATGAATTATTGAAATCTGCAGAGAAATGGAAGCTACTCACCAGAGATAATCCATGTACGCGTGGAGAACATACACTCCTCTCCCTTTCATACCCAAACTGTGCATCTCGTCTCTGGACACTGCAGCAGTACCAACTGCAACAGGAGCTCTGCAATCAACCAGGAGAACAGTGTCACGCTTAAATCTGTGAAGAACATGTTAAGACGTCTTTCCAAATATTTGATCATAACCTACCTATTGTTCACTAACGTAACAGAACAGCAGTCGCCCTGTTTCACATCTGGGAGACCGCTTGAAGGCGCCACCACACCTGGCAGCATGAGATCTTTGGGGAAACACAGTATTTTGTTACTTAATTTCAATCTAAATGTACAATATTAAACATCTGTTCAGGTCTTGATCTTAGAAAAAGAAGTGTACCTGCCCCTCCAATCAACTTTTGAAGCACAGGAGGCCATGTTCTAAATGTTGGCAGGATAGCAGGGTAGCGCCAAAGCACATATACTGAAAAATATAATATGACAATACATATTATAAAATGGGTTTACAGCTTACAGTATTACATCCAGTTAATTATTTCAATGTAACTTAACAGCCAGGTCCATTACCTGTAGGATAAAGTCGTTTCTCCAATTCAAAGAACAGTGGATTTTTGTGAAGAACATAAACTGTCACAGAATCTCCCTTATGTACATAAATCTTCACCACATTTAATTCCTCTTTGTTGGGGAGCAGCTCAGACAGCTCGTCAGCAGACAGTGAAGGAAAGGCTGCAGATATGTCAGCTTTGAGCTTTCTCCTAAAGGTAAAAACAAAAGTCTCAGTCACTGGGTAATGTCATACTAGTAATTGCAACAGATACATATTGTACATATTTTACAGATGCAAAATTGTTTTTCATAATCACATCATAATCATGCCAGAACCCATCAGACTTCGCTTACTTAACAGGTTTTCTAATACAGGGCCTGCTTGTCAAAGAAATACAATTTTTGTTGTGGTGTTGTTTGTGCATTTTGAGACTGGTGGGTAAATATTCTGTCTCAGTGCACTGCCATTTCCAGCAATATAATAACTAGAAGTTTTTAGTATTAGACTGAATAAGAAGAAGCACGACTGTAACTAACATACGTGACTATGTATGTATACAGTATTTCAGGGATCATTCTAGATATTGGCTTTGGCTTGTATTAAATTACAACGTGAACAAAAATGCTAAAATAATATTGGATTCAGAATAACTAACTACAACTAACTAACAACTAAAAAATAAAGCTTAAAACAGGAACTACTCTGGTTCTACTAGGTCTGACGTGATCCAGCAACGGCAGGTGAGGTCTAATATCTGGGCAGCCTTCTGATACCTTTAAAGTTGAGCTTTTTGAGTACACTTACACTACATAAATAAAATGGCATACACTGTAGCGATAGGAATAAATGGCGACAAACACTGTGGGTTGAGCTGACAGTGCATGCTGCTCAGACTCACCTGTCTGAGCCTTTGATTGCGGTGTTGGATTTGACACGAAACGGTCTAACAAACATCTTTTCAGGAAATTATCAACTTCTTTGTGATAATGTAACTGTTTTCATTATATCAGCACACAAACTCTCAAACGAAGCCGCTGCACCAGCGAAAAAGCTTTATATTGGCTTGTCAGTATGAGCTATTCTATTCGTAGGGTATGATAGTCCGACACATATTCAAGTCCGACGTGAAACTGTACCGCGGCAACGTTACGGGAAAGTTAGTTCCGCTGGCCGAATCAAGGACATTGATGTATGATGAGAGAATGATAGTAACAGTGACTGCATATGTGATTGATTGACATTTAACTATTTTTAAACAAAGGATGCCAGCTTCACCTGACTTTGGTCTTTGTATAGTAATGGAGTCCTGGCTGGCATTGCCCCCTAGAAATCCCCACTTTATTTGTATTTGCTTTACAATGACAAAACACATAGGGCCACTGAGACTACAATGTCCAAGCCATCAGTCATCAGTGAAGAATTGGAAGAAGAAAAAAACATAAACATTGGTGGCATGTGATGCATTATGTCAAAACCACTACCGAGCACACAGCAGTATAAGAATTAAGGGGAATCAAAGCTTTAAAATACACAAAACTAAACAAGAAAATACATCCAGTACAAAACAGCCCAAAAGATGAACATAGCTATTTAAAAAGGCCCTTTCCAGACATTGTTTTAAGACATATAAAACACTTTGCTTGGAATAACACTTTCATTACCTAATTAAAAAATATTATTACTACATATACACCTTCTCCCTTGTTTAAAAATCCAGAACATATGAATATGCAAATATGTTTCATTTGAAAAGCTTCAACTAGATGTCTGCTACTTGGCTGTAAAGGGGGGACCTTTTAGAGTATATAATAGGAAATTAGCAGCCTAACTGTGTTTAGTAAGGCAGGTATGTACGACACAGCTATAGATGTGCTGATTGGAAAATGAACCATAACAGTGACAAATGACCTCTTATAATTATATCATTGTATATTGCATTTTCTTAGTGTGAAATACACTATATTGTGGCCTCAAACATTTCCACATAGGCATTTTTTCACTAAAGACATCTTATATATATATATATATATATATATATATATATATATATATATATATATATTATATTATTATATATATAATTTTTTTCCAGCGTGTATCATCTCTCCTAGGTTTTTTTCACAGCCACGTGCACTAACATGCATGTGCGGGCCAGACCGGCTATCAAAACAAAGACCAGAGATGCTCGTGTTACAACAGACACAGAGGGAGTGTGACTTAGGACGCCTTTCCTCCACTATATCTTTGCATATAGCAAATTGTTGTTTGCTGCTATATTAATGTTCTGAATGCTGAGTACAGCCCCTTTAAGGTGCAGATAGGCTACATGTTTTTTTAAAATATTAATCAAAACACAAATGAAAAAATCCCAGTAACCTGTGTTTAGTCGCATTGACAGATTTTCGGTCACATCTTTGGCACATATGGTGTGCGCTAACGTTACTGGTGTCAACTGACGGTGGCTGTCAAGGTGGCCAGTCGTGTTGCACGTATTTCTTGATTATATCTTCAGGAGCATGGAGGATTCAGCCTTGTCCATAATCTGTTTGCCAAACAGTATTGCTTGTTACACCAAATAGCCTAATTACTGTTTCAGTCTTTCCTCTGCTTGACTGGAACATGCCTATCATTTTTCAGAAAAATGTGCGGCTTTGATAGCCCCCCCCTCTATTATGGCCATCAGCCAATTATAACTGAGGCTGTTGAGGTCTTAATTGCGTGGTAGTTAGGGGCCCCCTGTAACCCTCCTTTCCCCAGGCACGCCCCTAGTGAGATGCTGCTTTAACGTCCACCATTTCAACCCGGACGTTTGGTCATTTGTTTTTCCATTGATTATGTAATTTTATTTATTAAGTGGTATTACACGGGCCAACTTGTTAAACTGTCTGGCAGTCTGTCAAGAATCTCAGTTGAAATTTGATTTCCTGACAGTCACCCGCTGCTTGTGGAGGACAAGAGTGAGAGCTGTCGCTATCCCGGCTAGCGGCGGGACAACATGAGCTAACGCTAGGTGTTAGAACAAGAAAGTTAACCAGCTACTTCTTACAGTGAGAAGACGAGATCAACGCACCTGTCGGACGGTTATCGACACACTCATGTGTTTCCTATAGTTAACATGTCGACTCAGCTCCAGCCGGCTTTCCCGATCCAACAGCAGCCAAATCTGAACTCCGCTCCTTTCCCACAATGTTTTGTGAAACCTTTTAACAATCCTCTTCAAATCAAAAGGAATGTAATAACAGACGATTACAGTGTAACAAGTCAGGTGCTCGGGATGGGAATAAATGGCAGAGTGTTGGAAATATTCCACAAAGAGAGTGGAGAAAAGTATGCACTAAAGGTAAACACACTGTATTCATCTTTTTACTGAAGTGTAGCTATATATCACAGTAGATAAACGTTGGTCAAATGATATTGAGGGGAGAGTGTTTTTACAGCTGTTACAAACTAATTTTCCGCTTTTTTTGTGGCTATATTAAATACAAATATGACGTCCATTGGCCTAGTGTAGTAAAATAGCTGGAGAGTTTAAAGCTTGCACCACTATAATTTCCTATTTGCTAATAAAGATAGCAGAGCATGTTATCTTTAGTCTTTACTAGACAAACTAGCGTCTATAGTTACAGTGATAGATATTTGATATTGGTTTGGAAATGGTGTTTAGACGTGTTTTGGATGTTTTTGTATCTCTCAGGACGTGTCAGAGGTGGTGAGCACAGTTTTGACACGTGAACCAGCCATATCACCTCTGGCAATTAAGTTCCTTTGCACAGTCTTGCACATTATGCAGACCCTAGAACAACTCTTTATAACTAACAGTAAGTCTGTCTGCCCTAATGTGGTTCCATTTTGACCTTTTTGACTGTTATGAAAATGACCAAAAAACATTATGGCCACAAATTACTACTGGTCTGTGGAATATGGTTCGAAAGATGTTTTGTTGTCTGTGAATTCTGCAGCTTAACTGTTACTCAGTTTAGCTGTCTCCCAAGTGGCGGAGGTGAAGCTTTGAGATGGATTTTGGAGTATGTTGTGATACTTTTTGTTTCAAGGTCCTTGTGAAGTAAAACCCTGCAGTTTGGAATAGATTATACTTGAATATAATCTGCATTTAATTAAATTGTTTCGATGTTTCCCGGAAACTTGTTTTTCATTACCTTGTACAGTGAACAGTATCAAAGCCTGGCCAATGATGACAATCATGCAATGAGGTTGGCTGTCATTTGTCACATTATCAGTCAAAGAAAGTGCAGTTAAGTACTGCTCAAGCTGAGCGGGTTGAAAGTTATGCTTTTCTCTTATCTTTGAGTTGAGAAAATCTGCTTCTCCTACACTGTTATTTTCTTTCCTCTCCTCAGTCACCCAAATATATCACTCCCAAGGCATGTGTGTGACATGTATCCAACTATAGAGTACCCTTTGTGATTTGTGCATTTGGAGTGACAGGCAATATTTAGAGCTGAGCACTGCCAGAGTTTAAGGTGGGGTCACTGTTGGCATCAGATGTGAGTTATAGGTTTTTACACAAGAGACGGCTTTGTGAAGTTCTAATTTCTGTTCCACAGTTTGTAAATTATATATTGTCCTGCAGCTCTCGCCCTTGGCCTACCATGTTGAGGTGTCTGTTTCGAAAAAGGGAGTGTTGACTTTTCCTATCCAAATGCTGCCAGCCAGAAAGAGAGAGGGGAACATGTCTGTGTCTAAAAGTAGCCTCTGCAAGAGGCCTGAGATGGCTGAGAGATTATGACGTCTGGTGGGGTACAGCAGGACCAGGTGTCATGCAGATAGCACACGCTCAGCTTTCATTAGGCCGTGAAGGAGTTTTGACATGAATAAAATGGAGAAACTAGCAAATGGCCAATCTTTATCCTGACATTTGTTTGTTTTATACAAGTATGTTATTCTTTGCAGAGCTGCATATTTGTGTAGACTTCACTAACAATTTTTTTTTTTGATGAGAAGTAAATGTCCCTTCCCACATTTCTGTTTGTGTACTTTCTAATTTGCATTTGTCAGATAATATTTCTCTCAAGAGATCCAACCAAGCTGTAGTGTTTTAGTCCGGATCAGTGCAGTATTTTAGAGACTTTTTGCCAAATTTACATTCTGAATTTGACTTAAAGTAGACAAACAAGCAAGCAGTGCCAGTGTCCAAATCATAAATATGTAGTTTAACATCCAGTTATCCTGGTTCTTTGAACATCCGGAAACATCATCGTCTTCCACAGGATTCATGTGTTAGATCATAAATAAGTCATTGCGCAGACGTTTCTTAGTTCTTGTGAAAGCAGTGCATTTCAGAAAATGAGGAACATTTCTATCATGATAAACTAATCCAGCAATGGAAATGTACAACTGGTAAGTCATAGTTTGAGGTTCTTCTAAACAGAATCTGATAAAGAAGTCTGTAAAACTGACATCCTGCAAATGTATATGTAACGGAAATATCACAGAGGAATGCAACTGAAATTCAGCACACTTTTGATATACGGTAATCAATTTTTTTATCACTATTAATAGTATTCAGATTGTTCTACACCCAAAAATAAAATATATCCCTATTAAATCTAGAGCAGGTTCACATGACTGTAAATCTCGTTGTGCTTTTTGATTTGTTCATTTCTCTGCTGTGTGTGTGTGTGTGTGTGTGTGTGTGTGTGTTTGTATGTGTGTGTGTGTGTGTGTGTGTGTGTGTGTGTGTGTGTGTGTGTGTGTGTGTGTGTGTGTGTGTGTGTGTGTGTGTGTGTGTGTGTATCAGATGCTGCAGGACTGTCCCGAGGCCAGACGGGAGGTGGAGATCCACTGGAAGGTGTCAACCTGCCCCCATATTGTACCCATCATAGATGTTTATGAGAATCTCTACCAGAGTAGGAAATGTCTCCTCATTGTGATGGAGTGGTGTGTTCTTCTGCACACACACACACACACACACACGCACACACGCACACACACACACACACACACACACACACACACACACACACACACACACACACACACACACACACACACACACACAAACACACACACACACACACACACACACACACACACACACACACACACACACACACACACACACACACACACAATTTGAACCAATAATGTATATGTGATCTTAAAAAGTGATCCCATATGTTGACAAAAGTAGATTTCCTTCCTGGGACATTGTTCCATTTTTGAATGGCTCCCGGGAGTTGTGGCTTGTATTAGTTGCTCATGTGTGCTGATAGAGCCAGCTTTGGTTAATGCACACCAACTGAGATGAGTAGTTTCCAGAACACTTCAGGGCACAAAGTAATAAAAAGCAGTCATGTTGATGACGTTCCGTGCGACTTGCACAAAACTGGAAAAAAAACATCTGAGGGTGAGAAAGAAGACGTATGACACACAAAGATGACAACAAAATGTCTAACTGGAGAGACAAGATTCGGGAACTTCTCTCAGTAAGGCACTTGTATGTATTAATGTATAAGGCCATTCTGTGCAGATTACCCATGCACTGAATTTGTACTTGTACTTGAACATAATACATACAATTTGAAATCTAATCATTGGCTAACTTTAAAGGTGCCACCGGACTAAATAAAGGAGTCTATTTTATTACTCCCCTTGGTCTTAGAATGACCTGCACGCTACACTCAAACTAGACTCCCTCATCTCTTTAATCAGTTTTTTTTCAAAAAAAAAGATAACCGCAACGTTTTTATCACAAATTGTTCTTGCTACAATGCATACAAATGTTGTCATGTCTTGATGTCTTTTTGTTAGATGCATTTTGTCTGTATGTGTTTCATACTGTGTGTACATTTAACCTCTACCGTCTACCATTTGTCATGTGTTGTTTTGTGTTTTGTTGTTTGTATGTAACCAACATGTAACCAATGTGTAACTATGCTGCCCACTTGGCCAGGTCACCATTTAAAAAGAGATTTTATTTTATTTTTTAACGCCAAAATTGTCAGAAAAGATTCAAGGAATGACAAGAGACTCTGTAGTTTATGACCAAATTATGAACCGGCTCCTTGACGCGGTGTAATCTGCGTCATGTCCTGTCTGCTGCAAGTTCATCTCAGCCCCACTCCTTGTCTAAACCAAACAGAGTACTTCCAGTAAGTGAGAATGCATCTGACACAGATAATCTCCTGTTGTGTGCTACATTACATGTGTGAAAGGGAAACTCTGGACTTTGTCGGGACCTGATTCCTTGGACATTGTCCAGATGTCATACATGAATCTGTTTAGTAATCTGTAGATCTTGGATAGCCTTCTGCTGTTACATTGTGACCATCCTGGGTGAACTAGGAACAAGTATAGGTTGTTTTTCATTGAGGAATGAAATGATGAAATGCCCCAATGCCTTTACAGACTCATTATACTGCACTTTTGTCCATTTTGTTGTTTTTGTTTTCAGTATGGATGGAGGTGAATTATTCAGTCATATCCAAGGCAGAGGGGATCATGCATTTACAGAAAGAGGTAAAAGGATTATTATTGCTCAAGCAAGTTGAAGTTACAATCCTTAAGATATCAGTCCTGGTTGATTTGGTGCACTTGTGTTTACTAGTGGTAACAGCAAGTGCGGTTTGATACAACAGGTCCCAGGATTCTGGGGGCAGCAAACACTCGAGCAGTTATTTTGTCAGAAATACTTTGTACAACAGAATACCAACTGGTTTGTCTGTTTAAAGTGTAAACCAATGCTGTTTTGATAAAGAAGTCACTCAATAATTGGCTTTTTTCCCATCATCACATGAGCAACCACGTTCTGATTTCTTGCTGTGCACAGTGTGAGTACTTTTCCACACAACAGCAAAGCCAACAGGGGCGTAGCACAAAATTCTGGGCCCTGTAGAAAGGCATTTTCTATGGGCCCCTCCCCGCATCCACAGCTATTCATTCTAGCATCTTTTTGGGCCCTCCTCACATGAGGGCCCTGGGTACTCAGCCCTGCCCCCCCCCCCCTCCCCCCACCCCATCATCATTTTTTAATAATCAATTAATGGTTAAGTCATGGCAAACAAAAGTGCCAAAAGGCATTCATGTCATTTTCTATTTCAAGAATATTTTTAGCTTTGGTCTGTTTTTTTTTTTTTTTTGTACAATATTCAGACATTTTATAGACACAATAATTAATTGAGTAATCAAGAACAGAGACACTGGTTTATATGCATGCCTTGTTTTCTGTGAAGGATGGTGGACTCTCCTACTAGTAACCTGAAAAAATGCCAGCCACAACATACAATCAAAAGCAGGCGCTGATTTCATGATAACCTAAAGGATTATAACTTTAACAACCTCAAAATGTGCTGGTGAATGTATAATTTAATATGCATCTTTCTGTTTGAACTCCATCATGTCCATGTCATCTCTCCACTTCCTTTTTTTTTACTCAGAGGCCTCAGACATCATGAAAAGTATTGGAGAAGCCATACATTTCTTGCATTCCATCAACATTGCTCACAGAGACATCAAGGTAATAGCTCACTGTATATATTTGTGACAAACAGCATGAAAGCACATATAAAGTGCAGTTTTACAGAAAAATTAATATATATAGAGCTTAGGAAAATGGGTATTTAGTTACATAATTGGACTATGTATGTTTATTAAAAACTGAACAAATGAATGCACATTATTTTGCATATTGCTATTTGATATTGAGTATTAGTAGTATTATTGCAGTGAAGATTAATTACATTAATGGTATAAATCCAGTTGAGTGAAGTCACCAGATGAGATCTTAAAAATTGCTTGTATGGCATACTTACGGAAGCTAAGACCGACTGTGCTTTTTTAAATGCAGTTATCTCATGATAACAAGTAAAAAAAATGCATCCTGAGAAAAGAAAAGATTATTTCCTTTTATTATTTATAATATTTATCTATATGTATATATATATATATATATAATATATATATATATATATATATATATATATATATATATATATATATATATGGGTGGATATGGTCCGGCGATGCGAGTGACAGCTGATTGACTGCAGTGCATGACAGCATTGCACTCCTAATCTCTGATAAACATTATATATATATATATATATATATATATATATATATATATATATATATATATATATATATATATATATATATTATATATATTATGATTATTATTATGTATATATATATATATATATATCACTGCTTGCTTCGTTTCCGATCGTGATCAGAAAACCAGGGGAGACTCTTTACCTCCAGGGCCGACGTTATAACATGAATAACTCTGCTCCGGTCGCATCTACATGTCTGCTTCCTCTTTCTCTATCTCTCTTCTGCCCACCTTCCACACACACACACACACACACACACACATGCACATGAACTCTCTTAAAGGAGCCGCAGCACCATTTTACAACAAATGCCTTATCGCACTGATATGACCGAGCCCGACCCGGAACCCGGGCTCAGTTCCGTTGGGCTCGGTTCGGATATCCATGCCTTATATATATATATATATATATATATATATATATATATATATATATATATATATATATATATATATATATATATACAACCCCAAATCAGAATAAGTTGGGACAGTATGAAAAACACAAATAAAAAAAGAAAGTAGTGATTTCTAAATGTACTTTGACTTGTATTTCATTGCAGACAATGTGAACACAAAATATTTCATGTTTTGTCTGATCAACTTAATTTTATTTGTAAATATACATCCTTTCCTGTCATTCAGACCTGCAACACATTCCAAAAAAGGTTGGGACAGGAGCAATTTAGGGCTAGTAATCAGGTAAATTGGTTAAATAATTATGTGATTTGAAACCGGTGATGTCAACAGGTGATTGTAATTATGATTTGGTACAAAAGCTAAGAAAGGTCTAGTCCTTTACGAGCAAAGATGGGCCAAGGATTGCCAGTTTGCCAACAAATATGTAAGAAAATTATTGAGATGTTTAAAAACAATGTTCCTCAAAAAAAGATAGGAAGACATTTGCTTATTTCACCTTCAACAGTGCATAACATAATTAAAAGATTCAAGTAATGTGGAGGAATTTCAGTGCGTAAAGGACAAGGGCGCAAGCCTAAGCTGAACAACCGTGATCTCCGATCCCTCAGGCGGCACTGCATCAAGAATCGTCATTCATCTATAAGCGATATCACCACATGGGCTCAGGACTACTTTGGCAAACCTTTGTCAAGTACCACAATACGTAGTTACAGCCACAAATGCCAGTTAAAACTGTACTGTGCCAAAAGGAAGCCCTATGTTAACAGTGTCCAGAAGCGCCGTCGACTTCTCTGGGCTTGGAGGCATCTGGGATGGACCATCACACAGTGGAAACGTGTACTGTGGTCAGATTAATCAGTATTTAAGGTATTTTTTGGGAGAAATGGACGCTGTGTGCTCCGGACCAAAGAAGAAAAGGATCATCCAGACTGTTACCAACAACAAGTCCAAAAGCCAGGGTTTGTCATGGTATGGGGTTGTGTCAGTGCCCTTGGCAAAGGTAACTTGCACTTCTGTGATGGCACCATTAATGCTGAAAAGTACATAGAGATTTTGGAGCACAATATGCTGCCTTCAAGAAGACATCTTTTCCAGGGACGTCCATGCATATTTCAACAAGATAATTCAAAACCACATTCTGCACACATTACAAAGTCCTGGCTGTGGAAGAAGAGGATACGGCTACTTGACTGGCCTGCCTGCAGTCCCGACCTGTCTCCAATAGAGAATGTGTGGCGCAAAATGCGACAACGAAGACCCCATACTGTTGCCCACTTTAAGACTTGTTTGCAGCAAGAATGGGACAAAAATTACAAAATTACACCTGAAACACTTCATCACTTGGTGTCTTCAGTCCCTAAACGTCTTTTAAGTGTTGTGAAAAGGAATGGCAACATTACAAAGTGGTAAATGCTTTACTGTTCCAACTTTTTTTGAAATGTGTTGCAAGAACCAAAATAGGAATTTTGTTTTTTTGAAAAAAAAAAAAAAACAATAAAAATCATGAGGAACACATTAAATTATGTGCTGTTGTATTGTCTGCAATGAAATAAAAGTCAAAGTACATTTAGAAATCACTACTTTCTTTTTTTATTTGTGTTTTTCATACTGTCCCACTTTTTCTGATTTGGGGTTGTATATACTGTACATTTCTGTAAAATGCATTCAATAGGTTCAGATCGAGCTGACAGGAATTTTACTTTGGAATATCTCTAAATTGATACAGTAAAAGTGCTTGATTTTGTGGCTGTATGTAGTCAGAGATTTCCTTGACTCAAATGTATCAGTCATTGTCAGAAATTATTCATTCAAGTTTTTTTTCCACCAACCCAAATATCAAAGATATTTCCCTCACAATTTAGTGGTATTATGTTTTTAATTCATCAGGGACACATGATGTTTTATTCTGACGTTTTATTCGTATTGTGAATATAATTCAAGTAATCTTATTTCCATATTTGTATGTACCCTTGTATATACCCGTTGTTAACACTGTTATGGTTTTGGGTTTTTTGTCTTATTTTGGTAGTCTGTTTTGTATTTAGTTCTGTTTCCTGTTTTATTTTGAATTCTGTTTCCTTCATGGTCTTGTCTAGTTTTACTTCCTGTCTTGTGTTTTTCCCGCCTGTCTGATTGTTCTGCCCCACCCTGATGTGTCTCACCTGTTGTATCACCTGTCCCTTGTTTGCTCGTTACCGCTTGTATTTAGTCTGTGTGTTCCCCTTGTCCTTTGTCAGATCATTGTGTTTCAGTTTGTGGATGGTATGTGTAAGTCTACCCTTTTGTCTTGGTTTTGCTGTTTCTTGTTTTTTGATTACAACTTCAGTGTTTGGATTACACTCCCTGCTGTTTAGTGGACACCTTTTGTTGTATGGACTTTTTTTCTACACTCCCTGCTGTTTAGTGGACACCTTTTGTTGTATGGATTTTATTAAATCATCAAGCTACTCAACTCCTGCCTACTCTCTGAATTTGGGTCCACAATTCCCTGAAATCCCTCAACAGAATGATCTGACCACTTGGACCCTGCAGAGAGGCTTAATTTTCCGGTGGATCCACAGTTGTTCTTTTTCCTGCTGTTTGCTGCTTCAAGTTACCTACCTGGACCATGGAACCTGCACAGCCTATGTCCGATGATCTCTGTGATCTCATTTGTAATTTAATTGAGCTCAAGGTCATGTGGAAGGAGGCTGACAGTGATAGCCAGAAGGAGGCTATTCTGTCGTTTGCCAGGGATAAAGTTTCAGAAAAGCCCTGGTTTAAGGACTCAATTCCTGAGTGGGCGAAACGCTTCCTTTCCACTCCAGGACGTTCATCTTTTAAGGGACTATGCACTTCCAAGTTGGTTTGCGCCACTAATGCTCCCTGTCAGATTTCCGGCCTACCCCAGCCTACTAGCATTTTGACCACAGGATTTTTGTCTGTCACCCAACCGGTTTCTCAGCCCACTTCATCTAATCATGTTACTCCACCTGGAGGAGAGCCGGAGACTTTTTTGACTTTGTTACAATATATGGCTAAGTGTGCTAGACGGACTGAGGAGGCCAAAGCAGCAAGCCTTCAAGCTGGGAAGCAAGGGTCTGCTGCGCTTTCTGGCAGCTCCCCTGTACTACTGTCTGTAGACTGTCCTACTGCCATCAGTTCTGTGGGCACCCCAGACTATAAACCATCCTTTGAAGGTACCCGTCTGGCTATTTTTCCTGGGACTCGTGGAGGCCTTAGACGGAGGAGGGGTCAACATGGCTCCCGACGCCATTCCCCGCTTCAACCTCTGTCCAGTGGCCCCGAGCCCGTGTTGTCCAGCGGACCTGAGCCCTTGTTGTTCTGTGAACCTGTGCCTGAGCTGACGCCCAGCCGTCCAGAGTCTCCGCTGACGTCCAGCCGTCCAGAGTCTCCGCTGACGCTTCTCCCAGAGTCTCCGCTGACTCTTCTCCCAGAGTCTCCGCTGACGCTTCTCCCAGAGTCTCCGCTGACGCTTCTCCCAGAGTCTCCGCTGACGCTTCTCCCAGAGTCTCCGCTGACGCTTCTCCCAGAGTCTCCGCTGACGCTTCTCCCAGAGTCTCCGCTGACGCTTCTCCCAGAGTCTCCGCTGACGCTTCTCCCAGAGTCTCCGCTGACGCTTCTCCCAGAGTCTCCGCTGACGCTTCTCCCAGAGTCTCCGCTGACGCTTCTCCCAGAGTCTCCGCTGACGCTTCTCCCAGAGTCTCCGCTGACGCTTCTCCCAGAGTCTCCGCTGACGCTTCTCCCAGAGTCTCCGCTGACGCTTCTCCCAGAGTCTCCGCTGACGCTTCTCCCAGAGTCTCCGCTGACGCTTCTCCCAGAGTCTCCGCTGACGCTTCTCCCAGAGTCTCCGCTGACGCTTCTCCCAGAGTCTCCGCTGACGCTTCTCCCAGAGTCTCCGCTGACGCTTCTCCCAGAGTCTCCGCTGACGCTTCTCCCAGAGTCTCCGCTGACGCTTCTCCCAGAGTCTCCGCTGACGCTTCTCCCAGAGTCTCCGCTGACGCTTCTCCCAGAGTCTCCGCTGACGCTTCTCCCAGAGTCTCCGCTGACGCTTCTCCCAGAGTCTCCGCTGACGCTTCTCCCAGAGTCTCCGCTGACGCTTCTCCCAGAGTCTCCGCTGACGCTTCTCCCAGAGTCTCCGCTGACGCTTCTCCCAGAGTCTCCGCTGACGCTTCTCCCAGAGTCTCCGCTGACGCTTCTCCCAGAGTCTCCGCTGACGCTTCTCCCAGAGTCTCCGCTGACGCTTCTCCCAGAGTCTCCGCTGACGCTTCTCCCAGAGTCTCCGCTGACGCTTCTCCCAGAGTCTCCGCTGACGCTTCTCCCAGAGTCTCCGCTGACGCTTCTCCCAGAGTCTCCGCTGACGCTTCTCCCAGAGTCTCCGCTGACGCTTCTCCCAGAGTCTCCGCTGACGCTTCTCCCAGAGTCTCCGCTGACGCTTCTCCCAGAGTCTCCGCTGACGCTTCTCCCAGAGTCTCCGCTGACTGTGGTCAGCGCTCCAGAGACTTTGCCCTTGGTCAGCGCTCCAGAGACTTTGCCCTTGGTCAGCGCTCCAGAGACTTTGCCCTTGGTCAGCGCTCCAGAGACTTTGCCCTTGGTCAGCGCTCCAGAGACTTTGCCCTTGGTCAGCGCTCCAGAGACTTTGCCCTTGGTCAGCGCTTCAGAGACTTTGCCCTTGGTCAGCGCTTCAGAGACTTTGCCCTTGGTCAGCGCTTCTGAGACTGTCACAGAGACTTTGCCGTTGGTAAACTCCCCAGAGTTCCCAGAGTCTCGGCCGTGTAGCGGTCACCCAGAGTTCCCAGAGTCTCGGCCGTGTAGCGGTCACCCAGAGTTCCCTGAGTCTCGGCCGTTTAGCGGTCACCCAGAGTTCCCTGAGTCTCGGCCGTTTAGCGGTCACCCAGAGTTCCCTGAGTCTCGGCCGTTTAGCGAGCCCCCGGAGTCCCTTGCTTCCCGGCCGGCTAGCAGCCTCCTTCAACCCCGGCCGGCTAGCGGTTTCCCTGAGATTCTGACCCCTCATGTCCAGTCGGCGGTTCGGCCGACACCGGCCCCCCGTGTCCTGTCGGCGATCCGGTCGACTTCTGCGCCTATCATCGGTCCGACTTACCTGTCTTCTGTCTCCAGCCCAGCTGACTCGTCGTCTGTCTCCAGCCCAGCTGACTCGTCGCCTGTCTCCAGCCCAGCTGACTCGTCGCCTGTCTCCAGCCCAGCTGACTCGTCGCCTGTCTCCAGCCCAGCTGACTCGTCGCCTGTCTCCAGCCCAGCTGACTCGTCGCCTGTCTCCAGCCCAGCTGACTCGTCGCCTGTCTCCAGCCCAGCTGACTCATCGCCTGTCTCCAGCCCAGCTGACTCGTCGCCTGTCTCCAGTTCAGCCGACTCGTCGTCTGGCTCCCCAGCTGACCCTTCGCCTGCCCGGCCTCAGAAGGGAGATCTTCGCCGCCGCTGGCCTCCGGAGGGACGTCGCCTTCGCCGCCGCTGGCCTCCGGAGGGACGTCGCCTTCGCCGCCGCTGGCCTCCGGAGGGACGTCGCCTTCGCCGACGCTGGCCTCCAGAGGGACGTCGCCTTCGCCGCCGCTGGCCTCCAGAGGGACGTCGCCTTCGCCGCCGCTGGCCTCCAGAGGGACGTCGCCTTCGCCGCCGCTGGCCTCCAGAGGGACGTCGCCTTCGCCGCCGCTGGCCTCCAGAGGGATATCGCCTTCGCCGCCGCTGGCCTCCAGAGGGATATCGCCTTCGCCGCCGCTGGCCTCCAGAGGGATATCGCCTTCGCCGCCGCTGGCCTCCAGAGGGATATCGCCTTCGCCGCCGCTGGCCTCCAGAGGGATATTGCCTTCGCCGCCGGCCTCCAGAGGGATATCGCCTTCGCCGCCGGCCTCCAGAGGGATATCTCCTTCGCTGCCGGCCTCCAGAGGGATATCGCCTTCGCTGCAGGCCGCCTCGGAGCCCTCGACGTCCTGCTCGGCCGCCTGAGGGGCTCCACCTTCGCTGTCCAGTTCGGCCACCTGAGGGATATCGCCTTCGCTGCAGGCCGCCTCGGAGCCCTCGACGTCCTGCTCGGCCGCCTGAGGGGCTCCACCTTCGCTGTCCAGTTCGGCCACCTGAGGGATATCGCCTTCGCTGCAGGCCGCCTCGGAGCCCTCGACGTCCTGCTCGGCCGCCTGAGGGGCTCCACCTTCGCTGTCCAGTTCGGCCACCTGAGGGATATCGCCTTCGCTGCAGGCCGCCTCGGAGCCCTCGACGTCCTGCTCTGCCGCCTGAGGGGTTTCGCCGTCGCTGCAGGCCACCTCGGAGCCATCGACGTCCTGCTCGGCCGCCTGAGGGGCTCCACCTTCGTTGTCCAGTTCGGGCCCCAGAGGGATATAGTCTTCGCTGCAGACCGCCTTGGAGCCCTCGACGTCCTTCTTGGCCATCTGAAGGGTTTCGCCGTCGCTGCAGACCGCCTCGGAGCCCTCGACGTCCTGCTCTGCCGCCTGAGGGGCTCCATCTTTGCCGCCAGCTGCCTGGGAGTTCCCCTCTTGCCGAGGCCTCCCTCAGCTCCCTGTCCCTAGTGGCTCTCTGGTTTCCCTCAGGCCTCTCCGGCCCTTTGTTTCCCCTGGGTCTCTCCGGCTCTCTGTTCCCTGTGCCCCAGGGTCCTCTGTTCCCTGTGCCCCAGGGTCCTCTGTTCCCTGTGCCCCAGGGCCCTCTGTTCCCTGTGCCCCAGGGCCCTCTGTTCCCTGTGCCCCAGGGCCCTTCGTTCCCTGTGCCCCCGGCGCTCTTCATTCCCTGTGCCCCAGCGCTCTTCTGTTCCCTATGCCCCAGTGACTTTTTCCCTCCTCCGGACCCCCTCCGCCCTCCCTGGGTTGTTTTTTTTGTTGTCCCTCCTCCGGACCCCCTCCGCCCTCCCTGGATTGTTTTTTTGTTGTCCCTCCTCCGGACCCCCTCCGCCCTCCCTGGATTGCCTTTTTCTCTGCTCTGTTTGTTTTTGGACATCTGGGATCTGTCCCTTGGGGGGGGTACTGTTATGGTTTTGGGTTTTTTGTCTTATTTTGGTAGTCTGTTTTGTATTTAGTTCTGTTTCCTGTTTTATTTTGAATTCTGTTTCCTTCATGGTCTTGTCTAGTTTTACTTCCTGTCTTGTGTTTTTCCCGCCTGTCTGATTGTTCTGCCCCACCCTGATGTGTCTCACCTGTTGTATCACCTGTCCCTTGTTTGCTCGTTACCGCTTGTATTTAGTCTGTGTGTTCCCCTTGTCCTTTGTCAGATCATTGTGTTTCAGTTTGTGGATGGTATGTGTAAGTCTACCCTTTTGTCTTGGTTTTGCTGTTTCTTGTTTTTTGATTACAACTTCAGTGTTTGGATTACACTCCCTGCTGTTTAGTGGACACCTTTTGTTGTATGGACTTTTTTTTCTACACTCCCTGCTGTTTAGTGGACACCTTTTTGTTGTATGGATTTTATTAAATCATCAAGCTACTCAACTCCTGCCTACTCTCTGAATTTGGGTCCACAATTCCCTGAAATCCCTCAACAAACACTTTATTTTAAAAACAGGACATAGTCATACGTTTATCCTTTCGCTACCTTCACCAAGTCCATCACCGTCAACTCGATCTGATCCATCTGAACTTTTTATCTCTGATAATAGATAGGGCTAGGGTTTCCATACATAGTTGCCTTTAGTTAATAGTTAAGAGAGATACGAACCATGGGGAGACAGAGAAGGGTATTGAGTGTCCTGGACAGACTAAACTGCAGACCTCATAGTTACAAAGTATGCCTGGTTTTGCCACCAGCTAACCTGCACAATGAGAGAACTGAGCATAAAGTCAGTATATTTGCAACATCTGTTAGTTGTTACCTAATGTTTTATGTCACTTATGTGTTTTTTCTTATGACATGGACAGACATGTGCATTTACATTAGTTCTTTATTTTATTTCTGTTTTTCTTTTCTTGTGGTTGCTAGAAATCCTTCAGTTATCTGAATTCTGTTCTCCAGACGCATAATTGCTGTTGCTGTCTCTTTCAGCCAGAGAACCTGCTGTACACTTCCAAAAGGCCAGATGCCCTCCTCAAGCTGATGGATTTTGGGTTTGCCAAAGAAATCACCACTTTAAACTCTCTAGCAACACCATGTTTCACCCCTTACTATGTTGGTAAGACGCCAGAACCTGTGATCTAGGTACACGTGAAAGTAATTGTATCAGGTTGAAGATAAATGAGAGGATTTGGCCACGCAGACAAACTGACATTTGCAGCTGTGAACATTTATTTTTGTTTCAATGAATGTCTCATTGAATTATGTGAGTTCCTGTGAGATGAGACCTCTTGATAGCCCTTTAGCAAAATGAACAATTGTGTCAGCAGGATAATCACATTTTCGTGTCAAAACAACGATCTGGCTTATTTTATTTTTTTAACCTTTATTTATCCAGGTAAGTCGATTGAGAACAAATTCTCATTTGCAACGACAACCTGTCACATTCACACAGTTACAATGCATACGTGGAAGCTGCCCAGTACAACCACAGTCTGATCTGCTGATCCAATGGAGCGGTTGGGGTTAAGGGCCTTGCTCAAGGGCACCTCAGTGGTGGTAATGAGGGGGGGACAAGCGCTGCTCTTTCACTTTCCCCACCCAGATTTTATCCTGTTGGTCTGGGGATTGAACCAGTGACCTAGCTTGCTTCTTTAACCTTTAGGCCACCACTGCCCCACACCACATGTCTTGGAAAAGCACAGAACATACTGTTTTGTGTCATTACAGTGTACAACATTTTGACATTTTCTTTAAACTGTCAATTCATAACACATTTTGAATCATCACATTTCTGCCATCTGCTTTTTCAAACATAACAGTCTTTTTGTTAAGTGCTTTTCTCTGAGGGAATTTAACAGTTTGCTTTCTGTGGAAAGTCGCTAGACTAAAGTGGGTTATGAAAAGTTACATCCTGTGAACTGGTTGGAAAATCCTATATACACTACTCCAATGGCCTTTTTTTGTTCATCTGTCTTTTATTTTCAAATTATCAAAGGCATTAAATGGGAAATAGAAGCAATTCCTCCAATTTAAATACTTTCCTTTGACATTGTGACAGCTCCAGAAGTTCTTGGTCCAGAGAAGTATGACAGATCCTGTGACATGTGGTCTCTGGGTGTCATTATGTATATTCTGTAAGTCAATGTGTGTGATGTGTTCTTAGTGATTTTACCATTTTCATCTTGCAATGAGAACATTGTTTACTTTGACAGTTATCTATTTTGCTCCTAATTATATGATTTATCTTGTCATCTTCTTTTCTTTCTGTCTTACATACAGCCTTTGTGGATATCCTCCTTTTTTCTCACATCATGGTCTGGCAATATCCCCAGGAATGAAAAGACGCATCTGTAATGGACAATATGAGTTCCCCAACTCCGAGTGGTGCGATGTGTCTGAGGAAGGTAAGTGGGAGTCGTGTCGGAAATTAAGTGTTTTATCGGATTGCAAATTTGTCATGCTAAATGCTCCTTCCCTTCTCTGTTTTACTTTCCATCCATGCCCATCCACTTGAAATAAGTGTTTCTCCTGGTTTGACCCACTATACGTTTTTCTTAACTTCCGGTAATGGTATTATTCTGTGGCTTTAATATAAAAAACACAGCAGCAAAGCAATAATTGTGCTTTTTCAGTGTCTTCCTAAAATGTTTTTGGATTCTTTGAAGTACACATTGCAGCATTTAGATTATATATTTTTGTGTCATGTCATCAGAATTGAGCCTAATGACATTTGAAAAAAAAAAAAAACTGTCCCTCAGAATTGCAGTTACTGTATGACTGTGACAGATATGTCTTCCATATGGTAGCGGGGGACACATATGAACACTAAATAATGATAATGATTTCCTGTTTCAGCCAAACAGCTAATCTGTCACTTACTGAAAACCGAGCCCACCCAGAGAATGAACATCGCCGAGTTCATAAACCATCCCTGGATTAATGTGAGCAGCTCCCTGTGGGCTTGAATCTGTGTGAGCAACTGCTGTCTTTCAGAGATGTTTGTGAGATTTGAACACTTATCCATATTCTCTCACCAATGCAGCAGTCAGTGGAGGTCCCACAAACGCCTCTTCACACCAGCCGAGTGCTGCACGAGGAACAAGATGTCTGGGAGAAGGTTAAGGTACGTGTGGGTCACTTTGCTGCTGCTGCTTTAGACACACAGAAACTGCTCTTCATTTGTTTTTATTTATTGAAAGACTAGGAGTTTGGTTGAACATGGGTTTGTGTTTGATAATATAGTTCATTTTCAAATATTTCATGCCAATATTTTATGCTTTACATATACTCATCATCCTTTTAATATTAACTAAAAACTGGATGGACGTATTGTGCATACTGTTTAAATCTCGGTTGTGTTTGATAAAAGTGCTATTTGTATTGTTATCATCAGGAGGAAATGACAAATGCCCTACAAACCATGAGAGTGGACTATGATCAAATAAAAATAAAAAACATTGAAGACTCTACTAATCCTCTACTCTTGAAGAGAAGAAAGAAAAGTAAAAATGCAGCCACACAATCTCCAGGCTAGTGAAATAAAGATGTTTTAAGAGGTATTCAGTTCCCCACAAACACACACATGCATAAGATTTAGTAGGAAAAAAAGATTTATAAGATAATATGTTTTTAGCCATTTAAATTGATTTCTGTTAATCTCAAATGATTTTAATGATTTTAGGCATTTTGGTAAATGTGCTTTAAGGAATTTTGAACTATGCATTGAAAAATAGTCTGTGTGTGCAGTAAGGCTTATTCATGACTCCTCTCATCAGAGAAAACAAAAATCTACTGTATGTGTTGTATATTCGGACAGTTGTAATCATTTTAATGTACATATTTGAGTGAACTTTGTTGGCGTCAACTGACGGTTTTTAGATTGTTTTCTGTCTCAAGTTTTTCTGTGTGAAATGGGTTGAAAAACATTTAGACTGACTTTTTGCCTTGAGGGTATTATTTAAGATAGTTTGCCAGTATCATTCACATGTGTCTTTTGCATGACCGTTACCAGAAACCACAGCTTTTGTTTTGTATGCGTACGTGATGCCAGAAGTATTTCTCCTTACCACAATATAGAGGATTTCTTGCCACATTGTGGTTGTGTAGTATCTAAAACTCTTTTACCATGTGTAGCAATAATGAAACTTGCTATGCTCAGACAGCTGATAATTGCATTTGATTGATGAAACAGTGCTATCCACTGGACAACTGGTGCTCCTGTAGCATTTATTTTCCCCAAAGCAGTAATATAAAAGTAGTTGTATGAGGTCTGTGTGAGGCATGGAAAGAAAAGTGGACGGCCGTAAACTTTTAGATGGTGACAAGATTTACAGTGGAAGATGTTGCACATCAATATTATCATGTGTCTTTTAGTCTGAATTAAATCTCTCTTCATATTCTCTGTGGTTTGGCGTGTTGTTTGATCCGCTAGCTGTTTACTGTTACCATGAAGTCAAATAAATGTCCAGAAGCTCAGTTGTTTAAAAAGATAAATAAATAATGGATGTTTTTGCTTGCATGTTAACGCA
The DNA here is from genome assembly GCA_023631565.1 of Gymnocephalus cernua. Classification (NCBI taxonomy): domain Eukaryota; kingdom Metazoa; phylum Chordata; class Actinopteri; order Perciformes; family Percidae; genus Gymnocephalus; species Gymnocephalus cernua. The sequence continues at coordinate 8,408,522 of CM042433.1, read as the reverse complement.
AATCACATTTCCATTAAATGAAGTGTTCTGTGGACAGGGAAACAGAATGAATCAGTTACTGGAAAAGTTATTTAGTTTTCACTTTGCATAAAAGCCTCACATTTTGTCGCTATCATCACTGCATTTTGTCACATAGGTCTCTTTCACCTGTAACTAGTGCATTTGCTGTGGAAAGACAGAATGTCATAAGGTTTCAGAAAAACAGCTGTTCACAAAATGTATGATGATATAATGGGCTAAAGATCTAACACATTTCTAGTTGTGGCTATGTAAGAATAATCAGAGAGTAACTTCTGCTGAATACAATGTAATGATCTTTTTAATGTCCATTACATTTTTTTTTTTATATGTAGAGGGACTAGGCCTGTCGCAATATGCAATAAATCAATTAATTGCATTATAAATAAAAATGAGCTTGATCATTTTTAAATGGAAATTATCGGGGCCGGAAAAATTTCCATTTTATTTGTTGTTTTTGGTTGTTTCGTTAATTTTTTGTGGATATTTAAAATGTCTTCCAGTTCCAGTGTTAAATATTCTTTAGAAATAAAAGCGTATTGATCTTTGAAAAGGTGTACCTGCATTATTATGGCATTAACATTGTATTAGATGAAAATGGTCTCAGAACGACAATATTATTGTTTATCGCAATAATTTCTGGGACAATTTATTGTCCAGCAAAATTTGTTATCGTGACAGGCCTAAGAGGGACAGGTAGCTACAGAATGTATCTCCTAAAATTGATCATCAACTAATTGATCATCAACTAAGTTACACAATAAAATTGAAATGTCGTCAAAGGGGAACCTGACAATTGAGTGGCAGTCTGCAATCTTTTGTAATGCAGGAAACATTAGCTGAAGGCTAAGCGTCATGCATCATAACATTATTACAAATGTTATGCTATAATGGTGCTTTGGCTCAACAAACTGGTATTGGAAATTACCAGCACTATTTGTATTGCTTTAGTTAGTGAAGGCCCCAAATTATGTTAAGCACCAGTATTGTCCTTAAGCGTACAATATGCAACCTTCTGCTGCTAGAGGTCTTTCAATGAAAATAATAACAAAAGACAGAGCTATACCGTCATTGCAGTCAGTTTTTCCCGGATAAGATTCCTTCAGTGTTCATGGTTCAGGAGGTTTTTACAGGGAGCTGAATTATCCACAGAGGCCTCCTCACCCAAACAAACAGACCTGGTGATTTACATTGGTTAAAGTACTTAATAAAGCAGTTTAACATTAAAAATCAGTGTTTCTCCGACGCTATTCGGCTCATCGGCGGAGGGGCTGCCGCTAACGTTTGCTCAGCTCAGTCCGATAACTTTAGATCCAGGCGTCCGATTACTAAAATCCTTCATCAGGTTAAAATGTATAGTTATAAAGGACCACGCTGTATAAAAACTACATTTATGACAGACATGGCAGACAACCACAATGCCTGATGCATGCACAAAGGGGATATGATGTCATTGACAGGCGACGTAGACTAAATGACACGGACCGTGTCCTTGAATAAAATGAAAAATTCATTTTGGGTTTTAACATTGTTGGAAACATTTGGGATAGTGTAAGTACACAACTCAACAAAATATATAACATGGGTCTAGTATATCACCACTCTCTGAACTTCTCATTTTTAATTGATTCCTAAACAGAAAATACACAAATATGTTGTAGCATTTTGTTTTGATTGCACACACACCCCATCTGTAGTTTTCTAGTGAAATCCATTAAGTAGTTTTGGTTTTACATAATTGTCCAGCTCACAACAGCAGAACGCCTCAGGGATCAACATTTATTATGGGCTGTCACATGATTGGGATGTCAGCTTTTAGGCTTTTTAGGCCGTAGTTGGATCCATGAATATATGACGCCCACATAGAATGTTTTGGATTAAACATGTTGCTCTAATTACAAGACAATATTTCCAGCTTTTGCGTCCTGTTTAAATTCAGACTGTCTTTGTGGCACAGTCAGAGACGCACACATGTGGAAAACAAAGCTGTCTTGCCAAATACTGAATTTGAATGGCTATTGTATGAAGTGAATTTTTGGGGGATTGTTTGATCTTAATTGAATGATAAATCCAACATCAACGTTTTCCTGGAAACTTTTTTATTTTCCCCACCAATTACTGCTACTTTGGATTTGTGAGGAAAGATTTCTATTCATAAGTAATGGTATCACAGCTGTAACAGAATGATAAGCAGCACTTATAAAATATGATAATGTAATATCATTTAGGAAAAAAAAAGAGTATTGTTTTAGACTTAAGGTAGTTTTCAAAGAATGTCATGCTGTGACTAAAACCTGCCAAAAGTGTCCCATCTGTGTTATCTTCACATCATCTCTCCTATCATGTAATTGTTTGGTGATTAAAGTCTGAACAACCATTTTTTAAATGAACATGTCATCTTTTACTTCCTCTGAGCAGATTGGGAGGGAAAAAAACATAATCCCTGAAACTCTGCCTTCAATTTCCCTGCTCCAGTAGAGAACATGAATGGCGAGGCCCATTCATTCAAGACAATCTGCAGAATCATAACGGTGCTCTCCTCTCTGCAGGCGCCACCACAGACATATGTTAAGTTTCTCCACAGTTTGAACACTGTAATTGACAAAAGTAGTGAGTACCTGAAGCAGGCAGGAACAGAGACAGAAATATGAAAAACATGTTTAAGGAGGTTGTTTGTGGACAAATAACAGGGTCTGCCATACATTTTACATGTTGAAACATACAGTGAATAGTAAGACAAAAACATGCTGCAATTTAAGAGTTCAATTTTAAACTTTTAACTTTTTTAAACTAAGCTGCAGTTTTATATAAGAAGAAACACACCGCTAATTACAGCGTTTAGCGTATTACACACTCTATAACCTCCACACAATAAACAGCAAGCCAGACTTCAAGTGGTTGTCCTAATGATAAGGCATGCCATAGTAAGGCAAAACAAGGCTGTTAAAAAGCAGATGTCTGCACCGGTTCACAGATGGGATTGATATTGACATGGCTGGAGGTGATATGTTGTAATATAGTCTTTACATGCTGAAAAATGTATGTGCTCTAATGAGAGTGTGTGTCTGGGGCAGGGCTGCAGCTACGTAGCGAGGGGGGATATTTACTCTATGCCAACAACATATACCATTTATTCTGAAGAAGACAAGGGGGGGAAACAACGTCTCTGATCAACCAACCGGTAGGTATTTTGTACCTACTGTACATTTTAAAAGTGGAGCAGAGAGAAGTAATTACTGACAAATTTCTGAACCAGCGTATTTCAGTGTCAGTAGCCAATTAATGTTTTGCTGTTTCCTTTTTTTCTGGTCTAAAATCATCTGGCCAAAGGAAAACAGTTGGAAATTAGCCGGCTGGCTAACACAGGCACATTTACAGAAATGTTAATTAATGTGTGTTGTATTATGAAGAATATTATGAGTGTATTACAGATTTGTGATTGGGTTAGTAGGTAATATCCTAAATTTGACTTCATATAAACTTTAAATTATATGTTTTTCTTCCTTGGTTTTCTATTAGTGATCATGTGGACAGTGGTGCTCCTCCTCATTATGGGAATAGTGGATCTGAGCATCGGCCAACATTACAGCCAGTTCCAATGGCTGTCACATCTGCGAGGACGGTGGCGGCACACTGGCTGGCGGGTTGAGGATGTGGACTGCCCCCTGGAGTGCGACTGCCCCTCAACCTTCCCCATAGCTATGTACTGTCACGGCCGCAACCTTCAGCATGTTCCTTACGTCCCCTCACATATTAAGTATGTCTACCTGCAGCATAACCAGATCACCGACATCCAGGACGGGGTGTTTGACAATGCTACCAACTTGGTCTGGGTTGTGCTGTTTCACAACCAGCTCAATTCAGACAAGATCGGCAAGAATGTCTTCAGCAAGCTCAAGCACCTGGACCGGCTCCTCTTGGATCATAATGAGCTTATACGTGTGCCTCCCAACTTGCCCAAGTCCATCACAGACCTGCGACTTGGTCACAACAAGATCCTAAAAATCCTCTCCAAGTCATTCGATGGGATGGCCAACCTCACCACCCTTCAGCTCCAAGCAAATGCCATAGAGGACGTTGGAGGTGTGTTCAATGGACTGAAATCTCTGACTATGCTGGATATGAGGAAGAACAGGCTGAGGAAAATCCCTGACAACCTCCCAGAGAGGCTGCAGCAGCTCTACCTGGAGTTTAATAACATAGAGAGTGTGCCGGCGGGATTTCTCACCATGAATCCCAAACTGCAGTTTTTCCGGTTGGCTCATAACAAGCTGACAGATAAAGGACTTCCATCCAATGTCTTCAATATCAGCACGCTGATTGAGCTTGACCTTTCTTTCAATAACCTGGAGAAGATCCCTGTTGTCAGTCGGAACCTGGAGAACCTTTATTTGCAAGCCAATAAGATCAAAGGTATGGACACTTCTCTGTTACTATAACATGTAATATGAAAGTAAAGTAGTGATCCTAAACATATTAAATGATTTAAATATAAGAGTGATATACGTATGCTATTCCACTAAGAACTATAACGTGATTCTAAACAGAATCTAAACTCTTATCTTTAGCAATCAGAAAAGTAACAAGAAATAATTTTACCCATATTGTTTTTTTATACTGAAACCAAAATTGAATACCTTAAAATTGTGTAAACATAGATTTGAATGATATTTTGCAGTGCTGAGTTAATGTTCTTAGCGTATCCATAAGAAGCTACTTAACTCAGATTTAACTGTTATAATTGAGTTGGTTGGTGCAGCAAGACACACACTCTGCTGCTCACTCAGTTATGAACTGAGCGCTTAACAACACACTTAAGTGTCACTTATCTTAAATGGCACAAATGTGGGTGGAAGGTTATAACTTTTGACCCACCCAACACGGTTGGATTCGGGAAATAAGGTTACAGAATAAACAAGGAAGTTTGATAGTATTTGATTTAAAGGAGCACGTCTTCGTGTCCTTTATAGAGAGTAGACAGTCACACTTTAGTGAGCCCTACAGCAACTTTATGCACTCCAGTTGGTTGTGTGGGTTTGAAGTAGTAGTGAAGTTCAGACATGCACCAGTTCACCCATATTGTTTTTAGCTTGTTTTCACTGGGCCATTTAAATCAATTTGACAGTCCAACATCCTATAACTTCATATTTTTTCTGTCGTCTTTATTTCTTAGAGAGTTCAAGGCCACGCCCCAACGCTGATGTAACACCGCACATCACTTTTGGGTGGGGACTGAGCATGCAGCAAAGCAAAGTTGTTAACCATTAGATGACAGGAAAATACTCTTTGAAATGATGCCCTTCCCCTGAAGTAGGGGTTTTCCATAAACTCATTCTTCAGTGGAAGCTCACACACATTACGGACTAGACAACACAAAAGTTCTGAATAGAAAATGAAAGCTCCAGAAAAAACAGTCTTGACTGAGTTTAATCAAACAAGAGTATCTTTAATATAGAAATGTGAGAACCAACTTCCAGCAGGAAAATACAGCAGTACTTATTCAGGTTGTTGGCTTGGTTTGATAGGACACTGTGATGTGGATACATTGGCTCCTGCTTGACACGACTCACAGGACGACTTATAGACTTGTAGAAAACATGTAGCCCCCTTTCATATTTCTCTCCTCATGTGCCTTTCAGAGTTCTCCCTGAGCAGTTTCTGCGGTACAATCGACATGACAAACTTCTCCAGGCTAAGAATGCTGCGTTTGGATGCCAATGAGATCAGTGCCAAAGACATTCCTGCCCAGGCTGCCTACTGTTTGCGGCGTGTTGCCTTTATTGATGTGTAGCGCTCACTTCTCTCTCTCTCTCTCTCTCTCTCTCTCTCTCTCTCTCTCTCTCTCTCTCTCTCTCTCTCTCTCTCTCTCTCTCTCTCTCTCTCTCTCTCTCTCTCTCTCTTTGTCTCTGATTTCTCTCAACTGATCCAGGGTGTTGCTCCATCTGTTACACCCCAACCTCTTGTCACCTGTCACTATATTTCAATTATAGTACAGTCTATTCCATCAAAGCATATTTGCAATAATATATTGTTAAACTGTTATGAGAGCTATTATTATTATTATTATTATTATTATTATGTTTCCAAATGATTAAACAGTTCCAGTATTAGTCAACGGGAAATACCGGATCTGTATAGTCACTTTTCCAGATGACAGGCATACAAATGAGAAAAGCCCAGATGACTGACATCCTTTCCACAAACTAATTAGATTATCAATTCCAGTATTCTGGCAAAAATATAATATAAATACAATGTATCGGATGTTCTACTTAAGTATAACCTTTATAAAACTTCCTGTAATCAGTGTGAGATTCAGTTTGGATCTTTGCCTCCACCATGTGGCACAAGGTGATAAAACAGCAGGTTGAGCAGCTATTTGTCAAGGTCCCTTTAACATGTGATCAGTGACAAAACTGTTTGACTGTGCCGGCCATCATTGGAATACGATTTGTTGTGTGATCAAGTGTTTGTGTCTATAACGTGTGAAAACCATGTATTCCTCCTCAAATGAGCCTCTGAATTATCCAAAGATAATCATATATTGGTATCAAGACTGTGATAACTGTATCTAATAACTGTTTTTGTATTTTTTTTAACTGTAGTATGTGTTTTGGTAACAACAAAACACTCCCTTTTTAAAAGACTTTTTGGGTTGTAATTTCTGAGCCCATGTGTGTGTATTGTAATTATCTGTGCTTGACAGTCAGTACGCTAATGTCAGGATTTATAATATGAGAATTGGCGCAATTCAGTTTGTATCCACTTGGCAGGAATGCTATGAAATATACATTTTTGTGTGAGTCTTGTGTCATGGAATCCACCACTTTGAACCTGTTATTACACTGGGAAACAAATCTGTTTCCAGAGTTATTTGTGTGCCTGACTGTTGACAGTGACATATTTGTAGTAGCTACAACATGTTCTGTTTCCTCTAATTTGAAGGTAAAAATGGCAGAGAGATTGGGTTAAAGAAAAAGGGCGGCAGCCCTCTTGACAACTCTAACTGGTCTTAGGCAGATCCCACATATTTATTGTTGAAGACAACTTGCCTTTTCATCTTGCACAGCTGCCTTTAATCCTCTGCAGTAAGGCACTGAAGTGAATTACAGAAATACTTTCCTTGTTTTGTAATGGAGCAAAGTTTAAGGATTGAAGAATGGATTACTGCCAGCGCAACAGTGGTTTGTGCACTGATAAGTGGTAGCCTGTGAAATTAAATTTGTTATAAATTATGATATATTGCTGGCTGCACACGGTTCTGCAGAGGCTAGGAGGTAGGACTCTGTTTTTTTTCTCCTCCTCTGTTTCCTACACAGATTGTTAAAAAAACAAAATAGAGGCCAGCACACATGCACACAATCACATGTGGGAATGTTTCACTGAGTAAACATGAGTGAACGTCATGACAACATGAGGGAATGCATGTGCACTGCCCTCTCTCTCTCTCTCTATTATCCTTATCCAACAACTCCTGTCACGCCCTGTGAAGTAAAGACATTTCTTGTGTAGCTGTAGAAGTGACTGGTGTGTATCTATCGGGATCGTATCTCAACCTCTCTGCCAGTAACAACAGCTTGGTGTGTTTTATCATTAACAGAATATTCTCCAGAGTTCATGTTGAAACATACTGTTGTGTTATAAAACTGGATATACAAATCATAGCTTTTAGAAGTTGACTGCATGAAGACTGTGATCAATAATGTAGGCTGATAATGAGGGGAACTAAAGTGCTTTCCAAAGCACAAGGAACAACTGGCTTGACAAGGATAAAACATTTTCTGACTCCTCATAAAGTATAAAGTACAAACAGGATGTGGGCTCGTAGGTAGCCTTAATCCTTTAATAAGGTTAATTCCTGCTCTTTAAATGGGATTCCATTGTGCTCATATGCACTGACAGCTGGAAAGCATTATATTTTGGATTTGGTATTAATGAAACCTTTATTATCATTACGGTGATTAAATAGAGTCAAACTAATAAATAACTTGTGGAAATATTTGGAAAACAACATTACAAACAGTTGGTTAAGTGGTAGCAAATGGAGACACATTCAACATACATAACTAGTGTAAAAATAAAACTTTTTAGTGAAAAGATATCTGCAATACATAACGCATAAACATAATATACATACCATATTATTCCAAATAAAGCCCATCTTTGCCCTCAGTCAAAGCCAAGCTTCTGATTAAATAGGTGAGCATGATACATTACACACACAATACTGATATGAAAACTTGTTCAGGATTAAAATGTGCAGCTTCACAAGTGCTCCGTCTGCTGCTGCAGCGATGAGCTCTTTGTTGCCTGTGGAGGGAGGTATAAAGATGTTTTTGCACTGCAGTCAAACTTTACATTGAGGCGGACACAGCTGTTTGTGTAAGACATGTGATGCAAGCTCCAGCTGTTTAACTGTGAGGAACACTATGATGTAGTTGAGAATCATACTCATATTATTGTGGCTCCATCTCTGTTTCCTGCAGGTCTCTCCTTTGATCCAGATGACAAAGGAATGCATTAGGATTAGTTCAATAAACATGAAAAGACTGATCAGTTTTGATTCAGTATGTTCCTACCTTAAGTTCGAATATGATCTTGATCTGTGAGGGTTGTGAATTCTCTGTTTTGGAAAGAAAATACTTTATGAAATAAAAGTAATAGGACACATACAACGAGTAATAGATTGATTCACAAAATAACAGAGGGACACATCATTTCTTAAATTCTGAAGAAACTAAATAATTTGCAAACAATTAGCTTGAGTTTTGACGATGACAGATGATGACAGATCAGGAGGCAGGCGATTGACATGGTTGTGTGTGAAGATTGAGACAAAATGAACTATTTGGCCATACTTTTGGCAAAGATATGACAGAGTTGGAACATACTGAGCACACAAAATGACAGTAAAAAGTAATGCTGCAAGAAATAGAAATGTTTTATGGGTGATTCAATTTTTTCCCACTAAGAAAACTTATTATTGAAATCCACTGCTGTGATTCCAAGCTGTGAGACAGGCTCCATTCTCCTCGACTGAGTAAACAAAAAGCCGTTTATGTGACTGTTTACAGCCACATAAAAGTGAGCAGCGTCATCGAGAAAAGGAGAAAGCACGGTTAGCAGGCTAAGAATGACATTCCACAAGTTGAGAATTATAAGCCACATCCTATTATACCCAGTACAGATGCTACCTATTTGTATTCCCTCAAAAATGTGTCATACAATACATAGTGCAATTCAAAGATTTGTTGGAAAAGAAATGAGCGTCCAAGAATAAACTTCCAAAAACTTCAGTCCTCCATAAAAAGGGATGGATTAGCCCTACCTAATCTGTTATACCACCACTGGGCTTCACAACTGAGATTAGCTACATAATGGATTAAAGATGGTTGCTATTCTGATTTGGAAGGTATAGATTTAAAAAAAAAAAAGAATTATAATTACTGGACTTTCCTTATGTATGTTCTAGAAAGTTGAACAACGGAATTAAAGATAATTTCATAGTAAGAAACGCATCTAAAACATTGAATTCCATTCACAAATACTTTGGATTTAGCCAGTATTTATTTTAGCACCTATTAATAATCCTCACTTTGAATGTACCTTCACAGATGTGGGGTTCAGAGATTGGAAGGCAGCTGGTATTACAAAAAATCATGAGATATATGTGGGTGGTACATTAAAGTCCTTTCAACAATTACAGGAAGAGCATCACCTTCATCGAACACATTTTTACCGTTACCTACAGATAAGAAGTTACCTAAACTCAATTCCATATTAATATCCTTGATAACCTTAAATAGTGATGACTTGTATATATGACCATCTGCTTATGAATGATAATACTAAAATAAATATTAAACACAGCTAGGAAAAGGACTTTGATGAACCCTTTGATGACCAGATATGGAGCAAAGTTTTGTACAATGTCAAAAAAAATACTAGTTCAGATAAGTCGCATGAAACACAATATAAGATCATTAACAAATTACATGTGACTTCAGAAATACGTAGTGAATTTCATGATTCATGCTCTGCAATGTGTCAAACATTCCATAAAGAAGTAAGCACTTATTTTCATTTAATGTGGTCATGTTCTGTGAATAAAGTATTTTGTTCCTCTGTTCAGACAGATTGAAAAATGTCTTGATGTTAAAATTGCATTGGACCTAAAACTTTACATTCTTGGTGTAAACTCCATGCCACCATCCCTCCCAATCTGCTGTATGTCACTGCATGCAGTCAGTTAAATAAGGATATAAACAATCAAAAGCTGTCTAGTCTTGTTAATTGTCAGCCCAGAAGTCCAATCAGATTTAACTTTGAACAAAACAGGATCAATTCATAATGGCACGCAAATATATCTCTTCCCCCTTCCTCATTCAAATGAATCAACTGCAAAATTTGGTGTGATTAGTCTTACTGATGTCCAATGTTTCCTGTCTACCTGATACATTTTCCTTGTTTGTCTACTGAGTACTGCTTAGTGTCTGAAGTCTAGACAGAATCTGATTTCATAATCAAAACCTGTGTTTAAGAAACCAGCTTCTGACTAACCAAGTCCTATTAGTGCATTAACCTGAATGAGCCACTCAAATAGAGCTATTTGTTTGCCAGTGACTCACCACTTGTGTCAAGCTCTAATGTAATTAAATGCTAAATGTCACTGACATAAATCTCCCTCAATTGGTGCAATGTGATCTAAATGTGAACTAAAATCCATCATGTTTGTGAAAGGATTAAACACAGTGTGCCACTCTGACTGGCACCTGCCAACTGGTGCCTTTCTGTGTGCAGTTTGCATGTTCTTGCAGGTATTACAGTTACGTCCCACACCACAACACATGCATCATATGTTAGACATGAGTGATACATTCTTTCAACTGCTTGTTTAAAGCACTAGCCTAAGAATTAGAGTGTGTCCACATTAGCTGTGGCTGCCCAATGTTTCCTAAATATATCTGAGTCAGAAGCAAAATCCAGATTTTGCCACAAGGATCAATAAAATGTAGCTTATCTAACATTCCAAAGAAAACACTGAACACAAACACAAATCTTTTTTTCAAAAGCAAAACTATTCCCAGCTTTCATGTTAGTACGATTTACAATTAGCCTGTACAGAGCTAAAATATACTGAAGAGCATACTGGGGCATACTGTAAAATGTAAAAGAAACATTCCATGGACCCCTACATGTATTATAACACCCACTATAAATAGACACTAGGAATAAAATCCAGCTGGTACTGTAATTTAGAGATATTTAAAAATATAAATAAATACATAATTATGTTAAGGTCATGAGTTAGGCTTAATAAATAAGGACACGTGGACTGTGAGCCTCAGCAGTTGAAAATGAGCTATCTGAAGAAAAAAAAGCGCCAAATAGCCTCAAATAGGAGAAAGACCATAACTTTGCATTTGCAGACATTTGTGCATGTGCTGCTACAGATTAGCACTTTTGCTCTCACCAGTAAGTCCAGCCTCCACCTTCTTTTGTTATGCTTACTATTCACCAGTGAGGGATGGCTCGGTATCGGCAAAACCATTCCCAATAGTATATGATTTCTTCACAACTAGCCTATAACGAGTGGTAGACACAGACATCTTATAAAGGAAGGCTGTAATTCCAGGAATAAACTGAAGCTGGTACTGTTTCAGGGCTTTTACTTTATTGGGTTCTGATGCTCTTTTGTTTGTTTCATGTTTAATGTGGTATAAAGGCATTGTTGTTGCTGCAGTATTCATTTTGTGAAATCATTTAGTTGTTTGATAATAAATACTAAATTATGTTAAAGGAGCTTTACTGAATATTAAGGAAAAAAGTAGTCTGCGATTGCCTCCACACAGCTCTCACAGACTGTTCCCCAAATCGTCTATTACCGACGCTTTGACGGCCCTCTGCGTCTGGTACCAACACACAAGGCACTCACACACTAATGTGCACAGGCGGTCAGACCCGCAAACAAAAGAAAGAACAAAGAAGCTTGGATTACAACACACTCGGAGGGAGTGGGACTTCTTTCTCTGCTCAGGATGTCTCCTACTCCCCACTATATCTTTACATAGCAAAAGTTGTTTGCTGCTATATTCATGTTTTGAATGTCCAGTACAACCCCTTTAAGGTCATTAAAGGTGGCCCCTGTGATTCTGGAAAAAAAGATTGTTGATATTTGAACTCAACACCCAAACAAATACACCCCTCCCATCAGTGCTCCTTCAGAACATAACGTGCCAGATTTACTGTCCCTCACGCTCCCACTGCCTTTCTCTTTATACAAATATACCATTTATCACTATTAACTTTTCTCTGTCCTATGCACAAGCCTAGTTTTGTGGGGCTCAGTCTAGCCACTTTGTTTGTGTACCATTTACCGAGCCAGGGCTGTGTATGGATTATTTTGTTAGGGTACACATAGATCGGAGCGGGCCGTGAAGAGATATTTGCTAAATTTGACAGTGTATCAGATTAAAATCACAGACACCACCTTTAATAAATAAGGACAAATGTGGATTATGAGTCTTAGCCAGTTGAAAACTAACACTGTGAGTTATTATTATTTGTATTAATAACTGATAGCGCCAAATAGCCCCAAATAGGAGAAAGAGCATAAATGCACACATTAGCTGGTACTTCTGCAAGATGGAGTGCCCTAGGGAGTACAGGTTGGTTTCCCAGGCCTGCTTAAGTGCAATATGACTGGAATGCATGACTAAACTTTATTAGGGCACATCTGATTTAGAAATCAACAAAACAGAAACACTAGTACCTTTTGTGTGATGAGACAGTAGAGAGTGAGTATGAACAGCAGTCCTCCGCAGATAGAGACAATGATGAAGCCAAGCTTGTACAGGTCTCTGACTGCTCCTCTCTGCGAGGCCTTCACCGAGTTCCTACCATGACTGTCTGTAGAAAAAGACACGTATTCTGTCTTCTCAGTGGCTCCACACATCTCCATCATTCATCACAGATCTTTTGCAGAAGAGATTCCCACCTGTAAAATGTTGTGTGGTTGACTCTGTGTATAGCTCTGTGGTAGAGCCAAAGATTTCTGTGTATTCCTGCTGGCATCTCCAGTCTACTGGTGCGTCACTCGTCGTCACCAGCTCCCAGTAAACGGACAGCACCTCTGAAGCCCTCTGCAGGGCCTCTGAAGTAGACCCTCTGTAGAGCATCTCAAAACTCTCTGGCTTGTCCTGTGGTAGATTCCGAGCAACATACTTTAAATTATTTCACAAGTATTGCAGATTTATCTCTTTGCACCGCGCAATCCCTCACATCACATATTTCTTCTTCATGTTTTGTATTATAGAAATCTAATCCATCAGTCTTGAGAAACAGGCTTCACTTAGAAACAACCACTCACCTCAACCTCTTCATTAATCTGAGGCACACATTTCTGAGAGTAGATGTTGAGGATAAGTGCTCTCAGGGACTGAACGTAGCCGTCATTGACTGAACCCCGACTGTATTTGAAGTGGGTGGTAAGGAGCTCCAGGATCCAGGGTAAAGCAGCTTTTACAAAGCAACATTTGCTCTGTGGGAAATCAGAACACAAGGTCATAAACATGAAACACGATACAACTAATAAGAAGTTGAAAAGTTGGAATGTTTGGAAAGTGAATCAAGGGTTTGGGAAGGAAGCAATCGCATAAAACAAATGCTGCATTACCAAATTTCTCGGTTCTATGAATGTGTAGGTTATCGAGCACCCACTTCTCAACTGGTTATCCATCTACAGAAGCAACAACAATAACAACAACAACAGGGAGATTTCAGCATTGTCATGTAGCGCAATCGTCAAATTGTTCAAGATGTTGATTCAACAAATGTGTTTCTAATGTTTCAACACCTACCAGATGCCTGACTGTCAGCAGGTGCTCCCTCGTGATGGAATGTCTGCATGGACCAGGGACTTCAGCCATAGTCAGAGGCAAGCTCAGGAACACAAGTACACACAGACACTTTACCTGCAACTAACACAACAATACATTATCTTTATGTCAACCACACATTAAGTCTTTGAGGGGGGGGGCGACACACACATGGATATTTACTCAGCTGGAAGGTGCACTAATTAATTTGATATACTGGTACTTAAACATTATTCAAGTAGATTAAGCATGCAAAAATAGAGAAATGAGCAATGCTCTCAACCACCAACTCAACCATCGCAACATTAAGGGCCAATGAGGCATCCTGACCTTAACCATTTCAATATGAATGCACTCCACATGGTATTCGCTCTCTGATTCAGTTTTCCCTCCCAAATCACGATCATCTTTCCTTTATAAAAGAACTTTCGTATTTATGACTTTACAAGGAAAACCAAGTTCAAAGCAAACCGTAATGAAATTTCCTCTTAATTATGCCAAAACAGTTAAACAGTTAGCATCCAAGCAATTCCTGCATTTCCATCCAAATATACTTTACAATGTGTTAAATAAAGTACAAGTACACAAGAAAAGTGTCTCAGTTACAGCAACAACAACACTTTTTTTGTACCCTAGCACACTATTTGTTTTTTATAATCCTGCTTCTTGGCTTGGGTTAAAGTGTCAGGTTTCGTGTCAAATTTCAGCAATACGCACAGCGCCTCTTTGCTGCAATGCTACCAGTGACCAATGTTTAACTGTGAGTGACATCAAATGACATTACATTACATGTCATTTAGCTGATGCTTTTATCCAAAGCGACTTCCAACTAAGTACTTTCAACCCTGAAGGTTTTTATTTATTTTTTTCCCTCTCTCCTTCTTCTTCAAAGGAACCTAGTCTATGATAGATAACTCCCCTCTACGGTCAAACAGTGCCCTCTACCACGGAGGCTTAGCCTGGGAAAGCAACATTCACAGACTCCTCCTGTATTTGATGATGCCTTCTACCAAGCACCTTTTGGCAACTGTAACAGTAACATGGGATCCAGATGGACTTAATCCTTCTACTGAGGATTAAAACATGGTGACCCGCATATGTTCCTCAAACTGCAGGCAAAATGTCTGCACTGGACGGTATTCCTTGATAAAAATCTCATTGACTCACTTGACCTGTGAGTTTGCAGCAAACAGCCAAGACAGATGCTAGCGAAACACTGAATTGAAATAATAAAACCTGATTTACTCATTGCTTGGTCCACTTCTGAAATTGACTAAGACACAAAAGACAATTATGTTAAGCCACCAGAGATGACAGGTATTCCTTTCATATTGTGTTGTCTGTTTCTAATATAATGCTGAGCTGTACACTTTAACCCTTCTTAAGGTTTCTGAATTATGTAACATACACTTTACACAGTTTCTGCAAAGATTATGTGTAAAGGTGAGCATGTGTCATAATTTGTCATGAATCTAAGTTGTATTGCATGCACATGCAAATTGTGTGCTCACAAGGAAAGGAAACAATATTGTGCCATTATGGTTTTAACTATTAAAGCTAATAAGAATAATAATCTGGCATTTGAATGTCTGAGAAGAAAAGAAAGTGATTTACCAAGTAAAACAAGATGCTCTTTGTGAGCTGAAAGCCTCTGACTGTTATTGGGAACCCACTTGATGACTGATGGACTAATGGTAATCAAATTAATATAATCTAATAAAACTATTGATGTGACTGGTATGTGGTAAATGCAGGAGCACATGACAAAAATGTCACCTGTCACATGATTTCCCAAATCAAGCAAAGAACTTCATAAACAGTCTTCAAAAAGCATGCGCTACTCTTTTTTTACATTGAGTGTATTGTTGATGTTTTTTTAACTACAGTTATTATAGAAAGGTTCTCACCTACCTTAGCTTTGCTCTGAATCAGGGTTGACACAAGGATGGTCATCTGGTACGTGTTTGACAATGCAAAACACCAGACTCCTCTGTCACACACATTGAAGCAAAGAGATCCTTTTCATATATTCAGTTCCACTCCACAGAAAGGAATTTGCTGTTAAGTAAATTTGACACTTCGTCATGTGGCGCTGCTCTTAAAGGCATTGCCTGATGTGCTCCTCCTGCACAGAATGAGTTCAAACCGAGACTAACTGTTACGGCTGAAAGACAGCCCTTTTCAAAGACCGCCCACCTCTCCTCTATGTGACAAAATACTGGTCTCTACAGATGTGTTATGGCAAATTGGCTTTTGGGTTGTAGATTGATTGGACAATGTATTTATGTTCAACATGAGTCTTCTTAGGGAATTATTAAAATTACAAATTTGGCAAATAAACCTTGTGGGAGCTTGAAGTGGATGCTGACAACATCTGTTCTCGTTCTAAAAGCTCTATCCCTGGGAGGCAATTTGCATTGAAACACTGGTCGACTCTAAGCAAAACAATTTTGATGAAGGCTTTTCTGAATTCTTCTCATAGATCAATGGTCTCCAACAGAGAGAAAAACAATCAGGAAGTGCATTTCGATGCTTTAAATTCCAAATTCCAACACGTAACATTGTTAAGTCATCCCAATAAGTGACAAAATAACGCCAACATTTTCCTATTTACATGTTGTGATTTGTATAGTCACAGCGTGTACAAATAACAAGGTCACATGAGACACAGCCATCTTCTAACCGTATACAAACTGGGAACTATATTCTCAGAAGGCGAAGCAGTGCTACTTGGGCAGAGTGTTTAGCGCAACACCTGAAAAGCACCGTTGTTACTCTCTGCTCCTCACCACGGGGCTTCTCGTGTGCTGCGAGAGTTTGTATACAGTTAGTCAATTATGTCTGTGTCTCATGTGACGTTGTTATTTGTACACACTGTGACTATACAAATCACAACATGTAAATAGGAACATGTTGGCGTTATTTTGTAACCTATTGGGACCAGTAGGCTAGCTGGAGCCGGTTACCTCCAGGATCTGGGCTAAACTTGGCTAACGGTGGGGCCGTCAGACAGAGTTACAACACGCACGGAGAGGAGAAGGGTATGTATGGAATTATCTAACTCTGGGGGACACGGTGAATAAGCTAAAGTCTCAATAAGTCGGTGTGTTCCTTTAATCTGCTGGGGAAATAGTCCCCAACAAATTCACTATTTACTCCTGTTTGAGTAATACTTGCTAAAAACCACATTGCCCAGCGGTTATAGGAAATTAACCTTTAAAAATGTAAATGATAGCCTATATTTGTAAGCCATTTTTAAAGATTTACATCTTCAGGCAAAATATTGTAGGTCATTCGCGGTGGAATTTTTACTTTACAAATTACTGGCATGGCAGATTTGCACAGGATTAAGATCACAGACGACCTCCACAATTATTACAAATGAATAGAGGTCCCCAGGTAATACTAGTTCCGTGCAAATAGTTCTTAAGTTATAATTACAGTGTTGTAATGCTAACCCTCAGTGTGAATAGTTTGACATTTTGGAAATAAGCATATTCACTTTCTTCTATTCCTCTCTATCTAAATGCTCCAGCCTTCCTTTCATCCAGAGCAAGTACTCTACCTTGTGCCAACCCATATGGTATGGGTGTTTTCAGAAGAGCGCCTGGCATTTACAGCTGGGAACAAATGGTTTGGTGGACAGGCAACCTTAAGAAAGTAGCACCAGTGATTTTTTGACCAATGAGAAATTTGGTTGTACAAGAGATTGACCAAAAGACCTGGAGTTGTCAGCCCTAGTGCCTTGTGCGCTGCTATTTGACACCGAGGCCCGTGACAAAGTGTCGTATTTGACAAGTTAAGGAACGGCCTGTTTTGTATTGAACAAGTAACAAGATAAAACATGTACATTTGTGAGCTTTATACACACATGTAGATGAATAAAAAATCATTTGGTAAGATGATTTTGTACAAAGCCAAGCTAGCTAACCGTCTGCTAACGGCGCTTCATTATAAATCTCACTTTTCTTGGCAAGACATCACATGCCCTGCATAGCATTTAGGTGCTAGGATTGGCCAGACGTCCATGCTCGCACGTTCAGGTCCTATCCCCTGACCAGTGGGGCTAACCTGACCCTAACCACTGCTAGCCACAACTTCATATTGAAGGGACAAATATGAGAGTGGTATCAATCTTCCAATCCAACTCTTGGCAAGATATTAAGAACGCCCAAGATGAACAAATGTATGAACTATGTAATTTGTACTGTATGTAATATACAAGAAAGTAAGAAAGCCAACACTTTGTCTTTCAATAATTCAATAATAATTCAACATTTGTAATAGCCTTAAGGACAAAGTTGGATGATTAACGATATTCTCTGGCTTCAAATGATGATAATTATATAAATACCACTAATTAGTTATACAACAACATGTAACAATGACATTATATATACATACCGATAGATTGATAGATTAGGGTCTTGTTAAGTAAGACATGGCAATTGTTCAAGAGAAAAGGCTTTTGCAACCATTTCAATTTCAAGATTTTAGCTATACCGTTTATCTAACCAATATTTGGCAGGCATACTATAGATCATGTCTTGTGAAACATGATGATTGTTCTGGCTGGTTTCCAGTCTAAATAGTTCTAAATAGTTGGCACATACTGAGATGTTTTTGCAATGTTTTGAATATACTGTTGATTAAATGCCAGTGCAAAGATATCTACCCTCACCTCACTGCCTAGTGTCAACAGATAAAATCCAAAGCAGACAATTCATGGATATGAGAGCAAGGAAGCATATGGCACTCTCACTGTCACATCATTGTAGCATAAGAGGACTTTCCTGACCAATTCAGGCAAAATGAGACAAAAAGATTTGACAAGGGCAACTGATGAATCTGTGCTTTTATTGTTTCGCTATCTTTGTGTCTCTTCTGCCTGCTAAGTAAGCAGAAATAACTATCTTTGTGGATTCAGTCTTAAAATCACCCTGTAGACACATGTTTTCTTCTAAAGAGTTTTGTAATTCAGAGATGTTTATGATGAGCTTTACTGATACTAAAAACAGGATTTCAACTCTAAACCATGTTTTCCTGGGTGGCAAAAATAAAAGCTTGAGGCTT